>OY829914.1:90069533-90551689 GCA_963691935.1 Nephrotoma guestfalica
AGTAATTTGCGGGATCAAAATCTTACTCCAGGTACACTCGGAAAGGCGCTCTAAAAAGGATACATGAAATTATAGTAGATCCTCCATTTTTTGGCAGTAGGCTGCTCCCAACGTCTCTAGGTCAAGATTTCTTTATTGCACTTTCGCAAGGTTTTTTTACATCGTAAGTTTTCACAATACTTTTACCATTGTGTAGTACACTTGCTAACCGTAAATTTAGTACACATCGTTACGAATTTGCGCTGTCATTCAGGCTCATATCACTGGATTGTGAATCTCACTATAAGTTTGACTGTTCATAACGACAATTATTTTATTACACATACTGCCAGAATATTCCCAAAAATACCGGAAACAATTCCCCAATATTCACCAAACATTAAAACACAACAAAAACAATCTCCGCAATTATTTATCAATTCACAAACCAGTTACAGTTCACCACCAATAATTTTCCCTCGATTAACCTTACCTTTTAATCCACGTGTCTTCACTATGGCTACTTATTTTGCGTTCATTGCGCTAGTATTTGTTTGCCACGGTTAATATTCTAGATATCTCATGAACTTTACATAAAACAACCAGCGCTGCTCTCAATAATTAAACCTAGATATCACTAACTTCATAACACATGAATGACCAATTTAATTTGATACCAAGTAAATTCAAATTTAAATTAATTTGTCCACTAATAGATGATGACTCTAGTTGACAATTCAAGAACGTTTTATAGCTGGTCAGCACTCTGACATAAAACGATTGATCCAATATTATGCATGTTGCTGTAAGATCGCACAAACCTAAAAGATAGTCTAAAAAATGCCTCCTGATGATATTGAAGGAGCTATTTCTATCATCAGTTTCAAGGCTAAGAAAGTTAGCGAAGCAGGTAAGCAACGGAACGTGATCGCTAAGGCGACGAATGGTACCGAGAGTCTGCAAATAACTCCGTAAGTGAAATGAGATGTCATCAGAGAATGAACCGCCGGATCTCTTAGTATAGTTAACAGTAAATCGTCGACTAGATAGAGCTTACGAAGCGTAGCCTAAACGGGACTCATGACAGTACTGATCCCAACCCGATTACAACCTTAAGACATTGTCGTTTTATACAACCCTTAAACCACAACAAACTTAATATTACAATAAAAATTGAAAACGGAACAAAATGAATTCTTGTTTATAACGTCATGTCAAAATAAATGTGAATTTTTATATTTCAGGTCGTTAAAAGTTTGTTTTATGGATGAATTTATTTTTAATTTGAATGTTACAGCAGCAATGCGGGTAGTAGCGGAATTTCGGATAGAAATTTCCCTTTCAACGAATAAAAAAACACAGCATATGTTTAGCTCTACGTAGAGCGACTAACAACCAATTGCTTGATGGGTAATTTTTTAGTACATCCCTGAAGCACATGTACAAAACTTCATCTTTGTCTTACACTCGTATGTTAAGCCACCGATTAATGTCATGGAGTTAGGTAGAATATTATTTTATTTGGATAGTAGCGACCTTGCGGATAAAATTAGATAGAATAGAAATCGACGGATAGTGGAATATTAAAACACACCTTTGAATGAACACTGGCATAATAGGATTACGGTCAATGCCTTATGCTTATTATTGATGTCCGTTACTTTAATTAACCTGCACGTTCACCAAAACTAAATCAATATTTTCTTAATAACAAAGTAACAATACACTATAGTACATAGGTTGCAGTACAGGTATAAGTATACAGCTATTTCTTTGTTATAAAATCTATTTCATAATCTGTACATTATCACATTACAGCAAAAAAAAAATAAGAAAATCTACCAGCACCTAGCAATTATTTTATCTCAGCACAATTTCTATATAGACACGAGAGATTAAATTTCCACCTTGAAAATATAATACGGTACAGTATTTCCGTGGGTGAAATATTTTTTATTTTTGTTTGTAAATGTTTAAGATTTGCTTCGAAAGCGCACCGTTTATAGCGCAATAATAATAAAAAAAAACTGTTATAATTTTCTATAATTGGTGATCGCGATGTTGAAGGTTATTAATTTTTGTATTAAACAAAACGATCATGCAATCAATAAGATCGAGTGCTCTATTATTAAATGATCCGTTATGTGCAGTTAATTGCGTTCGTAAAAAATATACTTAATGTTTCTGTGAACTACAAAACCGTTACAAAAATGCGGAGTACTTACTGGTTTTTATCGCTTCAGTACGAATAGTAATGGCGAACAATAATAAGAGCATGAAAAGTAATGGATATGTAAATTTGTTTGTGAAATAAATTTAATCGATTAACGTCGTAGTGATAAATTAAGGTGTGATTTACTGTTACAGTGCTAACACATGACGTAAGATATGTAGATTGTTTTGCATTATTGTTGATTATTTTTTGTAATGTAAATGAACGTTCTTGTGATTGTGTGACATTTTTTAAGGTTGAAAATTTAACTTCAGGGTTGTACAAATAAAATTGATCGTCTTATAGGCAGAGGGAAATTTGTTTGTGTACTGTCACTATACTGTATCGAAAGAGATTTAACCATATTTTTCTAAAGTGGAGGATTGCAGAAAAACAGAAAAAAAAGGATTAACAACATTAAATCGAGTTGTCCCTAATCGTATTAGCGAAAATTTTTTCATACCATGTTTTATTTTTGTAACCGAAATGGCAATAGCTGCTAATTTTAGCCTTATTTTTTCTACAGAGAAAACTGCTTCTTAATCCAACCTACCCTAAATTAGTCTAGCGAAACAACTATGCTACTAAGACTAATTTCAATAATGTTATAAATATTAATAGATTATACAATTGCGTATGTTGTTTAAAAAACAATAATACTGTGATAGATACTTATCAGATTCCGTGAATCCGCAGATACCTCAGTGATCCACAACCTCAGTGGATCCACAACCCTAGAGAACTATAATCTCCATTCTTAACATAACCGAACCGAATTTCCGCCCGTTCAGATGTATTGATGGAACTTCCGCAGTCCAATTATAATGGCTAATGTTCGCTGGTTGGAGCTTAATGGTTGACACCAAAAGAATCCAGTTATTGTATTTTCGAAGAATAATTGCATGAAAAAATTACTCTTATTAAACGAAATTATTCGCTAGCAGGCTCTAGTAACTGGAATATACTTCCACATTGTGAAATAAGGGCACGTTTAGCAAAATATTAGTGAACCTTGTTCATTGGAAATATTACTGGCTAATCCTCTGGCGATTTAGTGAAAATTGCTAAAATAGATCAACTTCATTTTATGGAGCCAACTATCATTGAATATGTTATTCGTTGGAAATCTTTGTCGGCTAGCAAACCCTCGATATATTAAACCTACAAATTTAAGGAAAATTGTTAAACTACGAGATAAATAACCACTAAACCAACCCTTTCGTAATTTTCTTCAAACAACAGTTTTTATACCTGCTACAAAAAATTGTATTAAGACAAATAAGATTTCTGATATCTGTCGTAAGCTTCACTTTCGTTGCGAAGCTTTAATTGAATTTTATGTTCACTTTTTATTCATTCACTTCATTGTTTGATAATCTCTTCATGATTTCGGACTCCGTGCCCTATTTTTAAAATTATTAACTGCTGTAATTGCATTTCCAGTACACACTTTGTTCACAATCTCCTTTTCCACCGAACGCTTGTAACCAAACTATTTGATTACTAAACGATGTCATCAATTTGTGATAGAAAACCTGTTTCCCTTGTTACACACAATAAATAAAATATTATTGACAAATTTGTCACAAAAATTTGTTGAAAATTTGTCGAAATGCAACTTTAATTTATTTTGAAAGGATTATATTTTTTGTATCAAAATTATTCAGCTCATAGAAATTCCCCATTTTCCCCTAAAAATTTGGTAACTTAATATTGGAAAAATTATAAATAATCCACAAATTATTCCACAAAAATCGACAAATTTGTCTAATAGAATTGTCAACTTTTTGTCGCATATTAGCGTTATGTGGTTCTGGGGCAGTAAAAAAGTATATAAATAAAAAAAATAAGTAGACTTGTTATTCTTATTTGTAGACCACGTGTTGACAATAGCATTCACCTTAATCGGTTTCAGCCCACTCTTTGCCATGTCCGAAAAGCCTTTCAGCAGACATCGGATTGGGTTATATCGATACTTGTGAACAAGACTTGACATGTGATCACATCGGAAGTATCTTAAAAATGATTTCGCTATAAAAGTAACCGGAAATGAGTTTGATTGTACGTACACTTACTTATAAATTAAAATTTAGCAAAAACAGGATGTACGAAGGTTTGTGTGACAAAAAATATTCAAATCACGTTTTTCCTTTCTATACCCAAGGTATCATTAATTCAGTTGTGTGTTATGTCAATATACTGATGTCATGTATTACCGACAACAATTTACTAAATTTATTCAACCCATCAACTTCTTTGCCAAAATGTAATTACTTAACTTTTAATCCACCTTTCACACAGGTGGTGATGATAAGAAGAAGCAAACAAAATTTTTTTGATATGTGAACCATTCTCTTTGGTGTTTTCGTATATGCGAGCTATAATTGGTACCTATGATTATATAATTTAGTGCGGATTGGGCACATTAAAGTGCACGCATCATTCCTCGAATAACCGGTTATATTCTATACATATTAAAATTCGAAAGTTTTATATTTACAAATAATTAAAATTCATAAAAAATGTATTATCCTTATGGTGTACAACAATGCGGCAGTATCGTCGTACTGTATGGTAAGCGCAAAGAAGGCAATTATGTGATCGACCGGTGTAACAACTTTCTTTGTATGCACATTAAGAAGAAAAAATGTCAACATACCATCTCAGCATCTTCAAAAATTTATGTAAATTTCTATTTTTGCACATACTCAAACTATAAACTATAACAAGTTTTAATTTCATTTTATAATTTCAAGTATTCCATTATGAATAAAAATCTTAAAAGATTGCCGAGTCCGCACATTGAAAATGAGAAGGTAACATGATACAGACACCTTATGTACATGACGTGGAGATAAATACAAAAAATAACACGATTTGTTGTTAGAAAGTGTGTACATATAATCATAATATGTACATTAGATATAATTCACATATGATCAAAGCCAATAAAGTGGAAGTGCGCGGTATATCACTTTCCATAGGTGGGGTGGCTGCAAGTAGACAATAATTTTTTATTATGACCATTGCGGTGTGATTGTGTGCATTTTTTAATTAAAAGAAATTTCTATAATTGAAATATGGTGTGGATGAGAAATTTTTATTGAGCAAAACAATTTATTTGTACATATTTCAATAATTAAATTTGTAATTTAATTAAAAAAGTTAAATTAATTAACTAAACAAGCTTGTATCGCTGAAACGATTTAACTATATAATGTCTAATGACGTTAAATGTGTGAAAAATTATAATTTTATATCGCTGATTTTTCCAAGTGAGATCAAATTTCTTATGTTTAGCTAGACCGATCTAAGAAGGTGTGGGATTAGATTTTTTCCGTAAACGATTACTATAAATTTTAGAAAGCATTACATTTGCATCCGGACTCAAATTTAATTTGAATTTCTGCATCGAACTAGCCAATATTAGAGCCAATCTCCACGTACGTGCTTTCACAATCTTCCCGAAATGCTGTCCTAAGGTCGAAGAATATTATAGAGGGAGAGACTTTGTCAGATCATACCATTATAGACTGGATTGTACGCTATGGTTCGCTTGTACTCCTTTCCCAGTGATTTTGATAATTCCTCATAAAGAGCAGAATGGAGGGGAAGGGGAATGTTCCCACCTCTATCCGTGACGATGACGGATGGAATTCCGAATGTACTAATCCAAATTTTTATTAGTGTGGCCCCAACTCTTTCCGCCTTCATATTTGGAATAAGTGTGGCCTCTGGCCAACATGTGAATCGATCAATCATAGTGGTATGTCCCTCCCATGGTGGCAGCGGCGCTATCATCGATATATATATATATATATATATATAGTTATAATTACATAAATTACTACATCAAATAAATAACTCAAGGCTACAATGTTCTCACGATGTGTCGAACATTGCCCTCATCATTGCAACCGGAGCCCGATCATATTTACAAGGGAAATGCACAAGCATTGTCTTATTTCTTGATAAGCACTTTTATAAGTTAGAAACAACATAATTATAATTATCCTTAGTTAGCATTTTTTATTTTAGAACGTTAAAGTAAATTTTATGTTAAGTTTAGTTTTAAGATCTAACTCAAAGTTGTAACAAGTAAAATAAAAATTGTGAAATAAATTGTGAAAATAAATTTTTTTCGACGTTTTATTTGCGAGAAATATAACTGGCGCAGCCGTCCGGTTAGTGTTGTGATAGTGTAAGTGTAAAACAGTGCAAATAAATTAGACATAAACACTAATTTAAAAAGTGAATCCGCGAGTTTTATAAGTGAAAAAATTATAAACAGTGCATCTCAGGCTAAAGGTGTAAACCGCCCAGAGGAGTTGAGGTTCCGCCGCCCGCACCACACTAGACATCGCTAGAACCTATAGGACACACGACTACATAAGGTAACAATTTTTTATTATTATTATATATTTTTTTTTAAATTTTTTATATAATAATTGTGCTACCACCATTGGCTAAATTGTGTACTACGAGATAGGCACAGAACTGCCCTCTGTATACTACGAGATAGGTACAGTACAAAATTTAATAAATAAAATAAAATTAATTCTGGTGAATGGGAAAAAAGTCAGAACGAAGATTTGACGAAAATCGTAATTTCGAAGACAACTCACTTCACAGAATGAATCCTGAAACAATGACAGCGATAAACGAGCTCACGGAGCAAATAAAAGCTGTAATTGAACAGGTGCAAAAAATGGCAGTCAGATCGGAAGAACAAGACCGAACTCTAGCCTTTTTGCAACAAAAACCAGCGGACAATTTTGCAGAAAAAGGTGCAGAAGCACAGCAAATGACGTTCGATGCGTTCAGGATCCCCGATCCAATAAAATCGATACCGGAATACGACGGTAATCGAAAACAATTAAACGCATGGCTTCAGACAGCGGAAGATACACTTATGGTATTTCTACCCCTCGTCTCGGAAGCACAATTAAGGTTGTATTCACAAGCTGTGAGCAACAAAATCAAAGGTAGAGCTAAAGACGCTTTATGTCTGGCTGGAAACCCACAAAGTTTTCCGGAGATAAAAGCTATTCTCCTAGAAACACTTGGCGACAAGCAGGAACTGTCGTTTTACAAGTCGCAGCTCTGGGCGACTAAACAAACCGAGAGCATGACGGTGCATTCATATTTTAACAAAATTAAAGAGAATGTACAAAATATAAAAACTCTAGCAAGACAGAACGCTGTATACAATCATGCCTGGCTTGCTATAAACACATTTATCGAAGAGGATGCTTTAGCAGCATTCATTTCGGGGTTGAAAAAACCTTACTTCGGGTACGCCCAAGCGGCAAAGCCCAAAAACATAGAGGAGGCTTACGCCTTCCTATGTAAATTTACAACGAACGAGTTAATTTCGAACAGTAACAAAAAACCGGTTCAAACTTTTATTCAAAATAATAACAATATGCAACCACATAAATTTAACAACTTCCAGCCGAGAAACAATACGAACTCGGTAATAAATCGGAAACCGCCTCTCTCAGAAAAAGGTAAACCGACTCCCATGTCGATAGACATTTCGACGAGGTCGAAAAATACACGAGCAATTAACACGCACGAAATTCTCGCAGAACCCGAGAATTCTCAACACAACGAGCACGAAAACGAAGAAGATTCTTCACCTGAATTCGAGGTATACTCGACAAATTTTCAGGAGGACGAACAGGTAGACACGGAAGATTAAACTATCTACCATATTTAGTATGTAAAGACATACACAACAACAAATCAATTAAGCTTTTAATAGACACCGGGGCAAATAAAAATATCCTAAGACCCGGTATTATTTCCAAAAATCTACTAAAAACCCAGGAAGTCTCAGTAAAAAATATACTTGGGACACACTTGGTAAATAAAATGTGTAAAATTAATTTGTTAGGTTTCGATATTCCACCGCAAAATTATTTCGAACTAGATTTTCACAGGTTTTTTGATGGAATCATTGGTTCAGAATCAATGGCCACATTAAACGCCAAAATTGACTTCCCAACAAATCACTTGATTTTAAATAACCACAAACTCAAATGTTTCCGCTACTACCCAATGGGCAACCATTATAATCATTTTGTCACATTCCAAACGTCGAGTGACGGAGAATGGTTCGTTCCCGAATACCAAAAACTCAACGAAGAAATTATTATCCAACCAGGAATATATAAAGCCGAACAGGGCAAAACGGTAGTAAACATTCTCACGAATGACCCGAAATCACCAAACGTTTTACCAAAATTAAAATTAACCGTTAACAACTTCGAAACTTTAAAACCTATGCCAACAACTAGAAAAGCTATAATCACTAAGCAGGATATAGAAAAGGTTATTAGAACCGAACACCTAAACATCAATGAAAAGACTGCGTTAATTGACAAAATTTATGAAAATCAAACGGTGCTGCTGAGACAAACAGAGAAATTGTCAGCAACAACAATTATAAAGCACCACATACATACAAAAGACGAAATGCCCGTCTATACAAAAACCTATCGTTACCCACATCATTTCAAGAGAGATGTGGAAGATCAAGTACACGAAATGCTCGAAAGCGGAATTATTCGCCACTCAAGCAGTCCGTACTCGGCACCAATTTGGGTTGTTCCTAAAAAAACGGACGCTTCAGGAACACGTAAGGTTAGGGTAGTCATCGACTATCGTAAACTAAACGAAAAAACGATCGATGATAAATTCCCGATGCCCCAAATTGAAGAGATTTTAGATAACTTGGGAAGATCGACCTACTTCACAACGTTGGATCTAAAATCTGGCTTCCACCAAATCCCAATGGATGAGAAGTCCCAACAAAAGACCGCCTTCTCAACAGATAAAGGTCATTTCGAGTTTTGCAGAATGCCATTTGGCCTGAAAAACGGCCCAGCCACCTTCCAACGCGCTATGAACCACGTATTACAAGGGTTAATAGGCAAAATATGTCATGTTTATCTAGACGATATCGTAATAATTGGCGAAAACCTAAAGAATCATTTAAAGAACCTAGACAAAGTACTCAAACGGCTTTCGGAATTTAACCTCAAAATTCAGCTTGATAAGTGTGAATTTCTGAAGCGCGAAACCGAATTCTTGGGACATATAATCACCCAAGACGGAGTATTGCCCAATAGGGATAAAATCCAGAAAATTTTAGAGTGGCCCCTACCCAGAAGCCAGAAAGAAATAAAACAATTTCTCGGGCTTTCCGGATACTACCGTAGATTTATAAAAGACTACTCTAAAATCACCAAAGGCATGACAAAATATTTAAAAAAAGAAATCCCAATGGACCTAAAGGATCCAGAATATATTAAGGCATTTGAGAAACTAAAGAAAACGATAGCCACAGATCAAATTCTGATCTACCCAGACTTCAGCAAAACATTTATCCTAACAACGGATGCTTCGGATTTTGCACTGGGTGCAGTGTTATCACAAATTCACGATGGTACTGAGAAACCAATAGCGTTCGCGTCCCGGACACTCAATTCAACAGAAACTAAATATGCCACAAATGAGAAGGAAGCATTAGCCATTATATGGGCGGTAAAGAAATACCAACCATACCTATACGGTAACAAGTTCACTTTGGTAACCGACCATAAACCTTTAACCTTCATCAAATCTTCGGAGAAAAACTCCAAAATTCTACGATGGAGATTAGAGCTGGAAAACTACGATTACGACGTAGTTTATAAAGAAGGCAAAGCAAATGTCGTGGCAGATGCTCTGAGCAGAATGCCTACCCAGGACGACACTAAGGAAATAAATACAAATGAGTTCACAGATAGTAACACTTCACGTGAATCTGCCGAATCTCCAATAAACAACTCAAATTCCTCAGACGATATGGAAACAATTCATTCAGCGAATACGTCAGCTGATTATTACATGCATTTCTCAGACAGGCCGATTAATTATTACAGAAACCAGCTAATTTTCAAAATAGCAAATATAGACGTAATTATTTCGGAAGAAATATTTCCAAATTTTAAAAGAATTATCATTTCTAAAAAACGGTTCGAAGTCGACGATATTACGAAATTCTTAAAGGCATACCACAACGGTAAGCAGTCGGCAATTATGGCCCCTGAAAACTTATACACGACAATTCAAGAATCATTTAGGCAACATTTCTGTCAAACCGGTCACTTCGTCTTCACAACAAAAATAGTTGAGGATGTTACTAGTGAGGACAGGCAAAACATAATCATAATCAAAGAACACGAAAGGGCACACAGAGGCACTAGCGAGGTTGAGAGACAACTAAGACGAGCATTCTTCTTCCCAAGAATGGGAAACAAAATCAAAATTCACATTAATGCTTGTAACATCTGTAACAAGCACAAATATGACCGCAAACCTTATAATATTAAAATTTCCCCACGGCCAATCACAAAGAAGCCGTTAGAGAGGCTGCATATGGACATTTTCATTATAAACAGAAACAACTTTTTATCTATAATAGACTCATTTTCCAAGCATCTACAAATGATAGCAATGGAAACCAAAAACGTAACGGACGTCACCACAGCCCTTAACAAATATTTCACTCTCTTCGGAATACCGAACAGTATTGTATGTGACCACGAAACCACCTTCCAATCCATTCAAATGAGGGAATTTCTAAATAACCTCAATATCAGGATAGAATATGCCTCATCATCAGAATCTAATGGGCAGATTGAAAAAACCCATACCACGGTCATTGAAATATACAATACCAACAAACATAAACTACCAAACCCAAATACTTCAACTGCCATCGAATTGTCAGTTGCACTTTACAATAATACCGTGCATTCAGCGACCGGCTTCACGCCGAATGAAATTATTTTTAACCAAAACAATTTCATTGATCCCACGCAAATTCAAACACGGGCAAACCAAATATTTCAGACGGTCAATGCCAACTTAACAAAAGCAGCTGCAAGAATGCAAAAGCAAAACAATGGTAAAGAAGACCCACCCGACCTTATAGAAGATCAATCCGTATTCCTTAAACCCAACATTAGAACAAAAACCCAACCGAGAGGAATTGAGACTAAAATTCGAAATATTGAGTTAAAAACATTCCGTACAAAAAGAAATATAAAACGGAATAAAAATAAAATAAAAAGATTGAAAAAATGAAATTGAAATTGAAATTGAAATTGAAATTGAAATTGAAATTGAAATTGAAATTGAAATTGAAATCGAAATTGAAATTGAAATTGAAATTGAAATTGAAATTGAAATTGAAATTGAAGTTGAAATTGAAGTTGAAATTGAAGTTGAAATTGAAGTTGAAATTGAACTTGAGAAAAAAAAATTGAAAGAAAACAGAATTAATTAAAATCAATTTTATTTATCATTTCAGGCAAATTGTAATACAATAATTAAATAAGAAATAAATATAAATAATTTAATCTAAAGTTGATGTAAATAAAAAACTTTTAATTAGAAATTACCATTCTAGATAGTACACGTAGAAATATTATATTATAAATTAGATAAGCTGTCAGTTGCTTTATATACGAGTTCAATGCATTTCATTATAAGATTATTAATATTAACTATAATTATAGAAATCTGTAAAAGCCAGAAATTAGAAATAAAAAATTTAAATAGCGATCCAATTTTAATAATTAAAACAAACGATTGCAAAATTCAAATAGGCAATATAAAAATAGTACATCCAATCAATTTACATTACTTTCAAAATACAGTAGAATCAATAAATAAATTCATTTATAATAAGCTAGATGATAAGAATGATAAATTAGAATTATACAATATAGTAAAACAAAAGTGCAAGAAATTATACGACAACCTACAACAAATAAAACCCACACGACGTTATAGACAAAAACGTTGGGATGCACTCGGTTCTGCGTGGAAGTGGCTGGCAGGCAGCCCAGATGCATTAAATCTACGAATGCTGGAAAGCAAAATGAATGAGCTAACAAACGAAAATAATCAGCAAGTACAGATAAACACCCGGATTGATGAAAGAATAAGATTGATCACAGATACGATCAACAAAGCGGTGACGAACACCAACACAGCTAATAAAATAATACTCAGTGAGATAGAAATGATAACAGCTATCATAAACATAGACACTATAAACAATATATTAGAGGACATACAAGATGCCATCGTCAGAACAAAAATTGGATTAGCAAGCAACAAAGTGCTTTCGCTAAAAGAACTAATGACGATAAGAGATCTAATGATAAACCAAGGAGTCAATATAAGTATACCAGAAGAAGCACTCCAATACGTAATACCGAAAATTGCCGTAAATGAAGAAATGCTCCTGTTTATTCTAGAAGTACCAAAGCTGGAAGATGAAGTATCAACATCAACAACGATCATACCGTTAACAGTCAAAGATACAATAATAAGAGAGTACCCACAACATATCATAATGACGAAACAAAAACTATTTACATCATTAAACCCTAACAGTTTCGTACAAAAATATGGAGAAACAAAAGAATTCGACGACGAGTGTATCAAACCTCTGATTATGGGCACGAAAGGTACCTGCAACGTAACAGCAAAGTCGGACACCACAGTACACTATATTTCAGAGGACAAACTTCTGATAGATAACGCTAAAGAAGAAACATTATCATCGGATTGTGGACCGAACAACAGGACGCTAACGGGAAACTTCCTTATAAGCTTCTGGAACTGCACTTTGGTAATTAAGAACAAGAAGTTTCAGTCGCTCGAAATTAAGAGCGAAGCGGAAGAAATTCAGGGTGCACTACATAATCTTGAGATAGCACGGAGATTGGTTAAAAAGGTGGACATAAATGTAATAGAACAACAAAATTTACAAAACAGGAAATTGATAACGCACATGAATTTACAACAGGAGAATCAACAATATTGGATATGGTCCCTATCAGGCGGTGTGTCTATCTCATCACTAGGGTTAATACTCGTAACAGTATATGCGTACATCAAGGTTCGCCAAAATATCACAAGAGCAGTAAGACGCAATATAAACCAGCAGAAGTTAGAGTGTTCCAACAAAGAAAATACGAGATTCTCAAATCTAGTAGCAAAATTAGGAATCAAAGTTAAGGACGAGGACGCCCTTTCTACACCCCCGGGAGGAGTTATAATTACATAAATTACTACATCAAATAAATAACTCAAGGCTACAATGTTCTCACGATGTGTCGAACATTGCCCTCATCATTGCAACCGGAGCCCGATCATATTTACAAGGGAAATGCACAAGCATTGTCTTATTTCTTGATAAGCACTTTTATAAGTTAGAAACAACATAATTATAATTATCCTTAGTTAGCATTTTTTATTTTAGAACGTTAAAGTAAATTTTATGTTAAGTTTAGTTTTAAGATCTAACTCAAAGTTGTAACAAGTAAAATAAAAATTGTGAAATAAATTGTGAAAATAAATTTTTTTCGACGTTTTATTTGCGAGAAATATAACTATATATATATATATATATATATATATATATATATATATATATATACATATATATATATATATATATATATATATATATATATATATATATATATATATATATATATATATATATATATATATATATTTCTGACACGAAACGAACTTAATTGCGACTTCTTTTGTTGTGCTTCGTACCAGAATACGACACGTTATACAATGAATCAAAAATTTGACTTCGAAAATTTTAGGGATGAAAGGACCTGCTGTTCCGGTTGAAACATCACATATTATTTGTTTCTCAGTACCAAATATCGAAAATTTTTCGAATTTTAGAGTTCTTTGTGTACGAATAAGTTCGGTGAATTCGCTACATTCGCTTGTTCCAATCTCGACGTAGTCGACACCACCATTGAGATTAAGTACGGCGATGTGCGAAAGAGCATTCGCCACAATAATTTAACGATACCGGAAATGTGACGGATGTCGGAAGTATATGGTGCGATTAAATTCAAATGTCTGCGTTCTCTAGGCGTAGCCTTTCCGGAACTTTGATGTAAAGCAAACTTTAGAGGTTTCTGATCGACAAAAATAATAAATTCTCTTTCTTCTACAAAATATTTAAATGTTTCACCGCCGCATAAGCCGCCAAGAGCTCCCGATCGTACGTATTGTATCAAGTTTCGGACTCGTTAAGTTTTCATGAAAAAAACATAATGGCCTCCAACCATCTGAGACCTTTTAGGAAAGTGTATGAATTTGCTTGATTGTGTGTTGCTTTAGGCAGATAAATTCGGTAGTAATTGATCAGGCATAAAAACGCTGTAGACCTTCGTATTGGAAAACTTATAATCGCAATACCTTTTGCCGATATGCCAAATCGCAGAAAACTTATTTCTTTGACTGCAACACCTCGATTACGCCAGTCGAGTCATTTGTCGTTTTACGTGACTAAAAAAATATAATGTTTGTATGAAAAATTAGACAGTTGCCATGCCAATACATGACTTGAGGCAAAAGAAACAAATAAAAACTGTCATTTTGAGTCGAGTGAAATTTTGAGGTGACTAGAAAAGGCATAAAATACGCCAATTGTCGTTTGAAGTGACTACCATAATAGGTATATGTGATAGGTAGGTCGACAAGGTCCTAGGTCGGCCAGGCAGCCGACTTTGGTTTCATATTAAAAGAGTCACTTGAAACGACAAACGACACGACTAGCGTAATCGGGGTGTTAACCTTTGAAAAACTATTCTTAAATGCTTGACATTATCATCCATGGTTTTCGACGCGATCAAAATATCGTTGATATTTTGGTCAGTCGGTTTGTCACGGAATATAGAATATATTAGTATTCCGTATACCATAGGTTGTACGAAGGAACTCAAATAATCCAAACGGTGTACAAATTGCGGTTTTTCGACGTTTCTACCTTCGACCGTAACCTAATAATAGGCCCTAATTAGATCAACATTAGAAAAATATTCCCATCTTTTCGATACTTAAACGACGAATTTTCGCACTGCGTTGTGGACTTGACGTTTTCATTCAATGTGTGACGTTATACTTCTGTGGGCAAAAAGTTATAAGACTTTTTAATTTAAATTTCGCGCGGAAAACCATTCGTCGAAATATTTTTTTTCCTATGTTGGTATGACTGTCAGTGACATCTGTGCCAAAATGTCACATCAAAATAATCATTAGTGTTTAGTATACGCTTGTCTTTCTGAAGTACAAAAAGTGCATTCGGCGATTTTTACAATGAGTGAAATTATTCAACAAAGAAGTTCCATTAAATTTTGTGTGCGGAATCAATTTTGTGGTGCCGAAAAGTTTAGAATGTTGCAAAAGGCCTTCGGTGATAATTTTATGTTGCGAGCAAGTGTTTTTGACTGGTACAAATTGTTCAAAGAGTGTCGAAAACGTGTTGATGACGAACCACGTCTAGGACGGCCATCAACATCAACTGATGATCAACACGTTAATAAAATCAAGAAATTGGTGCTCGAGAATCGACGATTAAGAGTTTGAGACCTTACTGGCATCGTTGAAATTTTGGAAGGATCAGTTAAAACCATTTTGAAAGATCATTTGGGCTAAGAAAAGTTAAAGCACGATTGGTTCCAAAATCACTCAATTTTTTGGAAAAACAGCGTCGCGTTGACGTCTGTGAAACAATGCTTTCCGACTACCAGGATGTCATGAAACGTATTATAACTGGTGATGAGTCTTGGATCTATGCTTACGACCCGGAAACAGACGATCAATCGGCCGAATATCGTGCCAAGGGTGAGCCGAAGCCGAAAAAACCACGTCAAAGCAAGTCAAAAATCAAGGTGATGTTGACAGTTTTCTTCGATTATCGAGGTGTGGTGCACTCCGAATTCCTTTCGACCGGCCAAACTGTCAACAAGGAATACTATTTGAGTGTTATTCGTCGTTTGCGCGGAGCTATTAAAAAGCTAGTAAAAAGAGGTCGGAATTATGGGTCGACAATTCTTGGTTTTTGCACCACGATAAGGCACCTTCTCATACTGCATTGGTTTTACGTGATTTTTTCGCCAAAAATTCCACCCATATCGTTCCGGAACCACCGTATTTGCCTGGTTTAGCTCCGTGTGACTTCTGGCTGTTCAGCAAACTCAAACGACCGCTCTAGGGAAACCGTTTTGAGTCAATTGAAGACATTAAACGTGAATCGCTACGCGCATTGGAGGCTATTCCGGAAATTGACTTTAACAACTGTTTCGAGGATTGGAAAAAACGTTGGCACAAGTGTATTGAGGCCGGCGGTATTACTTTAATAAATAAAGAATTTTAAAATTATGAACAAAGTTTTACTATTTTTTGCCCGCAGTATTATGTTTGATTGTATTTAAGGACGTTGTCTCATGCGATATTGATTTGAATCCGGACACCAAATTTAGAATTTCCGAAGGAAATGCGTCGGCTCTGATTATCGTTATACCATATGATCGAGAATACAGCGATCGACATTTGTTATTATAAATTTCCAAACTAATGGTCTACGTAAACCAATATTGAGAATTTTTGATTGCTACCAAATGTATCTATCTGGGATGAATTTGCGGCATGTATTTGCGCTATTACCGAAATTACCGCTCCTGTCTCTATCAAAAATTGCAATTTACCTTAACATCAACTTTAATGAGACGGCAATTACTGTTTTGGTTATCTTCACCTGCCGAACACAGTGTGGCACGTACTGGTTTTTTGATTGCAGCTTTAAACTCTTTAGTGCTTTCGTACCAAATCGGCAATCGTACCAACATATTGGGTGCTTTTGAACCTGGGTTCAATTTGATCGTGATGTGCTGAGATTGCGGAACGTGTCGCGCGCCATATTTCGCGGTTGTGCCGGTCTACTATTTCGACCGCCAGGTGTTGACGTGTCAGCGGCGAATCGTGATCTGAATAAATATTCAACGCAGATTTGAAAGTAACGTGTGAATTCCCGCAGGCTTAATAGCGTCCATTATTTTATCGGCGGTCGTAGCTAGTTTTCATAAATCGGCGTCTTCCAAACACGAAAAATTGCTTGCGTATGAGTTGGTAGCGGTTGTAATAATAGTCTACAAGTTCCTAAGCACCGACTCCGTGATTTGATCCTCGGATAATCATTAAATTTCCCGTAGAAGCTGGTATGGGTTTTTATCGCCGAGTTAAAGACTAAATAATAGGCAATCAAACTTAATCTTGGCTGAATCGCACAATCGTTCGATTACAGCCGCTTCGGGTGTTTTATATTACCCGGATGTTGGAGTTTCAGAATTTTGTCGCGCATCCATTTGACCGTATTGGGAGAGCCGCAATCAGATGTCCGTACTTGGAGCCCCCAGCTGCGGAAACTATATTTTCGGGTCATCCCTATTGAAAGTCGAATATTTTATCGACACTGTAAATGTTAGTCGTATTTAGAGAACCAACCGGAGATTTCACCTTGCTTGTTTTCAATTCGTTCTTGTTTTCATTTAAACCCGATATTTTGAATTTAATGCAATTGTAAATAAAAATACCACTGAATTCTTAATACGTTTAAAACAGCAAAAATGTATAAATATTGAATTAATTTTTCATCAAATTGCACAAACATTTGTGATACCGACGTTTGTAATTGATATAATAGTTGCTTAAATGTTTACATATTTTTTAGGTTAGGTTTTATTCACCGAAATTGTTGTGTGTTTTGAATTTTGAGGTTAAACTTTATAAATAAGCCGATTTATGGAATATATTTTATCACGTCAGGGACACCAATTTTTGCTAATCCCGTGGTGAACGACTGTTTTTGTTAAACAATTTTCACTAAGTGGATATCCTCAGTGTTTATATTTACACAATATTTATATGTTCTCGAATATCTACATTACAAATTTAATTTTGCATGTGAAGATATTTAAAACTTATAATAACTAATTAGTTAAAATAATATAAAAATACCTGTATAACCCTAGTTACAAAAATGTATTTGTCGCGTTGATTTGTTAGCAGCGCTCGGCCGTTTGAACCGCGAACTACGTTATTCTTATTTAATGTATTAAAGGTTTTAATATCTTAACGGTGGTGTTTGAACAGTTTTACTCCCATTTATTTTTAAAAAGAAGTTAATATCAGCACACTCGTAGAAGAAGATGATCAAGTTTACCACGTCCTGGATTGTGTGTGTGAGGATAGAAATTATCAAATAATATCCATTTTACAATTGTTCGGATTTAAAAAACTACAGGAAACATCAGAGAATTTAGTTTAACGCTGTTTACAAGTTATCATTGGTGTAGATCGGCAAAAGAACACAAAATAACATCGTACAGAAAGTTCATTTAAAAAACTCACTACAAATGTGATTTGACTGATCTATATGAACTTAACATGTTATGCCTGTCATGTCATTTTCCGTCGCGCTGGATGCAAATAACCTGGATGGTGGCGCATTCATTATCTATCGTAAATCATATTCAGATCGTTCAGAACAATCTTTTTTTATAATCAAGGCACATAATTCTAACATTTGAAGTTGATTACCATACCATTCAAACAAATGATTTATAATATCGTTTAAAGCATTCAATTTATGTGAAAGGATTAAATAATTTTATTATATCGATAAGATATAATTAATTAACGATAAATCACTTGAAAATAATCTATAGCACGATTTATCAAAATAACTTTTACAAACCAACCTTCAAAAACCACTAAAAATGAGTATTAGTCATACAGAATACGCCACCATACCGCTGACATCTCTTTTATATTAATTTCGACCTTAAACTTATTAAATCGTACACACAACAATAAATATAGTTTCCAGACAATGAATATACTTCGTTTCCTCGCTATAAGCATACCTGGGTCACATACGTACAATACGTGGTAATTTTTAATAAAAAGAAGGGAAAGGCTTTGTAATATTGAACTTTCAAAATAAAAATTCCAACCACTTTGAGATTTACGCAAGTTTTAAAATGTTTAACGTTTTAACAGAATGTTTGATTTAAAACGGTGTGGTGCGAGTAAGAAGAAAATTTTAACAATTCGATTATAAAAGATCATAAATCATTTTTTTTAGTTTAATTGTAAATTTTATAATAAAATTTTGTTAATAAATTATTTCTTTTATTGAAATAAACAAAAGAGTAAAATTCCGTAAAACTTTACTTTACATTGGTACTTATACACTGGTAGCCATATTATTATGCGCTTGCTCTTTGACAGTTTAATCCTACTGCAGTTCATAATTTTTATCAATTAATTTAAAATTAAGTGCTTGGTGAAGATGCGCAATGATAGTACATAAATGTGTTCAAGTTGTCATTAAATAATTGTTTACGTATAAAACCTTTGCAGGAATAATTAGCCCTAATGTAAGAGGATGAGTGAAATTCTTTCCATAAGGCGTTTTCGATGTTAAATGTAAATTTTACATTTCGAGTATTTATAAAATAATCAAATTGTTTTGAGTGAAATATTTTGAGTGAAATTTTTTGAGTGAAATTTCAAATTATGCTCTATATTAGAGAAAGTAAAGATTAATAATTTTTTACAATTGAATATTCAATTTAATATTTTACCTAATCGAAATTGAAGAATGGTTTGAGTCAAATTCCTTAAACTATTAAGATTCATACTCGTATATGACTTAGGATTAACGATTTTAACCATACGTCAATTTTGCACATGATTATAATAATTTCGACAGAATATCTTCAATATGAAAACTGATAAACTCGGTCATATTTGATATTCAAATTTAGCATGGAATTGGTTCGGGATAAGTGAAATTCCCTCTATGTTAAAGTGAATCTGACTACAAGGCAGTGGTAGAAGCTACTCGGATAAGTAATAAGAGTTCTTACTAAACATAAATATACAATCGTCTTTAATGCGATACACCATTGCATTGAAATATCTTCCCACAAACGTAATCAAAATTAAACCAATGAACTAAATAAACATCACCGTGAGTAACCCATTTTAGTCCAAAGTCTTTTCCTATTTCTCCTAAAAGAACATAAAAGGATAGATATTTTTCCTAACCCTTAATTGCTCACCGGTTTGAGTTGAATTTAGTTTGGCTAAACGGAGATTACCACCGGTACTCTACCAGTAATCTATTGATTTTCTGAGTTCAAATATTAAATTGAGTGAACATTTTTGAGTTAAATACTATTAGTTGAGTTAATAATTACTAAGCTATTGTAAAAGTTTCGAAATATCTTTTCATTTTGATCTCACTAATTTCTTGAGTTAAGTTTTATTTTGAATGAAATTAGAAAATGGTATATATCAATTCACAAATTAAAGTTTAATATCATATTTGGCTTAATTTAATAAAAAATTACTGTTGTTTCAAAAATTCAAATCTTCTTTAGAGTGTGGTCTCGAAGTGACTTGCGAGTGAACCTTGTTAAATGTCGTTACTCCGGAAACTTCTGATCGAATTGTTAACATAAAAAATTAGAGCTCCACTTTGGTGAATTTACCTGGCGATGAAATTCTACTCTTGTCGAAGACTAAGACGCTTGCAACATTAATCTCAGTAGTCACTCAGAATGAGTGAAACAGCTTAAGCGTAGTTGTTGTGAATGTATTTTTAAGTGAAGTCTAGTTTATTTAGTGAAGATTTTAGATTTTTGAAAAATTAAAAAATTTAGTGTTGTAGTATGTGACATGGGACTGTCCAAGACTGAATTTAATTGTCATTCCACAAACACATTCAGAATTATGCAAATGGCAGAAAGATTGAGATTTTTTCTAGCATTTCTATCTTCTAGCACTAAATCTCAATTGCTTGTAAGTTTTCAGTTAAAATTTTAACGGGCAATAGAAGTTCACCATTGAAATTATGAATTATTTAATTATTTAATCCTGTGTAAATTAACATTTTTGAGTGAAATTTTTTAAGTCACTACTGCATTTTTAAAATAAAGAATCACCAAATTATTAAAACTGGCTAAACTTGTGTCCGACTGTATTTCGTATCTGAAGCAGGATGATATCCATTCTAAAAGGGGTTTACGATTTTAATTTCATGTTCGTATTTTTAGTTTAAATTTTAGATTGAGTGCAGTTTAACAGAGTTAAATATTTTTCGTTGAGTTATGAATTATTATTTAAGATACTTAATTAAATTTAAAGGTGCTTCATTGCACTCCTCCTACTTCAGAGTAAAATAAGTTAAAATTAGTCATTAACTCATTGTATTATGAAGTGCAATTCTGCTCTATTCTCTAACTGATACCTACGGGATTATTCAATCCCTGCTAAATTTAATTCTCTAGGTAACTAAACTAGACCGATATAGATTCACTGAGTGAAATTTGTTGAGTGTCGTTTAGTAAATTTATTTATGTGTGTGTATTATTTACGAAATATTTAAACTTTACTAATATATGAAATAGCCTAGTAATAGCCTACTAATATATAAAAAACTTACTGCTTACAAAAATTTACTTTGACGTATTTTTGTGTGCTTTTAGTAAAATTATGAATTACTATCATATTGGAAATCAATATGGAAGGCAATATGATAATCCTCACAAAAATGGTTAAAGTGATGACTGGCTGAACTATAATTAAATCTGGCTAGACATGTATTCATTGCATCTGTGTTTATCGAGTTTTAAAATTAGATTGAGTGAAACTTTCGGAGTTAATGTTTTTCACTCAGTTATTAATTTTAATGCTGTTTGTAACACTACGAAAATCTTCTCAGTTTGATTGAGTTTAATGGATGAGTAAAATTTTTTTTGAGTGAAATTTTAAAATTCTCTTACCACTTGAAAATTAACGTTTAAAATGCCTTAATGATGTGTTTGAATTGAATTTATATAGATCAGAAGGACTTTACCCTAATCTCTAAATGAGCGAAAGTTCTGAATAAGGTTTTTTGAGTAAAATTATGTATAAAAAATTATGATTTAGAGGCGGTAAATGTTCCATACTGTGTCCTAAATAAACCTGTTAAGACCAACATGTAACTAATTTGCGAACTGGTGAAGTGGCCAGCTCTACGAATGATCTTACAGAAGCGAATATTAAACTCAAAATCGCGGCGTGGAAGTAACTTTCTTACCCAACGCATTACGATCGACGACGAAAATTAAGTACAACCAATAATAACATAACTACTGCGTACAGAAATCTACTTTAAATTTTTGTGAAGTAAAATTTTAAAAATTAAGCATTACAAAATAAATGTACTGTGGCAATATGATATTCCAAAACTAGTTGATCTATATTTATCGAGTTTCAAAATCAGATTGAATAAAATTTCTGAGTTAAATATTTCTATTGAGTAATGAACTATAATTACGATAAATCTTGTATATCAATTGAATAGAATACTTAAAAATCTGGTTTTCGTTTGGTATACGTTGGTAAAGTTCTAATTTATTTTATATTACGTACGCAAACTAGGTACTACGACATACCAAGCTTACCTGTATATTTCGTTGTTCCTTGAATTAAAATGCTATTTTGTATCAATGAAACTAACAGTCAATATGCCAATACATTATTATAATACGAAGGTAGAGAAGATACTTTCTGTTGATTTTTTCCATATAATTAACGATTCAGATTGTACGATGATGAGATTAACACGATCGTGATCAACGTTATGATCTAATTCAGTTCTTTAAGAGATAAAGAGTATTGAGTACTGCAGACGATCACGATCGTAATCTTATATGAGATTTGTGTAATAATTACGATCTGATATGAAATAGAGTAGTATAAACTCATATATAATTATGTAATGCTATTTTTATATGTTTAGTTATGAGTGCGAGACACGCTGGTATATAACAAAAGCATACAAAATAAGTAACAAACGTTTTCTTACATGATCGATATGTGTAAGCAGGCGAGCGATCGGGTGCTTGAATACGTAATCATTGAGGTGTTAATCTATCTATACAAGATTTTCGATATCTTATAATACTAATAATAATAAGATAATGAGATTGTGTAATTACCCAATATGTCGTTTGCACTTTGGGTTTAAAAATCATGTAATTATTAGATATTTTTGGATTTTTTATTAAAATTTATTTACTTTCACTTGTGGTTTGTAAGAATGTAACGGTTTCTTAATAATGCACGTCAAAATGTAACTGCTTATTATTAAAAAAGGTAAATTTAACTAGATAGTTGTAATACGAGTATTATATGGATGTGTAATGACAGGTGCGCAATATCATGCGATTTCCGGTATTTTCGCGCATGATGGGAAACGATGATGTTTTTCTTTTTAAATTATAATTGTTATGTAACCAAGATCTTACTTATAAGCGTAATATCAAAATTACATATGTGCGATCAAATTGTTGATCACGTTTTTTTTTGTAAAATATTCGTGATCTTTCTGCTACGGGAAACGTAATAATTACTTTCATAAGATGTTCGTTGCGAAGTGTGATGATTGATCGTTGTAAAAGGTTTTGTTTATTTAAATTTGGTGATCTCATTCAGTTTGAGGAAATTTCGCTTTTGACAGTCGAACTATAGGAAATTCCTTCAAATATGTAGAGGGCTGTACCTGGCCGGTAAAGTTGTGATTAAAAATACAAAAAGCCTGAAGCTCATTTAAAAATCGTTTCATTCTTACCGTCATTGACCTTCGCAAACAAATTCAAAAGAAAACTATTTATAGTTTCTCGGACGTACATCGCTACATCCAAATTTGATTTCGGTTTCTTGCTTAATAATTTCTTATTACCATTACGTTGAATTTTTTATTTTATTTTATAAGGTATATAGGCTCGCTCTCAAAACCACCAAACCATGTTTCTTAAGTTTGTAACTTTGTGGTTAGAGCTATCTATGTATAACATAACAATAATGATGATCAATAAAAATTTTGTTTAAAATAACAATTACAGACCGCGCGCCTCATTCACCACACCTTCCTTCATTTAGCTGTATAATCGCAATTTTTTAGTTTAAGTGCGCCTCTCGAAAATTTTAGATTTAGATCACGAAATTGGGATAATTAACTCTGGCGCTAATTAATAGAAATTTCTGGTGAAGGTACTTTTTCAATTTTTTTTAGAGATGAAGGTTTGTTCAATTTGGTTAGAAATGCATCAAAGTAAATTTAAAGTATACTTAAGCTATACATTGTTGTATACAGCTGAATTGTTTCGTCTTCGCTTCATAAAATTACTGTACCATGAATAATTTTTTTTGTTGGTTATGCAGTGTTAATTTTGTTGGGTGTACCTATCCGTATAAAGAGATTGTATGTATTTATACATTAATATTTCTTCAAAGACATATTTCTAAGACTTTCGATAATTTTACGACAGAGCAGCATGGTGAAGATATGATGCTGTTAATTTTATTTTTGTTTAAACAAGTTCTCTCCAAGTACTATTGGTCGATTTAACATAATCCGTCGAGATGCGCACAAAATTTTAATAGTTAGTGTTAATTTGACGATAGAGAAATGTATAAATGATTTAGCTTCGATTTTGTGTTAAATCTATACTACGATCTGGGGACAATTTTGTTGGCCATTAAAAAGTGTTGGCCACCAATTAAATACTAGAGTTATTGGTTACAGCTCTATTCATAGTTTTCTTATGATTTAACTCAAAAGTTTCTATGGCAATTATAACGTTCTGTAAACTTCATTATGGGGTGGGTAAAATGGATGGACAAATTATTGGATGGACAAAGACCCCATTTAAATTGACATTTAGGGGTGCTTCATAAAAATCCTTATAACTTATTTCGAAATTTTCTAGGAATGCATTGATATTCCGTATACCTTTCTTTAAGGGCTTGGCTTGGCAAAACTAGTTATTGGGTGGACAAAAATTCACCAACAAGTGGACAAATGTAACAAATAATTCATTTATTTAAATTATCAGTAATTTTTTTTATTTAATTGGCCTCAAACGGGTTCACGTAAATTTTGATACTGAATACATGGCTGTAGGAAATGAAGTGGACAAAACTAATTATTGAGTGGGTAAAATTTGCAATACGAGCTTTACGTGCCAAGAGTGCTTTAGATACATTCTTTCTATTTAACTCAAAAGATTGTAATGTATTATTGTAAAATTGATTATTCTGTACATACTTTAGAGTGGTGGACAAAATATGGTGGACAGAATTCAACAACACGTTAATATATAATTAATTTATTTAGATTGACCGTAATTTTAAATGTCAACTAGAATTTAATTTTAATTTTAACTAAACTTGTGAATCAGTATGAGAGTTTTGCTTCAACGAGTGTGAACTTACGTTCAACGAGTTAAAAAAATCCATATTTCTCATGAAGGCTAGAACTAGTAGATTCTTATCGTCAAATCATATTTTGGATTAAGTTAGGCTGCTAGGGCAGACATACATCAAAACATATCGTAAAAGATGATTTAGTTCGTGTTAAGTGCCAGAACGGAACATACTAGCGGGATATCGTTAAATTATGAAAACTCTCAATTACCATTCAGCAGCTTTATATTTCGAAGAATTAGGCAATTTAGAGGTGGTACCAATGAAACTTTGAAAAATAATTTATTAAAACTTTGCAATGTGATCTTACAAAAGCTTCAATGCCAATTTAACAATCGTAATCAACAGCGAATTTGGATTAAACTTAAATTAAAAAACTTAGAGGAAACGCAAGACAGGCTACTTGACATGACGTATTGTACACATCCTGAGAATTACATTCATCAATATGCTCACCAGCTAAAAGAGTACGTTCAGTTCGAACACATATCCCGGTATCAACTTCCACTCCAGGACAGAATATTCCTAAGGTTATCCATATTACCAAAGCATGAATATTTGAATCAGAGTGACATGTTGAAAGTTAATCATTGAAAACAGCATGCGCTCATGCTCGCTATCTATACAAACTACAAGCCTTAATCTCAGTTCTCATGCGTGACGTCATTAATTTTCAATATTTTGGCGTCCAACTGACGGTGCGAAATAGAAGTATTACAACGAAAAATTGAACTAGATAAGTTATGTATTGAGGAAGATATGGTAACCCGTTGTAACTAGAGATTGGTCATCAAGTGATGACTTGATGAGAGATCTCAAAGAGAAATCTGATTCAAATCAGCCATTAAATGTAATGCAGATGGCCAAAGTTGTAGTATAATCGTAACATGTAGGTTGGTCTGAAAGGATACAGTGTGATGTCCTAAAACTAACGTCTGTCAAAGAGCAGAGTGAAATCAAATTTGAACAACTGAGAAAAGACATACTAGGTTTGTGTAAAAAATTTCGAAACGGAACTGAGTTTTTGTTCTAATTTCAGGGTTCATCTAACACTGAAAGATGACGCGATTTCGAAATTTTACCAGTCAGTTTTTGAACCCAAATGAGACATATCTGCAAACAGTACGTGGTTCGCTAAAATGATATTGAGTCTATTTCAGTTCCATCGACTACCGTTCGATGCGGCAAGTGCCCATTTTGGATAATCTGCCGAATACAGTTTATTATCTAAATGACATCATTGTTTCGGAACCAGCACCGGACGCAGGACTGCGATGCAATTTTAAGAATTTAAAATATCTCGGATTTAAGCTATCAAAAAAAAAGAGTTAAAGCAATAAAAAGTTTCCATTCACAGAACTTGAAAGAAATTGAAACTTTCTTGGGGAAAGTAAATTACTATAAAAATTCATCCAGAATTTCTCACAAATACCAGCCAGCCCAAAAACGTGGTAATACAGATTGTTTATCAAGACTCTCAACCGGACTTAATACGACATTCGATGATATTGAAACGTTCATAAATCTTGGAGTGAGATACGATCAATAACTAAACGATTTTTCATTTGGTATAGCGAACCTAAATAGTTACGAAATGGTTGACCAGAGTAAATTCGCTCCGAGCTGCAGATATACCAGGTGGGAAAACGATCAATGAAATACATAATGGTGTTCTTATGTTACAGAACAATCATGTTCGTCCACCTTGCGAGTTAAGATTCTAAATCTCCTCCTAGAAAGACGTTAAGGAAAAGTGAAAATGAACAAGATGGCAAGATACATTGTTGATGACCTAACATTAATCGACATATCGAAGATGTGTTCGAAAGTGTTAATCATGTCAAGAAGTCGCATCACATCCAAAGAAGGAATTCAAAAGTTGGCCGATAGCGGATGGGGCATAGCAGCGAGTATACTTGAATTTCGTCGGAATTTGCACCGTTTTTGATTGTGTTGTACTTGCTGTGTATTGATTCCTTTTCCCGTTATTCTAAACTTGAATCTGTTCAAAATGCTACCTGACTGTCTAGTGTCAAATAACCGACCATCATTTCATCCATCTTCAAATGAGTTGTTATGGAGTGGAGATTCAACTCAAACCGCGTTGCAAAAGTATGTGTTGACTTACCGTTTTTCGTCAAGTAGAGGTAAGTTTGAAAAAGGTCGAGACAAAGTACTATGTCGGTGATCCGGTGGGTCTGAGGAATTTTGGAAGAGGCCCAAAGTGGTATACAGCTGAAGTTGTGGCTCGAAGGGAAAATGATAAATCGTGTCAAATCAGAGTCTGGCAGTGGAATTGACATTAGAGTTAGATTCGTCCGACATTGGCGCCGAGAACCCAGGAAACCACTGAAGCCTATCGAAGCCCGAACAAGTAATCGAAAATTATAAACGTCATCAATTATAAACAGAATCACATCATCATCTGCAAGAGTTCCTAAGCGGAGGGATAGATATAATGCCGAGGGGTGCTGAAATAACGGGGGAGGAAGCAATATTATTAGAATGACAACGGCAACGAACGAGTTGAAATACGATAACACTATTATTGCTAAACGGTAAATTTTATATTTTCGACTTCCGACTGATCCGTTCTCATAGAATCCACACATCTGTTCAGAAGAAAAATTTTATGAAATAATGCATCCATTGAGTTAAATGGCATGACAGGCATTTAATCAGAGAAATGTTTGTAAAATAAATGGTAAAAACTGTGATTGTTAGCGCGTGTCAGAGAGAGATAGTGCGACTACAACCATACCATCCACGTCAAGCAACCGTTGCTTGCGTTATTATTATTTTAGGTGACCGCATGGGAAAAGCATAAAAGTAATTGTAAAAATGGAATGGAACGAGATCATTCCCGCTTTGGGAACCCAGCAATGATTCAATGAACCAATCATTCTTTCGGAATCCTTCTATCGGATGTAGCGCCAGTAAAATAAATAATAAAACTGTGATAGTTTTTTTTTATTGGACAGTGAAGAAGATGGATCACAAAAAGATTCAAAGAACGTGAATCTTGTATCTGCAAATAATACAAGAACGGTCGAACTGCAAGTATTATATACAAGCCATAGTATCGACATCATCTCCCATCCGCTCGATCAGATATAATCGGCTACTAAATTATGATGTACGAGTATGTCCTAATACAAACTTGACGTCTAAAATTATAGGAACTTTTATATCACCACAAAAACAAACTGTTTCGTCCAAATCACAGATTTCACAAATATTCAAACTCCAATGGACAGCCACAAACAAAATGCACGACATTGTTATGGGTTGCATTTTAATCAATTAAAATTGAATTTAATGTATTAAAATTACATCACCCGGTAAAGTAAATTCATCGAAAAACAGAACATTGAAAATTGATTTTCAAAACTATTATGTTTTTGTTTATGTTCCAAAATATAGTTGTCTCTATCAGATATTCCACATTTATATATGTATGTACACCGATATTATTTGTCTGGTTCTGTTAACCCTTATATATCGTCGACGGTATTAGAATTTTCTATGTAAATTTAATATCTGTTAATGATATTGTCGAAAATTTGATGCACCCACAAAGTGAACAAAATACATTTCTCTAGAATACAAAAAAAATCTGGTGTGATTTTTGTCCATACTGAGGAGACCTTGGAACACCTTCGTTATTATTTGAAATATCTATATAGAATTTGTGACATATAAACATCGTGCTGCACTATCAAGCAGTGTGAGATGTGTTGCTTGATAATCCAACACTAAGTTGGTATCTTAGAATTATCTTTTTAAACAATATTACAGACAACTGTCACCCTCTATGGATAAATGGCCTTATTCAAGATGAACTAGGTTTTTAGAATGAAAGTGGGACAAAATAATTATGAATAAATTCTGAAACTCGGTTAATTATTAACCAATGATTTTTTGTAATTTTACCTTTCAAAGTAGAGCTCGATTATTTCTTTAACGGTTATATAAATTCCGTAGATAAGACAGGAATGAGGTTTTAATATGAATTTTGGTACAAATTATGGATATGCGCATACGATTTGGATCAAATTTGGATTGCAGGATATATTTGAAATTTTGAAAATTCGATTATTCCTTAACCGACTATAGTAAGTGATCTGTGCCCAAAGCAGTATGTACTTTAGATGAAATTCTGGCATGCTGATGGAACTTGGCATACTTGCTGATGGAACTTGGCCATTAAGGCCTTTACATGCGACATTGACGAAAAATGCTGATATGAACTTTGGACAAAATTGTCACGAAGGTTTAATTCATCTTTTATAATAGAACAAAATTCTTAACCGATTTTCTACCAAATACAAACTCAGTCATATCTTAACCGATTATTTACGTGGTATTTAAGACAGTTATGATATTCTAATAAGCATATTGATAGTTCTGGAATTTAACAATGGTAGGTCAATGGTGGTTGTATGTTATTGTCAAAATTCGGTTTATAGAATTGAATCTAAGATTTTGAAATCTCCGAAGTTCTAAAATTTCAGCAGGGAAATGGACATTAATTATGACTAAAGTTCTGAAAAATAACCTTTTGGTATGGAGCCAGGCCGTTTCTTAATCAATCTTAGAATAGGGAGATAATGAACGGGAAAGGTAAAATAATGATTCTAAAACAATCTTTTACGGAATTTTTATCTTCCATACTAAATTTTATCAAAACAGAGACGAAATTATCTAGATGGGACATAAGAATTTCAATCTTTTCGACAGCTTAATTTCCAGTGGACGAAGTCGAATTTCTTCCAAAAAAGGTAAACTAAAGATAAAGGCTTCACCCATTGCAACGTTAATCAACAGAAATTCAATATCGGTTGCGACGATAATGTATGAACCAAACAATTTGGAGATATACAACGAGTTCAACCGTATAAGAGAGGAACTTCTTGATAATTATCAATAGTAAATATAATCAATCTAATCGTAGAAGTAATCTTAGATTTGACATCAAAGTACATCAAAGTATGTCTGAGAAAAGGTATTATAATAAGAATAAAAATCAAAACAAAACTTTAGTGTTACCAATGAACTCACCAGAGCACTAATATACTGCGATCGCTGATAACAAAATTCTTGCTTAGTCTTTCAAATAATATGCCACATGATTATAGGGGAACTAGAAAATGTATTTGCCTCCAGCGATATAACGATAGTTATAAGCACTAAAGTGTTTCAATTAAGTTTGTTTTCGACATTCTTCAATAACTTCTAAACTCAACCATTTTAAACTGACATTCCCTAAAACGATGGATTTGTTAACTACTGAACTGCTAACAAAATTGTTGCTTGGTCGGAAACTTTTCGAACGATATACCATACAGGAATGAAACATCGTATCTGCCTCAAGCGCCATTGCGGTAGTTTTGAAATTTGTAATATTCTACAAGACCTTATCAATGACATGTAACACGAATATGTTCTATAATAAACGAATAACTTGCCATTAGCGCCAAAACTGTGGATTTGTGAACTAACATGCTGATACATAATTGTTGCTTACACAACGATATACCACATGATGATATGGACATGATCAAAAATGTATAAGCTCCTTGTGCAGTAGCGTTAGTTTATAGTATTAGATGCTTCAGTTAACTTTATAGCATTCTTCTCGAGCTTTTCAGTGATATGCAACACGTATATTCCAATGACATACTACTTGCGTTTGTGGAAAGCGTAAAAAAGACTATAAAGCATATCGTGATGTTGAGTGGTTTTTAGAGGATTTCTGACAGGTCCCGAAAACTTTTCAATTCTCCGAACTATTATGCGCTGGTTATTATTATTCTAGCAAAGGCCCGCCAAATAAAAAAACCCTTGGCAATAAGAAAGATATCGTACTACCAAGTTACCACCGAGAAAAAAGAGAAAAAGTGGCAAAATAGACAAAAGTTTGGTCATATTTACTTCTTTCGATATTTCAAACATATTTTCTGAAATTTAGAAGAAAGTTACTAAAGGAAAAGGAAAGCAACAGCTTACAGCTAAAACAGATTAATGGAAATTAAATCAAGCCCTATTCGCTTCGGGACACATAAGTCCCTCGAAAACGGTTTTTTTGTAAGTCTGCTTCAGATTTAAATAAAATTAAAATAGATAATACAAGATAAAATAAAACAAAACAAAATAAAACAAAAAAATGAGTTAAATAAAATGTCAAACCAGTCAAGATAAATAAAATGTGTTTTCAACGTGCGTTTCGTCATTTTAGAATCAATGAAATGACAGTGTTGATTAGCTTCGAGCAGCATTCTAGAAACAGGTTCATTCTTACCGTAATCAGTTCTAAGATGGTCGATTCGAAAGATAGCTACCGTTCTTAAATCTCGCGAATTTACATTTAGATTAATCTTTTCTATAATAGAACAGGAGAATTGATACCGCCGGTTAGTAATTGATGAATGAAAACCATGTCTGCAACAACTCGGTGGTTACCAAGTGGTAAATCAATTAGTTCGAGACGATCTTGGTATGGAGGCATGTTGAACATCTACATTGGACTGTCTCAATCGTCTTTATGTGAACCTCATGATAAGGCGATCACACCTGGCTAGCATACTCGAGCAGGGGCGAACAAATGTAGAGTAAAAAGCTTTCGTAACATAGGGATCGTGGAATTCTTTCGGCCAATGCTTGATGAAACCAAGCGCAGAGTTTACTTGATTGATAATACGATCGATGTAAAATTCAATTCGCTGTCACAAATGACCCCCAAATCGCGGACAGAACTGGCTCTGGTAACGGCATCGCTATTAATATAATAATCATGCCTAGCAACCATGTCTAACCCTTATTGCTAAATAATCAGAATGGTATGGAACTTCGAAAAATGTACATGAACAAAACTTGAAACTAAATGCCCCGCGGAACCCACATCATATGAACGCTTCAAATTTTTTCGTTCTCCGAAAAATGTAATCTTACGCAACCAGGAGAGCGTCCTATATGAATTCTTTCCCACCATCTCTCATTAATATTTAGAATCAAGTTCGAAATCCACACAATCCCACCTTATTTTCCTGATTGAATAATTTGGATTTTGCAGGGCACTGAATCATCCAAGCCAAGACTCATAAACACATTTACACATTTACATAGGCTTATTAGGATCATCAGAAATCTTATATATCTTCGTATTAATTCAGCATCTAATTGGTACATGCAGAGTTGTTTGAGAATTTGTACTAGAACCACATTGTTCTCTTTCTACTATAATAATGTTCTCTTAGGCCAGACAATAAAGAAATTCAAAACCAAATATACGCTAATGACAAAACCATAATTAGCTCTTCCATGAACACTCGAAAGTCAATCAAACGCTTTTCAAACTACATCCACAAGTATCATGTGGAGTGATGCAATTGCTTCCAAAGTGGGTGGAGTCAGAATTTATATTGAAATATTTCAACTCCAAGTGTTGACATTGGATTTTTTATTTGCGGCTACTAAATCAACATTCTGTTATACGAAAACCAATAGTTTTGTCGGAGTAGGCGGAGCTTATTGTTATTAGGACATCAAATTACTTGTGTTCGGTTAACTTTCCTTGTCGTGTTATAAAAAAATGGGCGGAGCTTAAAATTATATGGTACTCATTACTATAAAAGCTCTTCAATATTTAAAAAATTATAATTTTATTGGATTGTTATTGTATTTCCAAAAATCTATCCTAGCAGAAGTGGGCGGAGCCAAATAATGTATGCAGAATTTATTTTGACTTAGATTTGTTAAAATCTGCGTCTGGTAAATTAAAATTGAGTTTGCTAAATTATTATGAAGATTTATAGTTTTATCAGAGTGGGCGGAGTCTAAGCCTCTTTAATGAGCCTCCTCTATTAAATTTACCCGTTGCTTTGCAAAAAAAACTGGGTGGAGCTTAAAATTGATGATACAAATTTTTATAATTTGCTGGTAGATAAAACTCTTTTAAAATAAATTTGAACATGCAATCTTTATGAAGAAGTATAAATATCACTCCAAAGTAGAGGTGGAGCCTAGTATTAATAGGCCCTAAAGTAAAAAATAGAAACAATTTTGGCAAAAAATTGTGGAGCCTAAAAGTTGTGGTTTTTATTTCGTAATTTTTTTAAATTTTAAACAGTTCAAATAATAATTAATGATTTCACTGGGTTTGATAATTTTCCTCCTAAATGTCATACCTTGCAGAAATGGGAGGAGGCTTAAAATTCATGTATAATTTATTTTGAATGATTATCAGAAGTTTTATATTTGATTTGTTTTATGCACCTAATAATTTTAAAATCGAGTCTGTTAAATTTGAATGGAAATCCATAATTTTAGCAAAGTGGGAGGAGCTTAGTGTTAATAAAATATTAAAATAAGAAAAGGTATATATAGTTTCTCAGCTAATAGTGAAACTTAAAAGTTTTAAATATAACAATCAATAGGCTATCCTCTGTTAACTGTCCCCGTTGCTTTATAAAGAATGTTGGGTGTAGCTTAAAATTATTTATTTTCCTTTACTAAAAAAGGCCTTTAATATTTAGACTGGGACGTTATTTGTTATTTGAATCGGCTAAATTAAAATGGGTTTTGCTAACTTTTTAATAAAAATCTATGGTTATATGAGTATTAAAGTGGAGCCAAATATTAAAAAGACATACAATTGGAACAAGAAGTAGCCCAAAAATTGGCAGTCTAAAATTATTTGCTACTGATTACAATAAAAGGCTTTTAATATCCATTTAGCCTAGGATTCCATTTAGTTTAGGATTTGCTATCATCTTTTAAAACTAACAGTTTGATCAAAAATACTGGATTTAGTAAAAAGGGATAGAGCCAAAAGTTTGTTAATAGAAAATCAGATTTCTGAATAATTATTACGAAAAAGACTAATTAAATAGAAATCTGGGGTCAATTATGTAAAAGTGTTATACACTATCGTAAAGTATTACGATAACAAAACTAAAAAATTCATTAATCGCTTGTTTAATATTCAGACATAAAGTGCAAATAAATTAGGTATTGTACAGCGATGACCCACAGATGTAAATGTAAAGACTCCGGCAATAATTTATCGAAATGAATTTTCTCCATTTAACATAATTTATCGATCTTTAACCTGCCCGTACACTTTCTGATGGATAGATACGGTTGTTCTTTCAATAATTTCTTTCTTCTTCTAACCATCTCAACACTAATAATAATCCGCTAATAAAATACAAAAAACTATTAATCACATAATGTACGATAATGGTACAAACATTCAATTACTCTAATTCTTTGGAAAAAACAATTTCCATCACAATAACCGGAAACCAATAACTTTCTCAAACCAAACGAATACCGATATAGCTTACAATTGTGTAAACATATCGTTTTAATTGATTAATTAGCCAAGATATTTTCTTAAATAAATTGTTCGCCATGTAAGATTCTAATCGCACATGTACAACTTTCTATAAATTGTGTGGTACGCCTTGTTTGAGCCGGCTTATAAAAAACGCGATTTGGTGACACTTGACATACTGAACATTTATGTATTATGTATTATAGAGGTATCCGACAGGTGCTTGTAAATTAGAAAGTTGATAGATAACATGCCCACCCACTACAACATATTTTCAGTGAAATGTTACGACTTACCTGAATAATTTTTAATCCTTTGTGCGATACTTGCAGCGTTACTTTAAGTGGTTCTTGTTCACGTGCCCGTTCAATTAGTCGCGGTATTACGGGGAATAATATCCGTGAGCCGCGTAATCCACGGGCCTCTTGCGCCCCCAAAAACCATACATAGTATGACGCTTTTTGTACATCGCGTCGCAATCCAAAGGCCATTTTTCCCATTTGGCTTAAGATACGTCGTCCGGTACCGGGGATTTCGCGTGTTCCGTTCAGGTTTTCGTGTTCTTCTTTTATGCACCGATAGCAAAATTATAGGAGGGAATTATATAGCGATTCCGTAGGCTGGAACATGATCTGAAAATAAAAAAAAGTTTAAATCATAATTAGTTAAGAATTTTAAAATCTGCATGTCATCAAAAATTAATTTGTAATGCCCTAATTTTTTGGGAGTTCTATGTGCCATCTCAACACACAAAATCTAATATTATACAAAGACAAACAAATTAATTTTATTTTGTGTAACTATTTCTTAAAAACTACAACATCTTAATATGGATCTTCTCCGGTTTGAGACGTACACAAAAACAGCTTTCAAGAAATTTTATATTTTATATAAAATCTTAACAGTTATTAAAATATATTATTTGTCTTTTATTTATCTAAGAAACTACATAACGGAATTTTAAGCTGTAAGATTTGTTCGTTATGCTAAAAATGACGTAATAAATTTGAAACGACGACGACTTAGTGGATTTTGTTGTTGTTTTTATATTAATGAACAGTAGCTTGATTGCATTCGCAGTGTTGTTGTGGTGCCCAACTCCGAGTACCGTTATCGCTGGGGGGTACTTAATATTTTTGCGTACATTTTGCGAAATTTTTAGACCCTAGAGAAAATTTTATTAAGGCCAAAAGTTTGCTCTTATTTTGTTCACCAATATAATAGTTTTGTTCCATAATTTGAGTGAAAATTTACAAAATTCCCATAACTACAAATGATTCATGTTACAATTTGAATCCATTTAAATATTGTGCCTAATTTAATACACACGCAAGTTGATCCAATTTAGTTGACGTTAAAATTTAACTGCAAAAATAATCAGTTTTGGGAACCTGCCTGTAAACCGCAAATTGTGAGATACTAATTATGGCGTTAATGAGTGAAATTTACTTTATTTCCTTGTAGCACCGCCCCCTTCTCCCATTCCCTTCAGCGCCAATTAAATCAGAGCACCCATAATTGGCACGCAGAAACTAGTTTTGCCCACCTCAAAACATTATATCAGATACTACAATTTCTAAAAAAAATTGAGTGAAAATTGAAAACAAGTTCAAAATTATAATTTAAAAAAATACAAATTTTTTCGAAATATTCCTGCAAATTTTATCCGTATCAAAAAAGTTTTAGACACCTCCTAAAGCGTTAGTCGTCGAAATAATTTGAGTGAAATTAAAAATGTTTCCATGGCATGGCGTACAAATTTAATGTGATTAATTTAAAATGTTCGCACCTTTTTAACCCTAAATTATATTTAAGTCCTCGTTTTGTCCAGCCAAGAAATAGATTTGATAACACTGTAAAAACGGTGTGTGATGCGAATAACTGCCTTTGCCCATCCCAAAAAGTGCTAAAAATTAGTGAAATTTGAGCCAGCACTCCAGCAAGCGAGTTTAAAGAAATGAACTATAACATAGTTTTCCCCACAGATTAAAATGTTTTATTCAACAATTTGTTTTACCCACCTCTATAAACCGGTGTACAAATTTCAATTTAACTTTTGAGTTAAATGAATTCGAATGTTAAATTATAAGCAAAATTAATTTTTAATTTAAATAAACGAGTTATGTTTTAGAATGGTTTACTTGTCATTATTAGTGAAGTGAACTTGGCAAATGTTCTTACATTAGTAAACGATTGGAAGTCATGAAAACATTTGAGTGAAATTTAAAAATAATTTTTAATAAAATTAATTGAAAAATTGCAAAATGTTATAAAAATACTCAAATAATTTGAGTGAAATTTGAAACGTTTTAAGAGAATTTTTTTATATAGCTGCCTTTATGCTTGAATCTTTCCTATTTTGGGAATCTCACAAGTTGTTTTCAAATCTTACAAGCTAAATAAACGAGAAAAATTTATTGATTGTATTTTGATTGGACACGTTGCAATTTTATTATATTTGAGGCACAGGCTGAGCCCCACAATTGTATTCTGTAAGTCCAGATTGGTTTTAGTACCGTTTTATACAACAAGGCTTTACAGTCTAGAGTTAATTTAGAATATTTTCCGATTAAGCAATTTATTTGATCACTTTTGATATTGATTTGTTATCGCTTTGTTTCGATATGCATCTTCCATGTCAATCTTCTATCTAGAATAAACCTAGGTGTTTAATGGCTTCGCATTGGGATAGATTGATGTTATTTAACTTCATCGGAGGGCAGGTTTGTTTACGGAGAGTGAATGTAATGTGTGCTGATTTCTGCTCGTTTGCTTTTATTCCTCCTTTTGAAAGCCACTTAGCGATTTCTACTAAGTGTTCTTGCAGGACTCTTGATGCTATTTCATTTAAATTGGAAGATGCACTATTTTATTTCACAAAGAATATCAGATTTAACAGGTAATTTTTAATGATCGCATGATAATTTGATTGTAGCTGGGCCTTAATTTTATGTACAAGGCCTGCATGCTATATTTTATCGAAAGCTTGGGCGATGTCTAAAAATGCTGCAGAGTAGTACTTTTTTGTTCAAATGAGTTACTGATTTCTGATACGATCCTATGCACCTGTACTATGATTCCATGATTTTCTCTAAATATCCAAACTGGTGATTCAGTATAATACTTTGCTCTTGCAGAATTGGTTCAAGATTTTTAAGAAGCATTTTTTCAAAGAGCTTTGACAGAGTTGGCAGTAAACTGATTGGACGTTGAACTGAACTGTGAAATTTTCCAAGTTTCAGGAAAATACCCAGTTTTCATTACAACATTGAAAATGTATGTTATTAATTTGATACATATATCTGGAAGTTCTATAAGTATTTTACCACTCGCTTCTTACCCAGTATCCATCGGGAAGGCGAGTCCAGGTGATATCCATTGCGTGCGCAGTATGCGTTTGCTCTTTAAGAGCTGTTGAGTATTCTGTGACGCTTGGTGAATTTTCACTTTAGTAGAGCTGTTGCATGTAGCATCCTTCGCTGATTGCTCTAATATCTTGGTTAGGTGTTGCACTGCTCCATCAATCTCAGATTTTGTTTTAAGTGGGATGCTTAATGAGCACTCTCTTGCCCCACTGCAGATTTAAATTAAGATCAATTAGTGTGTCGGTTCGTTAAAAAAATATTTGATTCTGAATTTAAAACTTGTGTGCTTAATGTTATTAAAACTGAGTGGTCAGATGATAGTTCGTAGCATGTTTTGGCCGTAACATAAGTTCTAGCAATACTCTTTGTTACACAGAAGTCGATTAAATCGGGAATTTTTGGTCTACCGGTTGGCCAATATGTTGGCCTGCCGCCAGAAATATGATCTAGTTTTCCTTCCTGTATACATTTTCACAGCTGGTTGGCTTTTGGTGATGTTAATCGAGATCTCCATTGGATGTGTTTGAAGTTAAAATCCCCTCCTGCAAGAAATTTATTTCCCAAGGTTTTGAAATAATTTGCAAATTGTTGCTTTTTAATTGAATATTTCGGTGGACAGTAAGCTGCAGATATGGTACATGTACCGGAAGATTCTTCTAAGTAGATGCTAGCTGCCAGTTCATATGGTGTCTTATTTTATCATCATCATCTGATCCATCATCCATCATCCATCATTCTGAGGTTTATTTGCTTTATTTCGCACGTTACTCGCAGCCACCTCTGAGTATGATGTTTCTGTGGTAATGGTTGCAGAAATAATTGTCTTATTGTTTGAGCGTTTATGTATTTGATCGATAGCTCGTTGCTCAATTCGTTGCCTTGATGTCATTTTTTACCTTAACTCCTTATACACAATGCATCCTCTCTAATTAGCGGTATGGTTTTCCCCACAGTTGCTGCACTTCTTTACTTCAGGTTTGGTTTTGTCTAAATCACGCTCGCTAGTTTTGTGCATGTTGCCGCATATCACGCAGACAGTTGGCAGTTTGCAATAGTTTAGACTTACGTTTGTGTGGATATTGTAGATTTCGTAGGTCCCTCGTGTCGCGGTTGAGGGGTTTTCTCACGATTAATAATATTGATCATCATTATTAATCATTATTAACTCTTATATTGAAGCCCTCGGCAGTGAGTTTCTCACGTATCTCTTGTGGCAATACAGATGACGCGATTTCTTTTATTACTACTGTTAGTCCTCTCGAACTTTTCAATCTGTATGTGTAAAAGTATTTATTAGCTGCTTCTAAGATGGCAACAATTTTGCGATATGCCTCAATGCTTAAGGGAATGGATATTGCCTTGTTTAATTTTAGCAATGAAAAACTCTCCATCTGTTTATCGTTTAAAATCAGCTACTAATTGTGGAGACCGCGCTTCTCGAAGATATATTGATTTTGGTCGGTCTTTTGGTGCTCTCGCCTCTTCTCGAGTTTCCTCCTCGTTATTACTTTTATTTCCACGCAGAGAGTAATAATGGTACCTACCACAATATTTGATGTTGTAGCACTTTTTAATGGTTGTGAACCACTTACACTTTCTTGAATTGAATTTTTATTTATGCCTGAGGTCGATGGCACTAGAGAATAAGCACGATTTATTGCACTTAAATTTGTGACGGATTGCGATCGTTGTTGTTTTATTTTGCTTGGAGAAATTAAACCCATTGTCACCTTCCGCACATTCTGCACTTAAAGTTTTTTTTAATTTTCACTTGTAATTTAACACACAGAAAAATAAAAAAACTATTTTGAAGGCAATGCACTTCTAATTATTAATTATTTTATTTATTTTTACTGCACTCATCGATTTTACGTCCGTACCTCGAGGCGATTTAAATCGATATGAATCCGATTACTAGCATGAGGTACAAATTGAATTAAATAATTTTAAAATGCAACTTTTAGCCACAAAGTATATTTAATGTTATCCGCCCATAAAATAATTGTATCAACTTTTTATAAGATTTGAAATTGCCCACCTACAAACACGCCACACAATGAGGGAAAATTCAAACGGCACTTCCAAAAGAGAATAGAGAATTTAAAGAAGACGGTTGTGGTGTTTCTTAAATAAATGTTGTGAATGTTTAGAATTAACCAGCAGAAAATGATTTTTGAGATGCTAAGTTATGTTTTAAAATATTCCATCTGTAGTTAAACTTTGTCCACCCCAATAATTATTGTTGCTCACTCCGGTAAAACTTTGTACCGAATATTTAATTATCACTTAAACTTTTGAGTTAAATTATAAGTTCGTAAATCACTATTAAGGTATATTTCATTATTTACTTAAATTGACTGCTGATATTTATCATTTACCTCTAAATAGACAATCGATAGTCCTTTGCGAACATTCTTGTTTAACACAAAAGAATCAAATTTCTAACAAAATTCAACTCAAAAGTTAGAGTGAAAATTTTAATATTACTTGCATAGGTTTACGGAGGTGGATAAAACTAATTATTAGATGGGCAAAATTCATCAACATGTGGATAATTTCAAAACATAAGAAATTTATTTAACTTGGCTTTTGAGAGTGCTTTGCAAGACATTCATAAATCACTTTTGTTAATTCTCTATTTTTGGGAGTGCTGATTCAAGTTTCGGGCAGACTATGGCATAACTCATTGATTTAAATTCGCTTTTGGGAGTGTTGGCCCAATTTCATTAATTTTAAATCGCAATTTTGTTGTTAAAATTGTCGTGAAATATACCAACATATTAAATATAAACCATTAGAGATTACAAAAGTTCAACCACATGTTTGCGCGACCCGTCAGACAAAGATTTTAAATCATTACAAAACTGCTCTGCACAAATTAGTATCAATGAATATTCGCTGACCATTAATAGGCAATCATAGAAAAGGCTAATATGAACATGGCAACAAATTAAATGAACCATTAGGGATTATCTAGGCCCAACGACATGTTTGCGCAACCCGTCCTATACAATGTTTGTGCCATTTCATATAATAAACCGTAAATAAATAAATTTTTAAAAATATAAAGTTTAGCACTAAAATTGGCGGAAGTATTGCTACTCTAATTATCGCAAAATCTGGAGATGTGCTCGCATGGTGACTATAAATTAACCGAAGGGGTGAAGTGGGCTATCTAAATATGTGTGTGTTGCTTTGTAAATTAGACCGTGTCTCTTGGCAGACATTTTCAAAAACATAAAGTTCACCAAGTGTAATGCTACACGGTAAAGCCACAGTCTGTTATGTTAATCTAGATTAATATGGTCCACTGATCGGTATTAAGCTTTACGTCAGTGTTTTCCTTAATTTGGGAGGTCCGTGTGAAATTTAGCAAAAGTCAGTGTACCGGAAGTTCCAGGTATGTTAAATTTTGTAATGTTGTTGAAAAGAAAAGAATTTACGCTGACCAAGAACTATTCGATTTTAATAAATTTAAATATTAAGTTTTCTAGAAGGGTTGCCATTGAAAATTTTCTGAAATTTTAGGAGGAATACAGATTTTTGGTTAAACTAGATGGTTTTTACCGATATTTTGGTGATGTATACGAGGTTTATGAACATCCATGGTAAAATAAAGTTTTTCTTTGATCACAATATACAGGGTGTCCCAGACCATCATTTTTTTAAAAGCCCATTTTTTCACATTACTTTACGTTTCCGATCACCACGACTACAAATAAATCAAATCCATCGATTTTTTGGCGTTATAATATTCTTAATGGACTATACTAATATATAGATAAGCAGTAAATAGTATGAGTACCTGTTGCACTTTTTTGAAAAAAAATTAATCTAAACTTCAATTTTCAGCGTGAAATGTGGTACATATTTTTTTTTATTCACAAGCCCTTATCATCAGATACAGTTTAAGACAAGAAATAATTCAATTTTTAAAATTTTGGTATTTAATCGAATTTACTCCTTCTGCATGTTAATAGCAATAACCTCGTATTTGCATTAGATAAAAGGATGTACTATACCATTTTAGAATCTGCATTAAACACGCATATATTTAAAATAGTTGGCCACTTAGGTTCTCATACATTTTTTTTCACCAAAGACGCTCAAACTTTTATAAAAAAAGTATTTATCACATTTCATGCTGAAAATTGAAGTTTAGATTTTTTTTTTCAAAAAAGTGCAGCAGCTACTCATACTAGTCCATTAAGAATATTATAACACCAAAAAACCGATCGATTTAATTTATTTGTAGCCGTGGTGATCGGAAACGTAAAGTAATGTGAAAATATGGACTTATTTAAAAAGATGATATATCTCTATAGCCCTTTTTTCTGGGACACCCTGTATCTACTTTTCAATTTTTAATTGATTTTAATAAAATTCGGCTAGTATAATGGGTCTAATACTATTGGGAATACTATTGGGAATATAATTCGGTCCGTTTTCAAAAAGTGGCTCTGACTATAATAAATTTTTTATAGTGACAGCTGATTTCCGTTGTTTCAGACAGATTATGGTGCTATTTCACTAGAAAACAGAAAAATTTTACAAAAATTTTGCCGAAAACATGACAAAGACAAGAACTGAAATTTACATTAGCGCGACTCAGATACAACATTTTTAATTTATGGTATAAAAGGTTGGGGATTTTTTGACATCAACAAAAACTAACCTATAAATTATTTACAAAATATGAAAATCTTTATTTTTAATGTTTGTTATTTTCGATTAAATAAAATATACCTTTTAATTATTTTGGATAGTTTACGAAACTATTGAAAAATTGTTTTGCTATAAATCATGTGAGGGGAAATTTTTGACAAGTTCATATTAACCTAAAAAAATCATTCAGCAGGGGAAAAAAAATTCAAAAAATATCGAAGTGTCAGATTTTTTAACCCAAAAAAAATAAAAAACCAGTCCAGTATTATATTTGTATCAAAATACTTGTATAAAACTGTGTATCGATCACTGAAATCGGATAATAACAGCTGTGATGTGGAAGTGGATGATTTGGATTCAGAAGAAAAGGATAATACGATTACATTAATCATTTGAGTGCTCTCGAACGGACATTGAAATTTTGATAATGTTGAATGATGCCGATCTTATACAATTTATGCTCAGCTAACCGATCAATTTCTATTTGAATGTTTATGAATGTAGAATGGAAAATAGCCGGATCATTCCGACTGTAAGCAAATGTACCAAATTGGTATTTTATATGATTACTTTCAGTGCGAGAACATTTAAAAGATTTAACGAAACAGTTCGATAAATTAGAGAATGATTTAAAAGCGTTGCAAAGTGTTGGGCAAATTGCCGGGGGTACTCAAACAATTGACTGAGGATAAATGTAAGTACATACCTCCACTATGTCAGTGATTCACTGAAACCATGTTTTATGTTATCTATATTTTTATAGTTATTGTGAAGGCAACAAACGGGCCACGATATGTTGTTGGATGTCGACGTCAGTTAGACAAGACAAAATTGAAGGCTGGAACTAGGGTAGCTCTAGATATGAAGTGCTCGTTTAATAAGTGAAATGTTTAACAATGCTCGTGATCATCAACCGTGGATTATATTAATGGATAAAATGAAATTGATGCAATTGGAGGTCGTCTTTTCCATAGGTACATTAGCCGATCGTGAAACTCAACGTACTGTAATGGAATTGCTTAATCTAATGGATGGTTTCGATTCGTTGGGGTAGGTTAAAATGATTATGGCTACAAACCGTCCGGATACGCTAGATCCGGCATTATTACGTCCCGGGCGTTTAGATCGTAAAATCGAAATTCTGCTTTCTAATGAACAGGCACGTTCGGAAATTTTAAAAATGTATACCCAACCTATCACCAATTTAAGAAATGTTTCGAATGACGGTTTATGAATACAAGTAAGTCTTTCAATAAAAAAATGGAAAAGTTTATCACTAACAACAATTTCGTTTTACTTTGATTACTATACGTTGGCGTCCAAGCCAATTTTCATCAAAACATTGTGGTTTAATCTCACTCGTTTTGGCCAAAATGAATTTTCGTCTCCAATATCGATGCTGCTAATTCCGTTGAGTACAACGGTGAAATAAATTTGTTTGGGTTTGGCCTAACTAGCATTTCCAGAGACTCATTCATTTAACTGTGATGGCAGCAGTTCACAAAGCAGATGCGGTGGTATGCAACGGGGCCCACGACGATTTCAAGAAGATATTGAGGTTGGGCCACCATTATCGATCAAACAAATTCGATCGATTATGATATTTGGACAAATATTGGGTGCGAAAATTTTCTCGTTGAACTTCCATTGGCCGGGTTCATCTTATCGAAATTGGCCGGTAAGCATTCGGAATTCGATAGACATCAACTAGCATCGCTGGATCCCGTATTGCATAGAAATTTACAATCTCAAATCATATGAGGACGATGTATCAGAATTATTATTAGTATTATTATTAGTATGACCTAAGCTATTAGAAAAACAACCGAAAGTATTGGTTACTAGTGAAAGTTTTTGAGATATTGGCCAAAAACTGAAAATAAACTAATAAAAAAATTAAAATTTTCAAAAGTATTGGTAATGAAATGACCTAGTTTAGTCCGGCATGAACAGATCCTAGAATTTTGTCCTAAGTTTTGGACCCCTGATCAATACTTTTATCCAAATATCATCGTTATTCTTTTAGAATGGCGGAAAGACGGAATATTGTTAAATTTCAAGATTTCATTTACCGAGTTCCTTTACTTCGGAGATCAATCAATTTGTTATTTTAAGGATCACTTTTAATATTTTATTCCGCTGGGATGTTTTATTTAGTGAAAAAAGAGACACAAAATGAATAAAAAATTTCCGCTGGTAATTATATAACAAAATAAATTCTCTTGTGATTGTGCTGCCACTTGTGGCGAATAGCGAAATCTCTTATTTTCCACTGAGAAATTTCCGCTATCTTATACAGCATATCTTATACAGCATTCATAATAGGCGTTTTCGGAAATAGCCGTAACTTTTGGGCAATTTTACTTTTTATTTTAACAAAGTTACCCTATTTGCACAAAAAGTAAGATAACATTTCGCGTGTGAATATTTATAGTCAGCAAAATCCAATGGCGTATTTTAACAGATACAATATTTTTTTTTTTTTTTTTAATAAACTTTGTACTTTAATTTTTCTGACACTACTAATTTAATACAAATTGACAGAAAGACATAAATTAAAAAAACAACTAAAAGTAAATTACCCTAAAGTTACTCTACATGTTCGCAATTAGATCTGGTAATTGTTTGTCAGCAAGTTACTCAAAAGTTACCAAGGGCTATTTCCGAAAACGCCTAATATAAAACCTTTGCATGATTTGATACTTAACATAAATAAAATCAGAATGTAATCATGCAGCGACTTTGTGGCAAAAACGATAATTACACCATTTTAATAAACTGTTTATTTTGCAAGGTAATGCTAATTGCCTTAGTTGTTTGTAATTGCGGTACTGCCAAAACATTGTGTATGATATAAATTCATTTCTTATCGATCTACGCATTAAAGAATTAGTGGGCACGTTTTCATGAGATTAACACGCGCAACTAACCATAGGTCCGAGATTAAAAAAATTCCTTAGATTTTGAATGTCATATTTAATAATAATTACAGTAAACATTTTATTAACCTTGAAGATGTTTTTAATTCTTATATAAACAATATTCGTATAATTATCATCTTCCGTAACGTAGTTGATCCGCAACCAGATAGTTTATGATTATATAATATCCCATATAATTATTATAGCAAATGGTCCCTTATACAAAAAAATACAATCATCGCTCATAATAAATAATATTACAAACTCATTGTGTAGATGTGATCATTAAATTACATCACTCATAATTTGCAAATTAAATTTGATATCGAAATATTATGCGCGAGATGAAAACCGTCAATGCGGCGCGCAAATAGAATAGCTTTTTGTGATCGCAAATATTAAATATTAATGATTGTATTACTAATTAGTAATTATGAAGTGTAAATTAGGTCATTAAAAATATTTAATTGGTAATCGGCCCTGTAATATAATATTTTTCGATTCCGCTGGGTCCTTATTATTGGGGGTTTGGGCTTTCTTTTGATGTTAAAAGAAGTCGTCTTATTTGATCCAAACGATGTTGAGTGCATCATGTTACAAAACGAGTTTTCAAGTGCCACGAATCAATTGCAATTTCGTTCAGGGGGTTGTCCAATGGAGACCTCGGATCTCTTTCTTTAACATTTCTCGGCTAGTACGATGTTTATAAAACTTTGTGTGGAAAGGTCTTCGAGTACCAGTAGACGATTGCGATGGGTGGTAGTTTCGGAAAAATCCGGTCCTAGAGTCGTCCGGTGGACCCTGGTCCGTTTCTATAATTTGACTTTCGACTCGCACGATTTTTATAAAAAAATGCTGAAGAGGCATTTTCGAGTACCAGAAACACACTGAAATCGGTTCTGATTTCAGAAAATTCATTTAGAGGGTCATCTGGTGGGAACCGGGAACCCCTATGTTATTTTCAGCTGGCAATATTTTATTATACATTGTTGAAGAGGGAATTCTAAGTGCCAGAACCGTTGGCTCGAACGGTTTTAATCAAAAATACGATGATTAGGGTTTTCTAATCCAGGAATGGATTGCGATGAGTCTTTATTTTGGAAAAATCCGCCTAGGGATCTTTTGGTAGCGCATGTGTCCTTTTTTGTTGAAAAAAGTTTTACGTCGTATAATTTCGATACAAACTGTTGTGGGGGTTTCGAATTTCAGGAATCGGTTTCTAATTCTTGGGGCTTGCGAGAAAGGGGTTTCAATTACAAGGAACCGAATACAAGGAGTTTTGATTTCCTAATTGAAAATTCATTTAGGAGTCCTCGGGAGAGGTCATCGTGATGCACCATGTTGCATCTTGTGGCACCATGTTGCAAATTCAATTGGTCAATTGGTCAATTTTTATAAAAAATTGCTGAGAGGGCGTTTTCGAGTACTAGAAAACGATTGCAATGAGTCCTTAGTTCAGCAAATTTCATTTAAAGCGTCATCCGGTGGAGGTTAACTTTCTTTACTTAATTTTTTTTCGGCCCGCACGGTTTCGATAAAAATTGGTGAAAGGGGATTTATAATGCCAGCAATCGATTTTGATGTGTCTTAACTCCCGAAAAATTTGTTTAGTATGTCATACGGTGAGTGTCGAGATCCTTTTTAATCTTTTTCGGCTCAAACGAATTTGCTAAAAATTGCAGTGATAAGGGTTGATTTCGGGAAAATTCGTTCAGAAGATCAAACGGTGGGTCCGGATCCCTTTCTTTAATTTAATTTCAGCTCGCACGATTTTATTAAAAATTGCTGAGAGGGAATTTTCTGGTACTAGTCCGGTCAGAGGGTCTTCCGGCTGAATTCCATTATTTAATTTTTCTTTCGACTCGTTTAGTGCGTCATTCGGTGGAGATCCGGTTCCGTTTTTTTTAAATATTTTTGTTTCGAACGATTTTCATAAAAATTTGTGAGCGTTTTCGAGTTCTAAGAATCGATTGTGACAAGCGTTGTTCATTGGAGTCTGTGGTTGGGAAGAAGATCCAATTCTTCTAACATTTTATTTGGCTTGAAAGATTTTGATAAAATTTGGTGAGAAAGTATTTTTAATTGCAAGGAAACGATTACAAGTAGTTCTAATTTCCAGAAAAACCACTAAAGAGTTCTGCGAGAAGATCGTTATGCTGGACCATGTTGTTTGATCTTGCATGTTGTGGAAAAAATTAAAATTGATAAAAGTAAGTTTTCTAGTTCCAAAAATCGATTACGATGTGTCCCGATATCGGAAAAATTCGTTTAAACGGTTTTTCGGCCAAGTCGGGTTCCTATTTTACATTTTTTTTCGCGGTTATACAACTTTGATGGACATTGCTAGCAAGGGGTTTTCAAATACCAAAAATCGATTGCGGTGAGACAGTATTTCGTGAAAATTCGTTGATAGAGTTCTCCGGTGAAGGCTTAGTACCCTTTTTCCGTCACCATGTCTGATGTTATTTTGTAGCATGATTTGCCGTGTTGCTTGTATAATTATTATCGATTGTAAGAATCAACTGTTAGTTACGAATTCGGTAAAATTCGTTTAGATTCTCAGGCGCAGTCTGAATCCCAATTTGAAAAAAGTGGCACGAGGATTTTGAAACAACATTTGAGGGAGGAGATTTTCAAGTGTCATCAAATGACTGCAATTGAAGCCATCCGCTTCAAACCTACCATCGTTATACGTTCGAATTATGCCTAAATTTGTACTAAATCGTATAATCATAGGGAGATGGATGACCATCTGGAAAACCCGTTATACTCATGGTTTATACAACAATTATCTTATAACAACTTTTCAATGGAAAACATTTATTATCGACGACTGCATTTCCCAAACAACTGAGATTTTTTACTCTATGGATGCAGTTGATAAAATATATATTGTGCCCATCTGCATTGCCCAGATTTTAATCCCGAAACATTTTGATAAAGGATAATAATATCCTATTTACAGCAAAGTAAAATATATATTCGAAATTATCTTCCTCTGCGTTATCGACACAATATAACATACATACGAAATTTTGGAAATTCTGCTCAGGTTACTCCCGTTGATCATTAGATGATCTCTTAATCAGTTGTAATGTTGAATAAATAAAAAAAGGACACATCGAATATCATAAAGTAAAAATATAAATAAAAGCTAATTGACCAATATAACTCTTTAGATATTCTCATCCACACTATCAAATTATGCACAGGTCCATGCTACGCTGATAAAACGAACGGCAAAATCGTAATTTTAATGTTTTATCTAACAGTTATCTTATGTCGAATTCAAAAATCAAAAGTTTCAAAAATCAAAAGAAACTGGAACAGATTACAATAAATTATGTAGCTGAATTCACAATCCACTGATACGAACCGGATTTGACAGGGAAAATTCGTAACAATTAGTACCAGGGAAGGGAAATTTGACAAATCAACTTGAAGTTAGGATTTTGCAAATACCAACAGAAAAAAGCTTAGCAGATATAAACTTCTACAAGTCACAGTAATTAAGGGGGATGTGCCCAAGCATATAGGGATCAATTTAGAGGGCGATCACGGTTACCGTCACCGGCTCCAACAACATTGTGGAATTGTGAATATCAGAAAATGAGTTTAGAAGATTTGTCGATTACGGAGTTCAAGTTCCAATAATTTATCAACGATAAAAACTAGATAATAGACATCTGGTGATTGAAACAGTTCCCGGATCATCATTATAAAGATTTGACACAACAAAACAAAAATTGGATAAAGATTTGAAACAAGAAATTAAAGAAATCAAAATAGATAAAGAGACAATCGAGAAGAAAGTGATTAGGCGATCCGAAGCAGAAGGTCGAACATTCACATAACGGTACGGAGCAGATGTTGGACATGGCTGTCGGTAATAAGGTGGTCGGGAGTAATCGAGTGGTGGCGAGAAGACATCAGATAAGGAGAATCAGCTAAGTCAGTTCGAAAATGATGAACAATTCTACTGGGATATTGCTACAGTTCATGAAGGAAGAAACGAGCTACTCGGGACTGCTCAACCGGAAAAAGCATGTAACGGCGAATTACCTGATGGGGATGATGTTGGTGCAATGATCGTTTATGTAACGGAAAACGACAAAGAAATCGCGAAATTTGATAATGCTAGTGACAATGCCAAAGGTGGTGAGGTGATGGAGAAAATCGAACTCGTGTGACTTAACGAAAACTGAGAAACTTGTTGCAGGTGCGGCGATGTTCTCGGATTATACCGAACAGCAATTACAGTAGCCACGTTTAGACTAGATAGAGAGACATAACGTGAACGAATGCTGGCCGTATCGATATGGGATTATTAGAGCGGTCATCTTAGGATCGGATGAAGTTACATTGGAATATTGAAAAGTACCTTGAGGAGAAACCGGCCACTGAGTAACTAACTTATTTAGGAGATTTGGTATGCGAAAGATTAAAAGCGAAAGTGAGTAGCTGGAAAATAATGGGTGGTGTAAAATGGAAATAGTGGTGTAATTTAAAAATAATTGTAAATGGTTATAGAGAATTAATAATTTGTAATAAAATTAATTAATATTGATTTTAGTGTTGGTAAAATAAGGGTTAGAAATTATTTCTGGTATTTTCGGGAATATTCCCAAAGTGGTGTAAATTACAGCGATTGATGTTGTAACCGACCAATTCTATAGCTTTCCAGTTATACGAACCGGATTTGACAGGCCAAATTCATAACAGTATATTTGCTGCTGATACTGAACATAAGCTAATGCATTTAACAATGCGAAGACGCCGATAGTAAGCAGGATTGTTAACGCTGAGCTGGAGTGATCGACCATTAAAAGAGAAGAGTGGCTAAAGGTAAACCGTAAGGCAAAGTATTGTCGAAGTACTCTGGAATATGATACTCAACAGATCACTATTAAAACTGCAGAGGGAGAAATGAGAGTGGTCGCCTAAACAGACAATGTACCGCCACACTATCGGTCGATTTTTAATGATCGTAACTTCATGCAATGATCGATAGATGTTGTTAAAAATAAATTATGATGTTTCTTTTAGACGCGAAGCTCTCATTGTGCAGATCTGCCCCTAGTTTTAGTCCTTCAACAAGTTCGAGTCTATTTAAATATTTAATTATAATGTAGAAAAGACATCTTAATACTTGACATTCAAAAACTCATATACAAATCAATTTAACAGTCAACGTGTATATGAAAATCGAATTAAGTAGCGATTAATTTAAATTTCCTGATTAACAAAATACACAGCAATTAAAATTAAAAATGCAAAATTTGAATAGCAACACAAAACTATAAAACCTTGACTATGACTATATCGAGTTGGTATAAAGTCGCTTAGTAAGAGTGAATACATAATTTTTACACGGTCTACCGATCAACGGGCATTTTTAATTATGACAACCAATTAATTATTGTCTTTATATATGATAAATAATTTGTGGTGGGGTCTTATAATGGCTGGCTTTACATAAACGTGCGATCCAAATATTTGCGTTGGTTTGATTTAATCCAACCAATTATAGTTATTGTATAACAAAAGTAATAAAAAATAATTTTTTACTTTTTATTGTGTACCACCGCACTTCATTTTGTAGCCCTACGGGCAAAATCTATCGCGCGCACATGCACAATTACGACGTGTATTGCGAGAGAGATGAAAGTTACTTACGAGTATAAGAACGTATAAAATTAATTACATTTTATCAATTTGTGATAGGTCATCAATTATTGTAAAGTATTTTTTTCTGTAAGCTGAACGCTAATAGCTTTTCATGTTCGTAACAGTAAATTGGATTCGGCTTGAATTCCTCACAAACTTTTACTAGACATGTTAGGTTATTATAACAAATTACAAATTAAAGACGTAGGTGATGACTGATTATATGAATGGCGGTAATTAGGTGTTCGCTATCTTAATTGGTATACATAGAAAATCAATGAGTTAAAATTAATGTCAAAATAACACGTTTGTCTAAATGTCATCAAAGCGTGTCTGTCTCAGACAATATAATATATCTGCTGTGGTGTGGTATATACTCGTATCATAAAGCAACTGGTAATTTATATTTCGGCGATTCTAGTTTTAAAAGAAAAATTGATGTCCAAGCACACTGCAGAAAATATAAAATTCAAGAAGCTCTTATGAATCATCAACCCGATCATAAAAAGGCGTCAAGCATGACAAAGCTATATAATTACCAATTTAAAATAACGCCATTGAAAGAACATGTATCAGATCTGCAATCTGTGTATATTAGGTAAGAAATTCGTAAGCACAATAGGTAATCAAATGACGTAATGCTGGAAACAATTTAAATGTCATATGAAACAGATCATCATCATAAAATAGAACAAACTGTTTGACAATTAATTTTTGGTTGTTAAACTGCTCATCTATGCACTGTAATATTCATCTTCACACCATGTCAAAACTGTCAATTTAATAGATTTAGAATGATAAATAGTAAACATTATTTTGAGAAATGCAACACTGTAAGTAATAAATTCTGCGAGAAGCAATAAAATTTGCACGGTTATCATTTATAATAATTTGTTACTGAAAATTATCTGTTGTAAAATAATTTTTTAACACTTCGGAATTGCAGACTATAAAATATGTACGGTTTACTGTAAATTTCAACGGAAAAGTAAATAAATTCCGAAAGTTACTTTCAAAATATATGATATGTGATAATATGTTAACAGGAAGCAATTTTAGACATAGACAAGGGAGCCATCTTTCGGAAAACAAAATTATCATTTAATTATTTGATTAGTTTTAAATATTTCATCGATTAGGACTAAAATTCACAGGACACTAGTTTTTGTATATAGCAACTAAACAAAATATCTTTACTGTCAAAATTATAATTTTAAACTACTTTTTTACAAACTTCCTCGCAATCTAATCCTAGTGTGTAGACGGGTAAGACTGATAAAAATATCTCGATATTTTTATTGACTTTTCCCATAAAACGCACTCATTTATCACAAAAAAAACCAAGAAAATTGTTGATTCCAGCTGTCAAAATATTTCTACGGTTGGTTTAAATTTTTTAAGTTTTGATAAAAAAAAATAATTTAAAATAAATTTACATTAAAATCTAAACAGCAGTTAATCCTACATAGCATTACGAAGAAATTTAGATTTCAACAGTTTAGGCTACCGTTTGGATAAAATAATAAATAAATTTTTTGTTGATACAATTACATTTAATTTGTTGTCCTGAATTGTTTTCGTCCAATAAATTGAGCCATACATTCCAGTTCGTTATGACTATATGAAATGTTTTTATTATTTATTCTCGCAATGGTCCAGATGGTAACCGGGATTGTGTAAATTTTGTTGCACAATACTGTAATATGTCGTCTTGTTTGTTTATTTATTAGCTATTGTGCTATTATTATGACAAGCATTTGCAGTATTTTGACGTACAAAACCAATTATGTTTAATTCGATTTGGCTGTTCAATCGGTTTCAACATAAAATATAATAAAGTGCAGTTAGGGGATTAAAAAATATCATGATAATTTTTATCATGTTTGCCCGAGTGAACACACCCAATATTCACTTGATTACTGCTGCCATCTTTTGAAAAAAATAAATAAATAAATAAAAATCTTGACTTGAGGTTAGCATAACATAAAACTTCATTAGATGGCTATTACGCCAAAAACTAAACAGTTTTGAATTTAAAATAAATTGTTTTTGTTTTGTAATCGATTTACATCTTCCAGCAAAGTATGATTTATGGGCGATTCTAGTACTACAGATTCCACGAAGTGGAAATTTTTTAAACATGTCTCATCACCATTTTTATTAAACTTAACAAGAAATACAATCTAAGTTTTCATTTTGACTAGTACCTATCGCGGAAATATTTGTTGCTACGAAAAAGAATTTTATCAGCTTTGTCTATGAATTTTCTATGAAACGTGCTTTTGAAAAATTTAATTTTATATTTTTAATACATTAAAATATAAACACTATAAATTAATTTGTAATTCAAATAAAAATTATCAACTGAAAAACAAAATAAACGTCTTGGGTGTATCTGATGCAAACTTCATTATTAAGGGGGCATTTTAGATATTTTTGTTTTATCAGATATGAAGTAAAATGTTAGGTTATGTTTTAATACTAATAGCGCCGAAGAGCCATCTAGAGGTAAATCATGACATGATCTATTCCCTTTGAAATTCGAGGAATTTTGCAATAAATATTACTAATAAATTAATTATTTCAAAGTGAGGTAAAATAATTCTATTAAGAGGCGTATATTTTGTTTTTATTTTTTCCACCAAAAGCGCTAATTACAATATTCAATAAAGAATAATCGTGTGTTATTAAAAAATAAAAATAATAATAATTTTTTATAATATTTAATGTGTCAACTGTTCTTATTTTATGGGAAATTTAAATTAGTTAAGGAATTTAAATAAAATAACATATTTAATTTAATTAGTTTAGCTAGAATTTTCAGTTTTGAAATAAATCAAAATTTACAGCTAATTATTGTATTCTCCGATAGATATCTAAATCTCTTGTATTCGTTAATACTATTACTGTATGCCTAAAAAATTAAATTAAGAAGTTAGTTCATGCTGTATTCAAACAGATGCCACCACTATCAAATTACAACATTTGGGTTTGAAACACAAACAAGGAAGTACTGTAGCATCTTTCGGATAACTCGGTGTTAAAGATAGTTTCTCTAGTTGAAATTAGATGTCTAATTCTAGTCAATAGCCTAATTGAAATTGAGTTAGTATTTTGTCATTTTAAACAATGTCATTTGGTGTTCTTCGTACTCTTGTAAAATGAATAAGTATTTTAATGTAAATGACCACCAGCAGTAATATTTAGCACTATTATAGAAAAAATAAATGTTTGAACGAAAGTTGTCTACAACTACGGAATGTTTAATTAAGTTTTAAAAAAATAAGGAGAGGATTTGCAGACTAAGAGAACACAGAAGATTATTGTTCTCTCTAGGATATTTAGACAAACCCCCTACTAAAGATTAGTAGCCTACTTCGTTTAATTCCGCTTTATTGCAATTGCTTTCCTTTTCTTTTTCAAACTCAAGAATTGTATCGCTGCTCAATACTCAAGTTTTTAAATTTACAAAAGTTGTTCGGCTTTACAACGCCATCTATTGCTGAAGCCTGGTACCTAATGTAAGATTACCACCATTTATCAGCTAATTATAGTGTACATTTAATTTTGCAGTCATGTGCCCCGCTCAGTGGTCACTTAATATATTTCTCGAGAATTGAAATTCCACATTTTTTTTAATACGAAATGAAAGTTGCCTTTAAAACGTTTTTACCTATTATAGAAGTATATTCAGTACATACAGTGCTGGGAAAAAAAATTGGCAAACATATTTTATTGCAAATTGGAGTCTTTTTTTGCTAAAATTACAAAACTTTTGTGTCATTTCTGAGGGCCAGAATAGATTTACCCGCATATAATGTTGTAACCGGGTTTAGTTGATTTGGTTAGATTGATTTGGTCAATATCGCTTGAGTGGAAAAAAGTAATATCCTTCATTCCGTAGACGATCTTATCTTAGAAGTTACCATTCGTCACGATCCAAAATTAAGTAAAGTAAAGTGATAAGACAGAAAAGTTTTTTCAAAATTAATAAAAATAAAAATTCCTTTCGTTTACACCCCTGAATGTTGATGACCGAAATCTGGTACAATAAAACATTGGTTATTTTGGTATACAGCTAGCGAGGAATCTGGAGGTTGTAATATTTTAAAAATGTTCAATCAGCAATAATTCTGGTACTGCATATTTTGAAGAAGAACCACCGTTTAGAAGTATGTACACCGTCTTATTTATCAGAACCCAACCCTTAGAAGCAAAATCAGCAAAAATAGGTCACCACATCGGGACAGACAGTTTGATAGTCATAAAACAAGTGATTGACTACAGACAACTGGAGACCTTAAAAAGCTAGTATATTTACAGGAACAAGTCAGCCGTCTCTACGAAGTAGTAGCAGCATAACCAATTTAAATGGGTTCCACGCTAGTTTACACTTGCCGCTTCTTCGAAAAACACAAACCATATTCATTTTTCCACCTAAAAACAATATACGAGTAGAATCCTCATTTTCCACCACAAACATAATTTTTCTATGTTTTCCTGATTGTACTACACTTGTTAGTTCAAGCAAAAAGACAATCGAACTGTCAACATATTATTTCATTTCTATTATGGGTATCAAAGCATCTTGTCAGTATAAAGTATAAAAATTAATTTTAAATGCTGCAATTTATAGTTGCTCACAATTTGATTTGCTTTTATTACAATTTACTATTTAGAATATGTACAAAAATTGAATCAATTTGAAAATGAATTATTACGATCGTCAAAGCAATTTGTCAGTACTAAAAATTGATATAAATAGAAGATGGGTTAAAATGGGTTAAATTTTAGGATACTGCGATTTATACATAACTGGTTATATTTAAACGCCAAAGTGCGCTTCTGAATTTCGGAATACCGCAATTTATCAGTAACCGCAATTTTTTTAATTTTTATAATTGACATACATGCAATTTGTCAGTACAAAAAATTGATGTAAATATCGAAGATGCAAAAGTGTGCTACTGAATTTTGATATTTTAATATTTTTATAGCTAGCAATTGTTGCGTTTATACGATATAGCTCAGCTAGCTAAAACAGCACTGCTATTTAACATTGTTACGTAGCTACGGTATAAACCAGGAACATTGCTACACATTTCAAAACGGCAGTTTTTATTTTATTGTTTACAAAAAAGTTTGAATAAATTTACATATTTTGTAGCTGAAAATATTGAACTTTTTTGATTACAAAGGATGCTTAAGATAAGTATTATTTTTATTACTTTATTTTACATTATACATTATATTTTATTTAGTGACGACAGTTGCTAGCATTCATTCTATGTAATCTGTTTCTATGAAAAATACTGTCGTGGTCTCTAATTTTTATAATTTTGTTTTTTCTCTCGCATACGTATTGTTTATAGTTTTTTATGTACACAGTGATTTTGTTGAATTTCGTTATATGAGTAGATGGTATTTTCTTGGAAAAGTTGAACAAATCACGACCAAAAAGCTAATTTAAAACTTGTATATCAAGTCTTTATTGCATGTTATACTGAAATCCTTATTTCTTTTAATTTTTTATTTAAGGATATACATATAAGTGAAAATATGGTATATGGGATGCGCAAAATATAAACAAAATGATCGTATAATATTCTCTGCTCTCTCACGGTTGTATTTATATTTTTGTAGTGGATTACACTAAGACTTCGTATTACGTTGTCTAAATGGGCGAATTTCTTTGGATTTGCACTAAATGTTCTTGAATGTGGATGATTCAATTTGTGAATTGGGAAAGTCGATTAGACTTTAATTGTTCATAATTTGTTGATTTGTTATATGTATAATAATTTAGACTTTTGTTAAGTTTGTGAGATTTTTTGCCGTCGTTATGGAGAGGCGGCTGACGTTGACCTCTCCTTGTCGACCTGGGTTGGCGTCATCGGCAAGGGGTGGATGTTGTCGCAGGTCGAAATCGCGCAAAATTAATATTGTACATATAAAGGAATGTATATTTTTGGCGATTGGGAGGGGGTTATACTTTTTCTCTGTGGTGCGAAAACTGGATTTGATTTTGACGAGTGGTGTATGTGTGTGATTGGTTTACACAGGATGTGCGGCGAGGATGTGCTGCAGCTGTATTGCAGTGAATCTTTTTTGATATTTGGAGTGATTTGAATGGGTTTCGTTCATAGTGAGTAATGGCTCGGTGTCTGCGGTTTGTGGTGGTTGTTCGTTGAACGTTGTGTTTCTCAACTTGCGGAGAGTTGTGTTCATGTGTGTTCTGTCGTTACCTGTATTTATAAGGTATTTTTGACTGTTTTGAGTTGTTTTGTTTAGGACTTGAGGTAGTTCTCATTTGTTAGTGTATGAGGGCGGATTTGCAGTTTTGTTTTGAATCATTGCCTGAATGTTGGATTTGTATGTCCAAATTGGTTTCTTTGCTGAATGCTTCGGGTGTTTTTGTTGGAGTTTGCCGTCGATTTGGCGGGGGCTGAATCATTTTGGGAGTTTTGGTATGATCGGTCGTACGCTGAAGTTTTTGGGCTGTAGGGTTGCCATGGTTCGTTTGTGATCTGTCATGGATTCGTCACGGCTTTTTGTTGAATGGTGGTGTTGGCAGGAGGTCGCTTGGTGGATGGTAGTGGTTTCATGGTGGGAAGATTCATGCCGTCTGTTGGGATCGTTTCGAGGTAATTTTAGCTCCTGGATGGACATTGCATAATTCTCTTGGTACATTTTACGACGATTGTTTGTAGAGGTGGTTTCTTCCACGCTTTGATTTCGGAGATTTTCGGAGAGAGCTATTTTGGTGATGTTCCTTCATCCTATTATTCAGCGTTTGTGTAATAAATTGTTATATTTTTATTTTGGTTTGATTAGCGATAGAATTTTCCGTTTCCGTATTTCTTCTGTGCATTGAGAATATAGTGTAGGTAATTTATGATTAGCTGTTTTCTATATTGTATTTCCTTCATAATCCATTTCTTTTGCAAGATTAATTGCAACTATGTTGGAGTTGGTAACGAATCCTATTATTTACCGCAATATTGCCTTTTTGTGACACTCAATGGGTTACTAGTATTTTCTCACAGCTTATTAGCGATATTTTTGCTTTATAAATGAAATATTATTTGCATTGGATTTGGGATTTTAACAATCTTAACATAAAGAATTGTTTATCGGCAACTTCGCTATATCTATGTAACTGAAAAGCTAGAAATATTTGATATAATTAATATAATTATTCAAAAGAAAGAGAAGGTTTGTATACTTCAATACACCAACGACTGGATGTTTGTCATAAAATGCAACGTTGCCAATCTTGACTGTTTTAGTACAAGAATTATAATTATTAATTCCCAATTTCAAATCAACTCTAAATATTAATCTACATGTACAGTGCCGAGCTATTATATTAAAATTATTCGGTTCTCAGGAAATCTCATTCAAATATATTTAATATACGAGTACATATTATCCCTCTTTTAAGATACTGGTACGATTTATATTTAATTATAAAAATTATAAAATAAACTTATTTATCATTCATTTTAGAATAATTTTTTTTTCAAATTTTATCTAGTTGTCTTTACTTAAATATTACCTTCCAGCAGGAAAGCCATTGACGACACACTAATTACTAATTTACGTTTGTTACCAGTCTGAGATGAATCGTTTATGACAAGTCTAATACGAGGTGACAAATCATAGACGAGTCGCATGTGTCATGTCTGAGATTAATTGTATGAGATATATCCCCAGCAAACGTAGAAGAAGTTCCAGAACTAGTGCAAAAGTAGTGATAAAAGTATTCGTTTCCTTGTGAAAAAGGATGGGCGTCGGGAAAAATTCATCAGTTTTATAAAAATTTTTTAGTAAACATACGAAATTTTTGCGAATTCTAAATTATTTAGGATATTTTAATGGATATTTTAAGGGATATTTGAATGCAATCCGGTAGTTAATCTAGTTAATCTGTTTTTTTTTTGCTATTTCGTGTTCGCCCAATTCAACGGTTAAATACTAATGAATTTTAGAGTTATATTGAATATAGTTCAAATAACTTTGGTTTCAGGAAATTCTACTGTAAGTTGCGGAGTTGCAGAATGATTAAATTAATAAATGTTTCAATTATTTAGGAAGCCGGAAAATATGAATTTAGAATTAAATTTCAGGAAATTTACAGATGCTTGTGAATTAATGCTTCATTGTAATTGCTGATTGTGTAGTTTAGAATTGTGTTGTCATTTTATTACTAACGACTTTACATAGGTGTCTGTAACGGGTCGAGTCAACCAATTTTGGTTAGGAAGCCGAAAAGTATTAATAGAATTAAATTTCAGGAAAATTCTAGATGCATGTGAAATAATAATATTTTTTCTTAGGTTGCCGTTTTAAAGAAGCAATTGTTGAAGACCAATACCATCGTTATCCATTAACCTATTAAGCCTTTATCCTTCATCTAGTAGATTAGAATTGTGTTGTCTTTGTGTTACTAACTATCGGCTATACCTAGGTGTCTGTAACCGGGCCGATTCTGTCCCACTTAACTAACCTATCCAATCCTTCGGTTTTGTTATGTGTAAAAAAGGGTGTACGGTGGACCCGGCGTCATCCGGGAACTCAAGCCTAAGAACTTGGTCGTACATTCAAAATCAATCAATCAATCAATCAATATTTTGTAGCTGAAAATATTGCGTGCGGCAAATGAAACCTAACAGAAAAATCTTGATTTAAAACGATTTATAAATTTCCATAATTTGTTTTATTTTTATGATGGACCTCACAGCCACCTGTCAGTAGAAAACTTCATTTATTCGAAGTTGGATTCTTTAAATGAAAAAGGTATGTGCGCAATTTTTAATTTCCGGTAATTTATTATATCTTGATTAGACATGCAACTTGTCAGTACAAAAAATATTTTTTAACACGCGATTGGATCTTAGGGTTCTGCAATTATTGAATTAAATATGTTTTCTGAAAATCGAAATCGAATTTAATTACTTGTCAGTACAAAATTTGATTCAAACCGGGGATGGATTTGTTAAATGCAAAAGTTTGCTATTAATTTTGGAATCCATATTCTTGTTGATATAATTTAATTATTTTCGGTATTAATACAACCTGTCAGTAAAAAAAACAATTGTTTAAACTTATTAAAACCGTATGTAATCGTTTATCAGATCAAACTATGATAGAAATTGAGAATGCGCTCTTTAGATGCAAAAATTTCCTTTGAATTTCAGAATTTTGCGATTTATTACACCACCAATTTACTCATTTTTTTACTGATTAGATTATATGATTCTGTGATTTATTATTTTTGGGTTATTAAGTTATTATACCAATTTTATTATTTTATGGGCATCAATATCACTTGTCAGTAAAAAAATATATTTTTAAACTAATCAAAATCAGATTCAATCAGAAAATAAATATATCAATTGATTTATGCAACAATTTGCTTAAATGGGCATCAATCCAACTAGTCAGTACAAAACGTGGTTTTTAATTAAAGTACCATTTCATGGTAAATCATTGAAATTTAATTTATTTTTAAATGCACAGCAAGGTCTGCTATACTAATTATTAGGAATAGTTTTCACGACTTTTGCTTTTGCTTCGCGATCAAGAGTGAAGTTAGAACAAAACCAATATTTATTACACCAACAAATTCCGGATATTTTATAAACCGTTAGAATTGTAGTGTTAACAGCTTAGGACATCTCTTACTATAAATGTCACGGCTATTTATAGGTAAGCAGCACTATTATCATACGAGTAAACGATGCGAAATCAAAATCCCTATTCTCGTCGTGGCTCAGCATCGATACATTTAATGATTTTCGGATTAATTATCGATAAATTGAAAATTTTTTCTTCGATCGAAAGTCCGTGTTAGCGACCAAGTTATATTTCTACAAAAGATGAACCCTGTAAATCACATTCGGAGTGTATTGGAAGATTATGAGAAGTATCGAACGAGTATAAATCTGAGTGTAAAAGTATGGCGGTACAGAATCATATATTGACTGAGCGATACGTGATACGCCTGAAATTAACACACATTATGACGCCGCCAAAAAGTCAAATCCGGAGAAAAATTGTATACTGCAATAGAGTTGACAATTCTGAACGGTCAAATAGGAGTCAGTCGGATAGTTAGCAAATAAAATAACCGACTAGTCAGCCAAGTTATCAAAGGAGTTGACGTCAACTACGCTAACAGGTGCTTTCCAGTTTATAAACCGCTAGTAAAATGGTTTTTGTCCTTGCTATTGAACTACTCGCAATTTTTTTTGATATTTTTGCAAGGGTAGTTAGACGCGGGTGGTAGAACCGCTTGAATTTTATCTTAAAAATAAGTTTATTTAATTTTGGACGAATAAAGAAGAAATTCGAATTCCAGGTGATGTTTTACTCTTACTACTTTTGAATATTCCGACCAAATGGCACAGTGGTTAAAGCTTTGGCGTTTGGATCGGGAGGTACCGGGTTCCGAATCTCGATAGGGGCAAGATGCAAAAGGAAATTTTCATCAACAGATTACGATCTGTGATTAAAAGGAACACAAGGCTGTGAAGGCTTAGTACCATTTTTTCGACACCATGTCTGATGTTATTTTGTAGCATGATTTTCCATGTTGCTTGTATAATTATTATCGATTGTAAGAATCAACTATTAGTTCGGGAAAATTCGTGTAGATTCTCAAACGGAGTCTGAATCCCAATTTGAAAAAAGTGGCACGAGGATTTTGAAATAACATTTGAGGGAGCCGTCGTTATGCCTAAATTTATGCTAAATCGTATAATCATAGGGAGATGGATGACCATCTGGAAAACCCGTTATACTCATGGTTTATACAACAATTATCTTATAACGACTTTAAAATGCAAAACATTTATTTTCGACGACTGCATTTCCCAAACAACTGAGGTTTTTTACTCTATGGATGCAGTTGATAAAATATATATTGTGCCCATCTGCATTGCCCAGATTTTAATCCTGAAACATTTTGATAAAGGATAATAATTTCCTATTTACAGCAAAGTAAAATATATATTCGAAATTATCTTCCTCTGCGTTATCGACACAATATAACATACATACGAAATTTTGGAAATTCTGCTCAGGTTACTCCCGTTGATCATTAGATGATCTCTTAATCAGTTGTAATATTGAATAAATAAAAAAAGGACACATCGAATATCATAAAGTAAAAATATAAATAAAAGCTAATTGACCAATATAACTCTTTAGATTTTCTCATCCACACTATCAAATTATATCGAATTCAAAAGGCAAAAGTTTCATTATCGCCTTCTGCATTGCAGAAGGTTTGATGAATCTACTTTACAGAACAGCATTTACTTGAATAAGGCCCATCTGCATTATCGATATTTTCAGACTGGGGAAATTTGATAAACTTTGACGTAATCCGCTTTACCGACAGGCATGAGAGTCCACAATTTTACAAACAACCAACTTCGGTGAATGAAATTACTTTGCTAACATCGCTTGCCTGATGAAACCTGTATTATCGAAATTCCTCGTTTGGGATCCGGTTAACTTTACCAGGTTCTAGTAGTGAAAAAATCGCATGGTAAATGAAAAACGAAAGATTACCAACTGAAAAATTCGAAATTGTATTTTTTATACAACGGTTTTTCTATATCGGTTTTAAAAGCAAAACTTTCAGACGCAGCTGGTCGAATATTACCTACCTGCACTATCGATATTTTAAGAAGAAAAGTGAACAACTTTTACTAGAATTGTAATAGAACGAGCAGGAAGAAAAATAATTATAGCTCCTTCCTTCATAAGCGGTATAACTTTGCATACAGCCACCTAATGATCGGCGACCTTGTTTTAGCTAAATATGTTGAATCTACGGCAGTAACTTGAAAATATTGTCATGGCTTTCGTGGGTTCAAATTGAATATAAATGAAAACAAAAATTGAGCTGAGCACCGGTAGAATCAATAAAAATTATGAACCAAGCAAACTGTGTGGGAAGTGAAAGGTCCCATGTTAAGATAAAAGCCATAAAAAGCAATCATAGTGACGACATAATGACATTGATTTTTGGGGAGACAACATAATGACATTGACTTCTTTGGGCTAGTCTTCCTCGACGAAAATAACGAGGAAAGCAACAGAACTATGGAAAATTGGTGAATGAGACTAAAGTTCATCTTTATGAAGGCACTAACAAACAATTTAGGACCTTCCTCCACAATCATGAATGCTGATTGGTATTAGGAGCGTATTAATCTGACTACATGGCCGGACCGGAATTGCGGATATGTAGAGGAAACCAGTAGCCAAAGTTGGAAAACTTCAGAATCAAAAGATAGTACGGATAGTAATAGATGGCAGTCAAGATTGTACTTATTCTCGGGATATCGGCATAGCTTCACTCGGCTACCCAAAGGATCTATAAGACCTAGTAACTGAGCCAGTCTAAGCATGCGCACTATAAGAAGAAGTTTGTACAGATAACTCGCAAGAATACTCCCTCAGATGATTCCTCGATAGTGAAAGTGTGCGAACACTACTCCTAATTTATTAAAAAATGAATAAAAAATCACGAGACTATCTGCTTTATTCACAAACATTATAAACAAATGCAATTAACTTTGACGAGACCTGATGACGTCTTTTCGTCTCGGTGTGAAAGTGAAAAAAGTATTTATTTTATATTTAACAGTAGGTTTTCAATATATAAAAACTGAACAGAACACAGAAAACTTGAAGAGAAACAGAAAAATTTGTTAAATATTTCACATAATTTATGTTATAAATATTCGATCATAGATGGCACTAAATACTAATTGTATTGTTACGATCTAGCCTATTGGTTTCAGCGGCAACATTTCAGCGTGGGAGAGGTATTTATTCAGAGAAAATTGCTCATTTGAGGTTTAGAAAGTTAATAATATTATTTTTGAGAGATTAGTAACATCTAGGTTTAAGTAGAGGGTGGGCCAAATAATTTTTTTTAAATGCAATAACACGAAAACTTCTCAATATTCTTTCAAATTTATTTTTTCATTGTAAAGAACAATCCTTCCGGTTAATTATGGAACACTATTTCATTCATATGACTGCCTCGGCTGGCCTTAACGTACCCCATACGGTCGGTCCAATTTTTGAGCACATTTTCGATGGAATGCGGGATTATGTCTTCAATGGTAATGCGAATATTGTTCTTGAGAGCGTCAATCGTTGCTGGTTTATCGGCGTTACACTTATCTTTGACGGCACCCCAAAGATAATAGTCCAACGGCGTCAAATCACAGCTCCGAGGCCCATCAGCATTCAGGTGATTTGGCCCATAAGCATTTTAGCTGATAATTCGATCTTCGAAGACAGTGCGCAAAAGAGCAATTGAAACGTGTGCTGTGTGATACGGAGCACCGTCTTGTTGAAACCAAATGTTGCCTATGTCCTCCTCTTCAAGTGCCGGGAACAAAAAATCGTTTATCATGGCGCGGTGGCGCTCACCATTGAAAGTAACGGCGGCTTCTTGCTCATTTTCAAAGCAAAATGACCCAATGATACCACCGGACCAAAATCCGCACCAAACAGTCACTCGTTGAGGATGCATCGGCTTCTCTACGATCACGTGCGGGTTCTCCGTGCCTCAAATGCGACAATTCTGCTTGTTTACATAGCCGCCAAGATGGAAATGCGCCTCATCCGAAAAGACGATTTTTTTACCATGATTTTCGAAGTAATGTTTCAATATTTCCCAGCGTTGTCCAAGCGAATACACAACCATTTTCGTTCAGCGGAAGGATAAAACTAACTTTCGGTCAAATCAGAAGTGACATAACCCTTACCATACTCAAAATAACCGCTAGATCACAAAAATGTTAGATGGCCCACCCTGTAATAGCGTTAGAGATAGTTTTATAACAGTTTAGTGGTATTACCGATTACAACAGAATGAAACTGGAACAGATTACAATAAATTATGTAGCTGAATTCACAATCCACTGATACGAACCGGATTTGACAGGGAAAATTCGTAACAATTAGTACCAGGGAAGGGAAATTTGACAAATCAACTTGAAGTTAGGATTTTGCAAATACCAACAGAAAAAAGCTTAGCAGATATAAACTTCTACAAGTCACAGTAATTAAGGGGGATGTGCCCAAGCATATAGGGATCAATTTAGAGGGCGATCGCGGTCACCGTCACCGGCTCCAACAACATTGTGGAATTGTGAATATCAGAAAATGAGTTTAGAAGATTTGTCGATTACGGAGTTCAAGTTCCAATAATTTATCAACGAGAAAAACTAGATAATAGACATCTGGTGATTGAAACAGTTCCCGGTCCACCTGAATGTTCGATATTATGCAATTATTAGCTGTTACAACTCGGATCATCATTATAAAGATTTGACACAACAAAACAAAAATTGGATAAAGATTTGAAACAAGAAATTAAAGAAATCAAAATAGATAAGGAGACAATCGAGAAGAAAGTGATTAGGCGATCCGAAGCAGAAGGTCGAACATTCACATAACGGTACGGAGCAGATGTTGGACATGGCTGTCGTTAATAAGGTGGTCGGGAATAATCGAGTGGTGGCGAGAAGACATCAGATAAGGAGAATCAGCTAAGTCAGTTCGAAAATGATGAACAATTCTACTGGGATATTGCTACAGTTCATGAAGGAAGAAACGAGCTACTCGGGACTGCTCAACCGGAAAAAGCATGTAACGGCGAATTACCTGATGGGGATGATGTTGGTGCAATGATCGTTTATGTAACGGAAAACGACAAAGAAATCGCGAAATTTGATAATGCTAGTGACGATGCCAAAGGTGGTGAGGTGATGGAGAAAATCGAACTCGTAGGTGCGGCGATGTTCTCGGATTATGCCGAACAGCAATTACAGTAGCCACGTTTAGACTAGATAGAGCGACATAACGTGAACGAATGCTGGCCGTATCGATATGGGATTATTAGAGCGGTCATCTTAGGATCGAATGAAGTTACATTGGAATATTGAAAAGTACCTTGAGGAGAAACCGGCCACTGAGTAACTAACTTATTTAGGAGATTTGGTATGCGAAAGATTAAAAGCGAAACTGAGTAGCTGGAAAATAATGGGTGGTGTAAAATGGAAATAGTGGTGTAATTTAAAAATAATTGTAAATGGTTATAGAGAATTAATAATTTGTAATAAAATTAATTAATATTGATTTTAGTGTTGGTAAAATAAGGGTTAGAAATTATTTCTGGTATTTTCGGGAATATTCCCAAAGTGGTGTAAATTACAGCGATTAATGTTGTAACCGACCAATTCTATAGCTTTCCAGTTATACGAACCGGATTTGACAGGCCAAATTCATAACAGTATATTTGCTGCTGATACTGAACATAAGCTAATGCATTTAATAATGCGAAGACGCCGATAGTAAGCAGGATTGTTAACGCTGAGCTGGAGCGATCGACCATTAAAAGAGAAGAGTGGCTAAAGGTAAACCGTAAGGCAAAGTATTGTCGAAGTACTCTGGAATATGATACTCAACAGATCACTATTAAAACTGCAGAGGGAGAAATGAGAGTGGTCGCCTAAACAGACAATGTACCGCACTTAGGGGTTTAGTTTCGCCACACTTCCGGTCGATTTTTTCTTAGGCAGCCGGCGGCCTGTATAGGTTCTGAATAGTATCTAACTCTTAAATTACACAATATTTGCATCACTTACAGAAAAAAGGTTTGGGACAAATTGCAAAAAACTCTCTTGTGTTGCGCAAAGGATCGAAAAATGATAAATGCTTTAAAGCCAGTATTATCAATCAATATAGAAGACTGCCTTATCTTTTATGAGATGATAGATGTTGTTAAAAATCAATTATGATGTTTCTTTTAGACGCGAAGCTCTCATTGTGCAGATCTGCCCTTAGTTTTAGTCCTTCAACAAGTTCGAGTCTATTTAAATATTTAATTATAATGTAGAAAAGACATCTTAATACTTGACATTCAAAAACTCATATACAAATCAATTTAACAGTCAACGTGTATATGAAAATCGAATTAAGTAGCGATTAATTTAAATTTCCTGATTAACAAAATACACAGCAATTAAAATTAAAAATGCAAAATTTGAATAGCAACACAAAACTATAAAACCTTGACTATGACTATATCGAGTTGGTATAAAGTCGCTTAGTAAGAGTGAATACATAATTTTTACACGGTCTACCGATCAACGGGCATTTTTAATTATGACAACCAATTAATTATTGTCTTTATATATGATAAATAATTTGTGGTGGGGTCTTATAATGGCTGGCTTTACATAAACGTGCGATCCAAATATTTGCGTTGGTTTGATTTAATCCAACCAATTATAGTTATTGTATAACAAAAGTAATAAAAAATAATTTTTTACTTTTTATTGTGTACCACCGCACTTCATTTTGTAGCCCTACGGGCAAAATCTATCGCGCGCACATGCACAATTACGACGTGTATTGCGAGAGAGATGAAAGTTACTTACGAGTATAAGAACGTATAAAATTAATTACATTTTATCAATTTGTGATAGGTCATCAATTATTGTAAAGTATTTTTTTCTGTAAGCTGAACGCTAATAGCTTTTCATGTTCGTAACAGTAAATTGGATTCGGCTTGAATTCCTCACAAACTTTTACTAGACATGTTAGGTTATTATAACAAATTACAAATTAAAGACGTAGGTGATGACTGATTATATGAATGGCGGTAATTAGGTGTTCGCTATGTTAATTGATATACATAGAAAATCAATGAGTTAAAATTAATGTCAAAATAACACGTTTGTCTAAATGTCATCAAAGCGTGTCTGTCTCAGACAATATAATATATCTGCTGTGGTATGGTATATACTCGTATCATAAAGCAACTGGTAATTTATATTTCGGCGATTCTAGTTTTAAAAGAAAAATTGATGTCCAAGCACACTGCAGAAAATATAAAATTCAAGAAGCTCTTATGAATCATCAACTCGACCATAAATAGGCGTCAAGCATGACAAAGCTATATAATTACCAATTTAAAACAACGCCATTGAAAGAACATGTATCAGATCTGCAATCTGTGTATATTAGGTAAGAAATTCGTAAGCACAATAGGTAATCAAATGACGTAATGCTGGAAACAATTTAAATGTCATATGAAACAGATCATCATCATAAAATAGAACAAACTGTTTGACAATTAATTTTTGGTTGTTAAACTGCTCATCTATGCACTGTAACATTCATCTTCACACCATGTCAAAACTGTCAATTTAATAGATTTAGAATGATAAATAGTGAACATTATTTTGAGAAATGCAACACTGTAAGTAATAAATTCTGCGAGAAGCAATAAAATTTGCACGGTTATCATTTATAATAATTTGTTACTGAAAATTATCTGTTGTAAAATTATTTTTTAACACTTCGGAATTGCAGACTATAAAATATGTACGGTTTACTGTAAATTTCAACGGAAAAGTAAATAAATTCCGAAAGTTACTTTCAAAATATATGATATGTGATAATATGTTAACAGGAAGCAATTTTAGACATAGACAAGAGAGCCATCTTTCGGAAAACAAAATTATCATTTAATTATTTGATTAGTTTTAAATATTTCATCGATTAGGACTAAAATTCACAGGACACTAGTTTTTGTATATAGCAACTAAACAAAATATCTTTACTGTCAAAATTATAATTTTAAACTACTTTTTTACAAACTTCCTCGCAATCTAATCCTAGTGTGTAGACGGGTAAAACTGATAAAAATATCTCGATATTTTTATTGACTTTTCCCATAAAACGCACTCATTTATCACAAAAAAACCAAGAAAATTGTTGATTCCAGCTGTCAAAATATTTCTACGGTTGGTTTAAATTTTTTAAGTTTTGATAAAAAAAAATAATTTAAAGTAAATTTACATTACAATCTAAACAGCAGTTAATCCTACATAGCATTACGAAGAAATTTAGATTTCAACAGTTTAGGCTACCGTTTGGATAAAATAATAAATAAATTTTTTGTTGATACATTTACATTTAATTTGTTGTCCTGAACTGTTTTCGTCCAATAAATTGAGCCATACATTCCAGTTCGTTATGACTATATTGTATGTTTTAATTATTTATTCTCGCAATGGTCTAGATGGTAACCGGGATTGTGCAAATTTTGTTGCACAATACTGTAATATGTCGTCTTGTTTGTTTAGTTATTAGCTATTATGCTATTATTATGCCAAGCATTTGCAGTATTTTGACGTACAAAACCAATTATGTTTAATTCGATTTGGCTGTTCAATCGGTTTCGACATAAAATATAATAAAGTGCAGTTAGGGGATTAAAAAATATCATGATAATTTTTATCATGTTTGCCCGAGTGAACACACCCAATATTCACTTGATTACTGCTGCCATCTTTTGAAAAAAATAAATAAATAAATAAAAATCTTGACTTGAGGTTAGCATAACATAAAACTTCATTAGATGGCTATTACGCCAAAAACTAAACAGTTTTGAATTTAAAATAAATTGTTTTTGTTTTGTAATCGATTTACATCTTCCAGCAAAGTATGATTTATGGGCGGTTCTAGTACTACAGATTCCACGAAGTGGAAATTTTTTAAACATGTCTCATCACCATTTTTATTAAACTTAACAAGAAATACAATCTAAGTTTTCATTTTGACTAGTACCTATCGCGGAAATATTTGTTGCTACGAAAAAGAATTTTATCAGCTTTGTCTATGAAATTTCTATGAAACGTGCTTTTGAAAAATTTAATTTTATATTTTTAATACATTAAAATATAAACACTATAAATTAATTTGTAATTCGAATTAAAATTATCAACTGGAAAACAAAATAAACGTCTTGGGTGTATCTGATGCAAACTTCATTATTAAGGGTACATTTTAGATATTTTTTTTATCAGATATGAAGTAAAATGTTAGGTTATGTTTTAATACTAATAGCGCCGAAAAGCCATCAAGAGGAAAATCATGACATGATCTATTCCCTTTGAAATTCGAGGAATTTTGCTATAAATATTACTAATAAATTAATTATTTCAAAGTGAGGTAAAATAATTCTATTAAGAGGCGTATATTTTGTTTCTATTTTTTCCACCAAAAGCGCTAATTACAATATTCAATAAAGAATAATCGTGTGTTATTAAAAAATAAAAATAATAATAATTTTTTATAATATTTAATGTGTCAACTGTTCTTATTTTATGGGAAATTTAAATTAGTTAAGGAATTTAAATAAAATAACATATTTAATTTAATTAATTTAGCTAGAATTTTCAGTTTTGAAATAAATCAAAATTTACAGCTAATTATTGTATTCTCCGATAGATATCTAAATCTCTTGTATTCGTTAACACTATTACTGTATGCCTAAAAAACTAAATTAAGAAGTTAGTTCATGCTGTATTCAAACAGATGCCACCACTATCAAATTACAACATTTGGGTTTGAAACACAAACAAGGAAGTATTGTAGCATCTTTCGGATAACTCGGTGTTAAAGATAGTTTCTCTAGTTAAAATTAGATGTCTAATTCTAGTCAATAGCCTAATTGAAATTGAGTTAGTATTTTGTCATTTTAAACAATGCCATTTGGTGTTCTTCGTACTCTTGTAAAATGAATAAGTATTTTAATGTAAATGACCACCAGCAGTAATATTTAGCACTATTATAGAAAAAATAAATGTTTGAACGAAAGTTGTCTACAACTACGGAATGTTTAATTAAGTTTTAAAAAAATAAGGAGAGGATTTGCAGACTAAGAGAACACAGAAGATTATTGTTCTCTCTAGGATATTTAGACAAACCCCCTACTAAAGATTAGTAGCCTACTTCGTTTAACTCCGCTTTATTGCAATTGCTTTCCTTTTCTTTTTCAAACTCAAGAATTGTATCGCTGCTCAATACTCAAGTTTTTAAATTTACAAAAGTTGTTGGGCTTTACAACGCCATCTATTGCTGAAGCCTGGTACCTAATGTAAGATTACCACCATTTATCAGCTAATTATAGTGTACATTTAATTTTTCAGTCATGTGCCCCGCTCAGTGGTCACTTAATATATTTCTCGAGAATTGAAATTCCACATTTTTTTTAATACGAAATGAAAGTTGCCTTTAAAACGTTTTTACCTATTATAGAAGTATATTCAGTACATACAGTGCTGGGAAAAAAAATTGGGCAAACATATTTTATTGCAAATTGGAGTCTTTTTTTGCTAAAATTACAAAACTTTTGTGTCATTTCTGAGGGCCAGAATAGATTTACCCGCATATAATATTGTAACCGGATTTAGTTGATTTGGTCAATATCGCTTGAGTGGAAAAAAGTAATATCCTTCATTCCGTAGACGATCTTATCTTAGAAGTTACCATTCGTCACGATCCAAAATTAAGTAAAGTAAAGTGATAAGACAGAAAAGTTTTTTCAAAATTAATAAAAATAAAAATTCCTTTCGTTTACACCCCTGAATGTTGATGACCGAAATCTGGTACAATAAAACATTGGTTATTTTGGTGTACAGCTAGCGAGGAATCTGGAGGTTGTAATATTTTAAAAATTTTCAAGTCTTATTTATCAGAACCCAACCCTTAGAAGCAAAATCAGCAAAAATAGGTCACCACATCGGGACAGACAGTTTGATAGTCATAAAACAAGTGATTGACTACAGACAACTGGAGACCTTAAAAAGCTAGTATATTTACAGGAACAAGTCAGCCGTCTCTACGAAGTAGTAGCAGCATAACCAATTTAAATGGGTTCCACGCTAGTTTACACTTGCCGCTTCTTCGAAAAACACAAACCATATTCATTTTTCCACCTAAAAACAATATACGAGTAGAATCCTCATTTTCCACCACAAACATAATTTTTCTATGTTTTCCTGATTGTACTACACTTGTTAGTTCAAGCAAAAAGACAATCGAACTGTCAACATATTATTTCATTTTTATTATGGGTATCAAAGCATCTTGTCAGTATAAAGTATAAAAATTAATTCTAAATGCTGCAATTTATAGTTGCTCACAATTTGATTTGCTTTTATTACAATTTACTATTTAGAATATGTACAAAAATTGAATCAATTTGAAAATGAATTATTACGATCGTCAAAGCAATTTGTCAGTACTAAAAATTGATATAAATAGAAGATGGGCTAAAATGGGTTAAATTTTAGGATACTGCGATTTATACATAACTGGTTATATTTAAACGCCAAAGTGTGCTTCTGAATTTCTGAATACCGCAATTTATCAGTAACCGCAATTTTTTTAATTTTTATAATTGACATACATGCAATTTGTCAGTACAAAAAATTGATGTAAATATCGAAGATGCAAAAGTGTGCTACTGAATTTTGATATTTTAATATTTTTATAGCTAGCAATTGTTGCGTTTATACGATATAGCTCAGCTAGCTAAAACAGCACTGCTATTTAACATTGTTACGTAGCTACGGTATAAACCAGGAACATTGCTACACATTTCAAAACGGCAGTGAAACCTAACAGAAAAATCTTGATTTAAAACGATTTATAAATTTCCATAATTTGTTTTATTTTTATGATGGACCTCACAGCCACCTGTCAGTAGAAAACTTCATTTATTCGAAGTTGGATTCTTTAAATGAAAAAGGTATGTGCGCAATTTTTAATTTCCGGTAATTTATTATATCTTGATTAGACATGCAACTTGTCAGTACAAAAAATATTTTTTAACACGCGATTGGATCTTAGGGTTCTGCAATTATTGAATTAAATATGTTTTCTGAAAATCGAAATCGAATTTAATTACTTGTCAGTACAAAATTTGATTCAAACCGGGGATGGATTTGTTAAATGCAAAAGTTTGCTATTAATTTTGGAATCCATATTCTTGTTGATATAATTTAATTATTTTCGGTATTAATACAACCTGTCAGTAAAAAAAACAATTGTTTAAACTTATTAAAACCGTATGTAATCGTTTATCAGATCAAACTATGATAGAAATTGAGAATGCGCTCTTTAGATGCAAAAATTTCCTTTGAATTTCAGAATTTTGCGATTTATTACACCACCAATTTACTCATTTTTTTACTGATTAGATTATATGATTCTGTGATTTATTATTTTTGGGTTATTAAGTTATTATACCAATTTTATTATTTTATGGGCATCAATATCACTTGTCAGTAAAAAAATATATTTTTAAACTAATCAAAATCAGATTCAATCAGAAAATAAATATATCAATTGATTTATGCAACAATTTGCTTAAATGGGCATCAATCCAACTAGTCAGTACAAAACGTGGTTTTTAATTAAAGTACCATTTCATGGTAAATCATTGAAATTTAATTTATTTTTAAATGCACAGCAAGGTCTGCTATACTAATTATTAGGAATAGTTTTCACGACTTTTGCTTTTGCTTCGCGATCAAGAGTGAAGTTAGAACAAAACCAATATTTATTACACCAACAAATTCCGGATATTTTATAAACCGTTAGAATTGTAGTGTTAACAGCTTAGGACATCTCTTACTATAAATGTCACGGCTATTTATAGGTAAGCAGCACTATTATCATACGAGTAAACGATGCGAAATCAAAATCCCTATTCTCGTCGTGGCTCAGCATCGATACATTTAATGATTTTCGGATTAATTATCGATAAATTGAAAATTTTTTCTTCGATCGAAAGTCCGTGTTAGCGACCAAGTTATATTTCTACAAAAGATGAACCCTGTAAATCACATTCGGAGTGTATTGGAAGATTATGAGAAGTATCGAACGAGTATAAATCTGAGTGTAAAAGTATGGCGGTACAGAATCATATATTGACTGAGCGATACGTGATACGCCTGAAATTAACACACATTATGACGCCGCCAAAAAGTCAAATCCGGAGAAAAATTGTATACTGCAATAGAGTTGACAATTCTGAACGGTCAAATAGGAGTCAGTCGGATAGTTAGCAAATAAAATAACCGACTAGTCAGCCAAGTTATCAAAGGAGTTGACGTCAACTACGCTAACAGGTGCTTTCCAGTTTATAAACCGCTAGTAAAATGGTTTTTGTCCTTGCTATTGAACTACTCGCAATTTTTTTTGATATTTTTGCAAGGGTAGTTAGACGCGGGTGGTAGAACCGCTTGAATTTTATCTTAAAAATAAGTTTATTTAATTTTGGACGAATAAAGAAGAAATTCGAATTCCAGGTGATGTTTTACTCTTACTACTTTTGAATATTCCGACCAAATGGCACAGTGGTTAAAGCTTTGGCGTTTGGATCGGGAGGTACCGGGTTCCGAATCTCGATAGGGGCAAGATGCAAAAGGAAATTTTCATCAACAGATTACGATCTGTGATTAAAAGGAACACAACTACGACCCCCTATCGGCGTGTGCAAAACTCAAGGGCCGACCCATCTTCCATGTCCAAGTACTATAGGCTGGCATGGAGCTATGTAATGCGCATATGGTAACTTAAATCGGTCCTATAGCCGTAAGTCTTCGATTTGGTAGGAATTGCGTAAAGTAAGACGGGAAAATCAACCGCGAAAGAGCAGGAAGTGCTTCGGACTCAGAAAAGATTGCATTGATTTAAAAAAAAAAGAAAAAAGCAGATTTGCCTCTTTCTAGCAACTGAATATCCATTTCGTCGGACTGAGTAGTGTTTCGTCCTAATTAAATATATATTTAAATTGGTTTCATCTTAGCGTTTCACTCCTATGACCTGGGAAGTTACCAATCTTCACACAGTCTAACACATGCTTTTCGTTGATGAATTAAACGATTATACTTTTATATAGAATTTAAACAGAGGGAAAGGTGGTCAAGAATAATTACAAATTGTACCCCAACTTATCTTATCTCACCTTGTAAAATTGGAAAACCATCAGTCCAAAATTATGAGTTTTCTATTCTATCAAATTCTACTTGGAGGAATTGAAATAAATGTAGTTTTAGACGGAGTCGACGTTGACAGAACATTTTGGATAAATTTTTATTGTAGAATTAGGATTTATGAGCTTTGAATTTATATCAACTTCGATTTTTAAACTTACCCTTAAAATTTAAAAGAATTCCTTGATTAGTTGGGGTAACGAAACAAGTGAATTTTGTTTACAAGTATGAATAAACCACAAATTTTTTGAAATTTCAAAAATTATTTATTTCTACATACGCCATTATGAACCGATTTTTGAATTCGTAGTATCCGTACAGTTTAATTTTTTTAGTGATACTTGATAAGTTAAGGGTGGTTTTTTGTGTTAAGAGGTAGTAGCTCAGAAATTAAACTGCTCGTTTATCGGAGGTCATATAGATGGGTTCATAATATCCGGCATTGAAATATTTAATTTTTAAAGTAACTGAAATGTTATTGTTCCATTATTCTAAGAAACAACGAAGTTATCTAAAATTTTAAAAAGCAGCTAATTCTACAATAAAAATATATTCAAAATATTCATTTTTTAGCGAGCTACGGATTCGATAACACTCTTTTGGACTTATTGTATTTTTTTTCAATTTTATATGCTGGGTGCAGCTTAACAGCGGTCTACTATACCAGTAGAGTGGCAGAGATGACAAAGCAATAGTTAATGACAGATTTTCGTTCAGCTTCGAAAATATATACAAACTTTATAAGCAAAACTTACACTTTACATAATTTACTCCATTATACCAGCATTAAGGTAACACCATCACAAGTCATACCTGAAAAAATAAGAAAAAAAACAAATTTAGTGTTAATTACAAACAAGATCACTGGCAGACAATATTTTAAAAACGTTTTAAAAGAAATTATGCATCCGATTACACTTAACCTACATTTCATTAAATACATGTAAACGATTTAATAATATTTGCAAAACCAATAAATTATAATTATATGCACCCTGTTTTTTATACATACTGTATTGTGAATGTGTAAATAAGTACAAATTGTAAAATAAACTGTTTTCTTATATTTATTTATCTTAAAGGCATGCACAACAACAAGTGATCTGATCTCATTTCTCATATCTCTTATTTATACAGATACAAGTATTAATTGACAAATATTTTATTTATGTTTTAAAACGTCTCAAAAATATTTTTACCTAGAGGCCTTTGTAGAATATACAGTAGGCTAGAGTGAGACAGGTGCTTGCATTAATCATAAAAAACTTGTGAGACATGTATTAAGTATGATAATTTTTTATAAATTATTTTTGTTGACCGATTTCTACATTTTATTTTACACATTAATATAATTAACGTGTGAGAATAAAACGTATTATTGTATCGCCATCCTTTTCTAAATTGTATAGTTCATTAAAAGGCCACCTGAATAAAATATCTACACTGTACATCAATCAAATTTGTAATTTTTTAGGTACAAAGAATTTATTTAGAAAATTTATGAGTCGGTAGATCATGCAAATTTTTTGTAAGAACATCGGAGCTTGGTATGCACACACGTGTGCGTCTCTCTAAATATTTAAATACTGGTATGTTGTAATATATTATATTAAAATCAAGGTTCTTCTATTTTTCTTAATATCCATCATATAACATTGAGGTCATGAGAAGGGCCTTTGTTCATTTTATACAAAATTATATTTGTAATTTGGTTTAACGTAAGTATCAATCAAACTATATGTTATATTTAAATCGGATTAAATAAATGTTTTATGTTTATAGAAAGATTGGTTGAAAAATAAAATACACGTATAAACGTTTTTTATGGTATGCTTAGCGCTTATCAATCAATAATTTGACAGGAAACATAAAGTAAAAGTAATTTTCTACATTACAATATGCTAAACATCAGTAAAGTGGCCTTTTTCGGAACTAATTTAATTTATGCGCAAATAGATTAAAGAAAGTTTGGTACAATATCCTCATAAATCACTCGGCCACAATTTTGACTTTAATTAATTTCTGATATAAAATGTATATACAAATTTATTGTTATTACATATTTTTTTTAAAATCGCTAAATTTATTGCATATTCGTGACATTCAATTATTCTTATTATCTTTCTTTTTTCCATATATATTGTCATATACCTTTGGACAATTTATGTAATCAACATTAAATATAATTGTTACTTTCTCATAACTTTGTAAATTAATTGAACATGTAACGTTAAAATTATAACCTATCCTATAGAAATTTCACAATAAAAAATTGTTATATAACACATATTACCACGTGGAAATTTTTGAATATAACCTCAAAATATATTGCGTGTATTATATAACATAACCACAAATTATGTTCGAGATAAACATGTACCTGCAAATCGGACACTAGGTTAACAGATGTTTTTACATACAAAATAAGGTCACATTTAATTTAATTATTTAACAGCACAAGTAAAAAATAAATAAACAACAAAGAGACTAGCAATTATGATAATTATGAACAACATTGATGATTATTTAGTTGAATGATAATATAATTTTCGAGATCGTCATTTACATAATTAACCAAGCCTGGAATTATAATTTGTGGTTAGAAAGCTTCTAAAGAATGGTTGAGTCTAAGTTCTTGTTCATTTACTTACTTTGAGTAAATTACATACCAAAATGTATGAAAGACTAATTATGTCTAACGTGATTCGGCTAAGAGGCAAATTTGAATTAGCTAAGATGATTGATTTCAAACTGAATATTTCGGTTTATACTAAGACCCTCATTTAAACTCCACTATTTGATGTCAACAGATAACGACTGAAAATTTTGAAAAATATTAGTCAAAGTGATGTTCACATCATCTAAATCTGTGCGTTCACACGAAGAGTTATGATTCCAAAACCGGTTTTATAGGTAAAGGGGAAAAACGAAGTTTGTTCACGGAATCATGATTCCTCGTGTGGACACACAGAATAGCATCACATTAAAATAAATAAAGATAAACTTTTTTTATTGGGTTTTGACATTAGAACCCAATAAACCAAAATTGGAAGTAAACTCCGTGAACTAAAATCTGGAATAGCAAAACGGTCGAACTGATAATTCAAAAACGCTTGATAAAAGCTTTGAAAATTATTTGTTTTAGGATTGGTTTCGAATTAGGCCTGGAAGGTCAGAGCCTGGATTAAAAGATATCTTTTTTTAAATTCTGAGTATTGTAGTTTGTCGGAAAACTTCACTATGTGGAATTGATAGAATTAGATTGACACAATCAAATGTGTCAAGTAGTCAGCTCCACGTAATCTACTGAATCTGAAAGAATCAGCTTGAAACATTTAAATACTCGTATATGATTGAACCCTTTCATTTTCCACCAACGACATTTACAGTTCCATTGATATTTGTACAGCTTTTTTAAGTTTCGTTCATTTTTCTAAATATGAATTCTTATATCGTGGCTGTGAACCAATTCTAAGGTACATCTAGGGTAAATGCGGTTTTTAACAGTGTATGTGGTAAATTGAAATACTGTACTCAAAAGTAGGATAAAGCGAAGACACAAAAGGTAAATAGTAGTGGTTTTTGTTTTTGCTAACAAATCATGAAAATATGGCGGCCATGTTTCTTCAACACAGTTTTATTTGTTAATTTTTAATAATTGTATTGTGTATATTACGCAACAAATTTGAGGAAATATAAAATTTAAATTTATTCATATAAACAAAAACGAATAATTGGAACAACAACAATAAAATTTATGACATTAATTCGTGTACCTACATACCAATGTTTGCATATTCCTAGGAACCATATGTCCCTTTAAGCCGCATTTACCTAATTTTATTTACTAGGGAATTGGAACGATTTGAAAAGTAATTTGTACTAAAATTTCAATTTACTGTACTAATCGATTTTCCCGAGTATTGGTCCACAGCCCACAGTTAACAACTTTTGCATGCTTTCATTTTTATTTACGTTGTTTAACAAAATGAAATTATCTAGCATGTACATAAGTCTGAACTATATCTGTTGAATTTTAAAATAATGTTAAGGTTCTATACAGTTTAAAATTAATTTTGTGAACCCAATTAAATAATTTATTGTGTTTTATTTTATATTGTAAAGGTTATTTTCCATCTCTTTCTATTGCTGTTGTTTCTGCTAATTGAATCCAATATGAAAAAATATGGTGCCTGTTTTCGTCTCTTTCTATTATAACATAGGTGTTTCCGCTCAATTTTGATTTAACAGTGTAACTACTAATACATGTTCAGTATTAAAAATATTTTATTGGATTTTTACACGTGATTTTTGTTGGGACATATTGCACAACAGTAAAAGGTCTAAGTTGAATAAATTATGTTTGTATTTAAAAGAACACACGATTACAATTTAAGAAACATTACAACACATCAGTGTAAAACAGCGAATTAATAAAAAAGGGCTTGTAAAAAGTAGGTATTTTAAAAATACGAGTTCACAAAATTTAAGTGTGATAATTTCAACCCATTTTATTGTTATTTTATGACTAAATCTCCCCTTCTAAATACTATGTAGTGGTTATGGGTTATATCACCATCAGTATTTTGTTTGTTCGTTCATGAATCATGTTGTTTGCAACAATTTTCTCCACAATGTATGTTATTTAGTAATCACGCATACTCTTACATTTTTTGTTATTTGTTAAGTATTTTACTTCCGTTTTGATTTAATTTCAAGAATATGCCTTCCAGAGTTACGCCATTTGCAAGAATAGAAAATTTTAAATAGCTGGTATCGAACAGAAAATACATTTCAAATAGACGTCATGAACGGTGAGGACGAACAAGACGGAGCATTCTAATAAGTAGTTTCGGTGTCGGACTTCGCGAACACCTAGGAGCCAAGCCCCTTATTTTGTTCATTTTCGAGGGTGAGACTTGAGTAATTCTCTGGAGCTCGCAAATCTTTCATTTTCAATATTTTAACTGTTTTAGAAGAATTTGTTGAAATATAAGACATTATACCGTCAAGGCTGCTAAGTTAACTTTAGAAGGTCGATTTGTAGAATTGTTTTTATAACTCGGATTATGCCTTAATGATATTTGTTTAGCCAAAAATGTTATTGTACACCTGGTATTCAAAAAATCAATTCAATTAAAATCGAATACGGCAGAAAAATTATTAAACACACGACTCGGATGGAACTCGATCAATCGTAAGTGCATTTAAAAATAAATAACTGTCAAGGCCATTTCGTTCTCTAGAAAAGTTCACAACTTTACATTAAGAAACGCTGAGATAAAACTTATTCAAACTACACCATTCACTGAAAATATTTAATTCCTGTTGTAGATTATACAGATTGCCATCATTTCTAATCTTGCACGAGATTTTTACATCATCAGCATAAATCAAAAATGCCCACTCTATGAATGTAATAAATAAGAGAGGTCCAAGATATCTTCTGGGATGCCAGACAAAATATTTATATCTCTCGAAGAAATGTTATGTAAAAAAACATTTTGAGTTCGATTCGCCAAATATGACAAAATCCACTTTAAAGAAAGAAAATCACGTAAGGACATTCAAGTAATACATGATCAATTTTATCAAATGTTTTACTAAAATCAGTAAACAGTACTTCAACACTATCACCATCTTCTAATGCTAAAGTCGAGAAATTTGTAAACAAAACAAGACTTGTAACAGTTGTCCGTCCGGGGTAAAACCCATGCTGGTTTACAGACATGGAATTTTTATTAAGAAAAAGATACGGTCCTTGGTCATCGATTCAAATAATTTAGGAATAGCCGAGAAGATATAAATACCGCGGTAATTTTCAATATCCGTTCTCCGTCCACTCTTGAAAATTGGCTTAGTGAAGAGAAGGTAAGATGAGATACGTCAGGGGTTGAACCACGTCACAAGCACACTCTTTTAAAACAAGAGGTTGAATTTTGTCCGGACCACAACTCATATTCACATTTACATTCAACAGAGCATGCAGAACGCCATCGATAGTAAACTGAAATTGAATATTTGGATTTTTACTAAAATAAAAATCGTTATTCTCTCTCGAAGAAGGGACACACACATTTTCAAAAAATGGTGCGAACATGTCATTGATTCTGAATTGATTCAACACAGCTCCAGAAACATTTAGAGTTGTTTCTAATATTCGATTCAACTTCAACAATATATGAACTACACAAGAAACGGTTTAAAAGTTTAAGTTAAGATCTGAGAGCACTAAACGACGATTAAACCATGGTTCGCGTGTGAACAAAACCACAGGCGAAGGAGGAATAAATTGTGCAATTGCCAAGTTCATTATTTTATAAAACTGATCAATATACAAGCGTCTAAATTACCCGTTCTAGAAACTCATTTAAAGAATCATAGTCTCACGTTAACATTAATATAATTTTCAAAAGTTATTTGGATGTACATTGGTGTATGAAAAATACTCGAAAAACCAAATAAGGTTCGATGATGCCACCAGCGTGTAAAACGCACCAAACGGTGCATTTTTCTGGATGGAATGGAGTCTGTAGGGTCTCTTGTGGATTGGTCTCCCTCCATATGGGGCCATTTTGTTTATTAACAAACCCGTTAAGCCAAAAATGAGCCTCATCGCTGAACACAATTTGACGATAAAACAACGGGTCATTTGCCAACTGCTTTAGAGCCCAATCGGCGAAAGAACGACGCTCATAATAGTCTAGTGGCCTCAATTCCTGCACCAGCTGGATCTTGTACGGGTGTAGGTCAAGATCTTTGCGCAAAATTGTTCCATGTAGGACAGAGCCCCAATTCCTGCGAACGACGACGAATCGATAAATTTGGATCTTCTTCCACACTTTCGTTTACAGCGGCGATATTCTCTTCATTACGCACATCCCTTCGACGTGTTGATGTTATTGCATCCTCTAGAGAGTATGTGGTACGAAATCTATCCACAGTTCGACGGATGGCTTGCTCAGATGGACAACTATGTGCGCCCTAAAAATAACGAAGTCGTCTATAAGTTGCGCGAATCGACGCGTATTTTATTTTTTACAATTTCAAGTTTTATCAGGCTTAAAAAACCACCCGTTACAACATTCTCATGAAGGCGTAAGATAGTAAGAACTTCACAGAGCTCGGTACTCGATCCGATAAATGCACAGTTTACGTGGAAGTGACAACTACAAAGTGAATATTTGATGACCAACAATCGGCCACGCCAGGAACTAGCTCGGATTATGACATATATAGGTGTCAGATTATGACATATATAAGACATTTAATAAAAACCTAGGCGTGACGTTTAATATCTCCTTGCTTAATTTGACTGGTCGTTGGCCATTAACCATCAACTATTTATGTTTCCAACTTTTGTCTTGATTTGATTGTAGTCGATCATGAGTTTATTGAAGGTGGTGCTAATATGACGATCACATGTCGACTAATAATATGGCATACTCGAAGTTAAGAAAACAAATCTACAATGGTCTGTCGTTGACCATTGAATATTCACTTGTCAGAGACACGATGTATATACGGGACAAAATATAACATATTTTCAGTTCTTGGAAGGGTTTCCGTGAATTTATCATATGCGAACGAACAGGTGCTGTTTAGTGCATCACGTTTGTGCCCTTGCAGGCAGAAATTATAGTTTTTTGACTAAAACATGGGAGTTTGCCCCTGCTCATAAAAATGTTCATAAAATTTAAAAAAAACTACATTTTTTAACACAAAATTAACTATAATTTTGTAAACAAACCTTACATAATGTTTAACCACAAATTTACACATTCTGCTGGATACATCGGTTCTTACCAGTCAACCAACAATAGACCCAGAATACAATTCTTTTTTTGTACATAAGACCGTACAAAGATGTGAATATTTTTACGATTAAATATAAAAGATTAATTGAATTAAATTGTATAGAGCATATAACACTTATATATGACTATAGAGATATAAACATAATTCCGTTTGTCGTTTTGCCCAGCTTACAGAAAACACGTAAACTAATTATAATAAATATTTCATAGTTTTGTTGAATACAATCTTAGAATTATTATCAGATCAAATTTATATTGTCTTAATGTAATACGAAGCTTATGCATACTAAAATAAAGATTCACACAGATTTTTCTTACCGGTGTGTGGTTTTATAATTCTTAGTTCTTCTCTAAATAAATAAAGAAATACATAAACTACACAATCCACATAAATAAATTGAGAAACTAAAACGAATATTAAAAATTAAATACTCGTACAAAGATTAAAGAAGAAATGTCATAAGGTTAAGATTTTACCTCTGAATGCAGGTGGAATGGAATTGTTTATTTTCTTTCTATTTTTTAGGAAATGTTTTAATTTATGTACTTTGTATTCAGTTTTAGTGCTTTTAGTACAAACATTATCTTGATTTTTGTTTTTAGGAAAAGATGTTACATGTTGCAATTGAATCCGTAACAAATATTTTATTACGATAAATTATATAGTTGTTCATGCAATGGAAAGTATATTATTTTAGGTTAAGAACACAATTGACAAGCAGCTTGCAAGATAATGGGGAAGATACTAGGAAATGTGTCACCATGCTTATGAATCAAAGAATTGATATTAACACACGTTTGCATTTTAAACTTACAATTTACAAATGTATGAAAGAGAAAACAAGTATTTTTTGTTGCGAATTGGTTATATGTTGACTAATGGACCAATTCATGGCCGGTCGTATACTCTTCTCAAATGGCAAGTCATTCAATTTTATAACAAGCAGACCGGACATTTATTTGTTTCTTATACCACAAATGTTTGTTAAAAATTAAACATTATTTTCCTAATTGGTAAATAAATATTTTTTTTTGTTTATATAATATTAGTTATATTTTCACATAACTAAAACTTTTTATTTTTTCCTTATTCGGCAAAAATATATGTAATTCGGCAAATGGCAGCCATTTTTCATTTTTATTCCAATAATGTGACATATGCTTTTAAATAACATTTAATTTCATAATTTGAATATACAACATTTATATTATCAAATAAATTATAAATATTATTTTTCATTTAAATAAAAACAATTTCTAGATCAGTTATTCAATAATTATTGAATAATTTAAGACAAGTCACTTATGAATCACTTATGAACTGACCTACCATCGTTACCAATGACAAGCCACATAGTAATTATTCGTGACTTCTCATATATAATTCTTCTATGACCTGTCATACACTAATCATCTCAGACATGTCACCCATGAATATTGGCTGGCAAAACCAGCTTTTTGTGTTGTAAATTTTATTGTACCCCAATATTATTGACTGCAACATCTCTGTTGCAAATATGCCTCACTTCTTATCGCCCAACATGGAACCAGTTTCAATATCTATCTTGTGACACATCAGCCTCTTACAACAAACTCTCAATAAAAACATATCGGATGAAGGACGTAATTTCGGAAACTTGATGTGAATTTAACCTGGACCGAATTTTATACAAACACAAAGTTCTATCATATTTCGCTTAGTAAGAATTTACCAATTAAAAAAGCAAGCTATATGATTGTAGTTCGCCTACATTTATGCAAGCGTCATATACGTTGCGAGCGTTTACATTTTCAGTTCTATTGACTGTAAATTGTTTTGACTAATTATGTTCTAAATACAATAAACATTAAGCATTGTGATCAGCAACCTTGAGAGTACTTCATAACATCAACAAATAATAAACTGCGCAAATGTGTAAAAAATAACGGCCTGTGAGTAAATGAAGAGTAACTCACTTTTTTCTCAAACCTAGGACGGACTTAAAACTGTGGCACCATCCCGCGATATACTTCAATCAAAATTTTGTAGTGCCATTAATTGAATTTATTTTATATTCCAGCTAAAATGTTAAATTTTGATTTGTCAAATTCCGCTAAGAGATGGAATTAGACACACCCAAATTAAAAATTTTATATAACGAAAATTATTTATCATTCTGAACGATTTACCTTAAACCTGGCTTAAACGAAGTCTCAGTGCCAATCGATAATCGTCAAAAACTATCGAGTTTTATCCCAATCGTTTTAACAAAATTTAAACCTTTGGTTAGAATGGCTCAATTCCATTAATATAAAGTGAAAAATAACGCTCGGTTTCATTTGAAACGCGCCATTTATCTTATAAACTGAGTTTCATTCTATTTTATGGGGATAAGGGGCGTCCTTTTAGAGGGCTTATATATCAGCCCAAATATCAGTCTCAACTGCACTGTTCTCTCTTGTTCTGCTGGTTCTGCTGGTTAAAAAGTAGGTTTTACCCAAGGCGGTACCCAAACCCCCAGTTGACTAATTCACCCTCTAACGAGGCCAGCCCAATGGATTCTGAGTTGAGCCGACCATTATGATGCCCATTCATACGAAGTTCAAATATGTCTAAATCCCCACCCAGCCAAACACACTCCGTGACTTAGCAGGAAAACGAAAATGCTGAACTACACAGAAGATTTAGTGAAATAGCAAAAATGGCACCAACACTTAGTGAAATAGCAAAAATGGCACCGCAACTTAGCAATGGAATCGCCAAGTTCACGAAAGAAATTGAGGAAATGACGAAGGCCGGACTGATAGCAGTTTTGGAAGCTCCTGTTACTTATAATGAAAACAGCACAATCGAAACTGAGTGGATACATAAACAGAAGAAAATACTAAAGTGACTGCCCTGCAGTTTTCCTGATGTAGCTGTGAAACATGTAGTTGTGCCAGAACTGAAGCGTACTTGATATCTGCGTTCCTGTTGATACACATAACCAAAAGCAAAAAAAGACACAATACAAATATAACAGTGACGAGGGCTGAAACCTCACGGAAATCAAAACTCCGGTCTAAAATTTGACAAACCCGAAAAATTCAACAGAAATTTGGAAATATCGAAAATTTAAAGTACAAAAATTGATAGCAAAACGACCCAGGGAAATAAAAAAGGGGGATACTCAACAATATGATAAAACTCACGAAAATACTGATGAAATCCAAATCAGATACAATATCAAACAACATTACTGAACAATGGAGAGCTCAAAGTAAATGTTCAGACGTAGATAACAACAGAAAACTTACTCTTTCTTTTAATCAGAAACCTAATACATGATCCGTACGAGGACAAACAGTCCAGTCCAATTTAAAATTGTAGCCAAAAAAATGTATCCATCCTGCCAGCCAGAACAAATAAAAGAAGACTTACTTACTTCTAAATAATCTCAAAATTAAAGAAGTTATTCGAATTGTGAAGAGAACAAATAAAACCCCTCCGCCTTTGTTTATGCTTACATTCAAAAGAAGATAAAAGATTCAAGCCCTAAGAAATTCAGGGTCGATTTCACAAGCCTGGCTCCACAAAGAGTGTGAACTGTGGCGATCCACATCCAGCCAGCTATAAAGGTTGTATAATTACCAAAGAACTTCAGAAGATGGGAAGTGAGAAGGATAGTAAAATACACGAAATAAAAGATAAACGTATAGAACATCATAGAGAAAGCATTGGAAGTTTGCAATTCTGTCACCATGTGGAATCATACATTATAGACAAATATTTTCGTGTTAGACAGGAACAAGCATATGCATACCAAACAGAAATGTGCAGAGCTCAAACAAAAAAAAATTACTGGCTTTTTTTGGGAAAGAACTCCCAATTATCAACACATAATATACTGATGCTTTTTAAGCAGATATTAAAGCCCATACATATAGAGGGGATATTACTAATATTCCTTGGTACGTACGTAATAGTCATCTCCATTTAGGAACCTTGGAGTAGTGAAAACAGACGCCAACGAAGCACGAACTGCTTGACTAACAAGAAATAATACGAAAGCTCAAAAAGGGTTAAACCGTTTGAGTTGGCTTTATAGCCAGCGCAAGGCAGAACCAACACTAGATACAATTTAGGAGAAACCAATGGGCACTCCTACACATGTAATAAAATTTGATTAGAAATGAAATGTTGTTAGTCAATATAAAGACTACGTACATTCTAATAACATTCTAATAAGGTCAACAAACCAACACAAATGTCAACCTCACCTGTATGAAACAGGAACTGCAGGATAAACGAACACCGAGAACCTAGCAAATTATATTCACCCTACTGATCCACTACCAATTTCGGTGGTTAGGTCAGTAGGTGCTTCAATAAACAGTTCTTAACGTAATGAGTTTACAATAAAAATAAATTTTTACCTCAGGTGGTACTCCAAATGCGCGGTCGCCTCAATGGCTCCTGAGGTGAGCTAACCATTTCGATGCCCATTCTTACAAAGTTTAAAAAGATCAAGATCACCACTTAGACAACTACACTCCGCGACCCAGCAAGAAAAGGAAAATGCTAAACTACGCAGATGACTTGCGAAATAGGAAAAATGGCAACACAACTTAACAATGAAATTGTTAAGTTAAAGAAAGACAGCGAGGTGCTGTAGAAGACCAGACAGATAGAAGTTTTGGAAACTCGTCTTACTAACACAGCAATAAACTCAGCAGAATTGTCTATACTAACACTGAGTTTCAAACAGATGATGAGCAACTTGCAAGAGCAACTGATTGGATGCATAAGCCAGAGTTCTTCATCTCACCTACACGAAGGAGGTCAAAATAGAAGACCTCATGATGAAAGAATTGCAAATTGAAGACGCGGTAAATATTCTTAAACGGGAGAAAATTGAAAATAGTCAAGGAACGAAGGACACTAAAAAACGGCTCTCGCTATTCATGCTCACATTCAACAGAAGCGAAAAAATTTAAAATATTTTTAAATACCAAAGCAATACTCAATATATGTATTTGACTGGAACATCAACTTCATTATTGTTCTAGTAAAGAACCGTTTACACTACATCAGAATATTGAGCAAATTAAAAAACTGATGAAAACATATTTGATAAAATTAGCTTTTGTATCGAATACTAAACAAGAAATAACTAAAAACTAAAACCAGTATTTAACAAGCAATGGACCCAAATCGAAATGAACGTACGAAACCAAACCGTTAAATAATTACAACCAACTTCATATCGATATGTAATCCTACCTTAAATATTTCATTACACTCTTGAATAATTGTTAGTATTGTCTTGTCACTCGGAGAGTAAACAACACTTGTTTCCAAAAGAGTTTGGGTCTTTTAGACCCAGGTTAGTAATCAGGTAATTATATTTTTCATTGATAATTTTATTTTTCTGATAATTTTATATTAGCTTATGATGTACTGTTATGAGAGGGAACAAGAAAGTTTTCGGGCTATATTGGAAAAGTTAGACAGCAATGAGGAAGATATTGGTGGGGTGCTAGTGAAAACGAAGAAGACTTCGAAATAATTAGTGATCATAACTCAGAAACCGAAGAAGAAGGAGATATGAATGATCAGATCATATTGAAAACAAACCGAATAATGACAACTATATTGGAAAGGACGAGTCGCTTTGGAGAAAAACCTCTTTTGCTCATATCAGAACTCCAGCTGAGAATTTATTTACCAATGAATCAAATCTAACGGAATACTCAAAAACTGTCAAGACCCCGTTAGAAAGTTGGAACCTGTTTTTCACGTTTGTTGATAAAATCGTGGAAAACACTAATAATTATATTATTCAAGAGCAAGTAAAAATATAAAACATGCTCGTACAACAGATAAGATTGAAATCAGTAGTTTCTTCGGTTTGTTGTACCTTGGTGGACTACACAAAGTATCACATGTTCATGTGAGAGACCTAAGGGCTGTAGACGGAACTGGTTTGGAAATAATTCCTGCTACGATGAGTCACGTACAGAACGGCGACTGTATGATAAACTTGCGCCCATCCGCTAAATTTTCGACATGTTCAATAAAAGTTGTAAAGACAACTATAACGTAGGGTGCTACGTTTCTGGTCCAAAATTGTTACCAGAAATATTGAGTTTTATATCAAAACGAAAAGCGGGGTTGATACAACAGATCAACTGTGTGCTACATACATACTCGTACAATGTTGCTCGAAACTCCCGATGATGGCGACACAACATGGTGCTGAAGGAGCTCAACCTGATACCAAAAAGAAAAATTAGTTAAAAAAGCCGTTGTCAAATATGCAGTTACCAAGCCGACCGGGAAACGAAAACTAACTTTAAATTTGACTATATTTGCGGATGTCACTCAGTTAGAATTTGTATAAATTGCAATGAACCAGAAGATGTAGTTATTCCAGAAAACTCATTATCTAATGATGATCCTTAATTTATTAGTATATTCCAATAAGTAAATTGCTCGCTTTTAATCTAATGTAAATTAAAAACCATACTCTATCGAAATATTTATTTTTACTAATATGTTTAATTATCATTTCAGCTTCAGAAACGTTGATTTTTTTTTTTTATCAAAGATTGTCCGCGTTCAGGAGCATTTTAAAGTATGGATCCATTAGGCCCACGGTTAGTATTAATATAGCATGAATTGCAGTTAGTAACGCAGGGTTAATAAATAAATGCAGAAACAATGTCTTCAAACACATTGCTATCCCGTATAATGCCATAGACCGACTGAGACTACTGATTTCATAACTATAGTATCGAGATCATGATTTCGTGAATGAGAACTCAAGACACACTACGATTTCTTTTATCTTCTCGTTTGGTTTTAAATAGTAATGGAGTAGGCATTGGCAAAAATGTCAATTGACAGAACAGAAAAAGTTTGTTCCCGCCAACTAAATCTCAATGACAAATAAAAAACTCAAAGGAAACTAGATTTGCTTGATAAACTATATGTGTCCAGAACCTCCATTTTTGATGTATTCGGCGTTGGGAGCACAAAAACCCATCGGGATGAGAAAAAATATCTCACACCGAAACTGTGTGTAAACCTAGTTGTAAATCATGGTTAGGCATGACACATTGCAACGAAATCATGGTTAACTTCAAACTATAGTTATGAAACCAGTAGTCTGTCTATGGCATAAGTAGGTCACCGTAAAGTAAAGTACAAATTAATATTAGTAAATATTTTATGAGTTTTGTGACGATGAGATATAGAAATAAAGAATCAAAACCGATATAAAGCTTGACCATGACACAAAGTGCAAATGTTAAAAACTGCATAAAGCAAGCAGTTAATTGCATTATGACTTAAGCATTTCAATAATGTACCGCCCTTAAATCTCATACAATGCACAGAGTACAATCCAATTTCAATACAATAAAGAAAATAGTTCATTGGCGTACTTTTTAGAACTGAAGGTTACCGGCTTATAAGCGAAATCACTGTTATTAAAATGTACTTGTAAGTGTAATGTATTTCTTATTTATAAGAAAAAATCTTACCTCATAACTTTAATTTTTTTAACACACAGAAAAGTAGGTAACTAGAAAATTATATGTAAAGTCGTTTTTATGATTTTTTTTTTCATTTTCTAATCAAATCGTGAAATCTATTAGCACAAGAATTTAGATTATAGACATTTTTTCAGTTTCTGCTAACGATATAAAATTATAAAGGCAAGCTACTTAAATACTTTAAATTTTCTTAAGGCTAGCTATGTACTCGTATGTCTATACGAATACCATTTTTAATACGATAACCATGAATCGATGTATGGATGCGTCGTTAATGTTTACCGCGAAAAATTTAAGCACAAGGTTAATCTGCGGCATCTTATATCAGACACGCACATGCGGCGACATTTTATTATTCTTTGGATTTTCCAAATAAATTATGACATAATTGGGGCGATCGCACGTCAATCCGTTTATTTTTTTCAAAGTAATTCTAATGTGTTTTAAAATATCCAATAAACATTTTATAACATTAGGTTGCACCAAATTCAATACGTGTAGTAAAACACTTTCACCGCGGTATGTGTAGCGAATGTGCGGTGACAAAATAAATATAAAATTTTATATTGAACTAAAATAGTTACGTTTTATTACGCAACCCAATTAAGTTTAAATCAAAATTAAATTAAAACTTATGTAATATGATGAAACCCGATGATACCATAAACAATTATTTAAATCTGCATATCTAATCGATTTGATGTGCAAAAGCGCAACAATGTGGCAAATATATGTCACATCAAATTCGATTTAATTGTAATACACGCCATGTCACCATTATAATAACGAATTTCTAATTTAATTCAAATTAAAAACAATAAAATAAATTTTAGACCAATTTTTAAATCATGCCTTCATAAAACTTTTCGCTTTTTATTTAAATTTATTTAAGAATCACGATAATGTCCTCCTTTTTATTTCGTGCGCTAATATTAGTAATTCGAATCCGGCTGTCGTGATATTCGTAACATGTATCGCATTGTTAAATAATGGCCGGAATTGGTAAAATTGAGAGGTTATGAAGGGATATCGGTTAAATATTAATCATTTTAAGACAAAATTCAATGAGTTGTAAGAAACGTGACTTCTTAAAGTGAAATTTGAATGGGTACCATTAATTTTAAAAAGCACCAATTAAAATGAAACATATTTGAAACAAATGCCGATGCCAATTGGTAAATAGAAATAATAAAAGTTTTATTATTATAAAACGAGATTAGAAGTAATTTGGATACTTTTCTACCAGTGGGATAGCGGTAGTTGTCCTACAAAAAAATTTTAATAATATGTGACACTTACATATTCTATAATAAATTAATAAATACCTACCAGCGCCAAAACGGTGATTTTGTGAACTGAAGTGCTAATAACAAAATTATTTCTATTAAATGATATAACACTTGGTTATATCGGAATGAATAAAAATGTTACTGCTTGCAGTATCACAGCGGTAGCTTTGTGTACTATGGTGCTTCATGTAACTTTGTGGCAATCTTCGACCATAACCTTCGTTCGATTTATGAACTAAAGTAGATTTGTCAGAATTTTAGTCTGATCGAAGACCTTTCAAACCATATACTAAAGGGTGATTTTTTTGTGGTTAGGATTTTCATGCATTAGTATTTGACAGATCACGCGGGATTTCAGACAAGGTGTCAAAGAGAAAGATGCTCAGTATGCTTTGACATTTCATAATGAATAGACTTACTAACGAGCAACGCTTGCAAATAATTGAATTATATTACAAAAATCAGTGTTCGGTTCGAAAAGTGTTTCGCGATTTACGTCCGATTTATGGTCTACATAATCGACCAAGTGAGCAAACAATTAATGCGATTGTGACCAAGTTTCGCACTCAGTTTACTTTATTGGACATTAAACCAACCACACGAATGCGTACAGTGCGTACAGAAGAGAATATTGCGTCTGTTTCTGAGAGTGTTGCTGAAGACCGTGAAATGTCGATTCGTCGCCGTTCGCAGCAATTGGGTTTGTGTTATTCGACGACATGGAAGATTTTACGCAAAGATCTTGGTGTAAAACCGTATAAAATACAGCTCCTGCAAGAACTGAAGCCAAACGATCTGCCACAACGTCGAATTTTCAGTGAATGGGCCCTAGAAAAGTTGGCAGAAAATCCGCTTTTTTATCGACAAATTTTGTTCAGCGATGAGGCTCATTTCTGGTTGAATGGCTACGTAAATAAGCAAAATTGCCGCATTTGGAGTGAAGAGCAACCAGAAGCCGTTCAAGAACTGCCCATGCATCCCGAAAAATGCACTGTTTGGTGTGGTTTGTACGCTGGTGGAATCATTGGACCGTATTTTTTCAAAGATGCTGTTGGACGCAACGTTACGGTGAATGGCGATCGCTATCGTTCGATGCTAACAAACTTTTTGTTGCCAAAAATGGAAGAACTGAACTTAGTTGACATGTGGTTTCAACAAGATGGCGCTACATGCCACACAGCTCGCGATTCTATGGCCATTTTGAGGGAAAACTTCGAAGAACAATTCATCTCAAGAAATGGCCCGGTAAGTTGGGCACCAAGATCATGCGATTTGACGCCTTTAGACTATTTTTTGTGGGGCTACGTCAAGTCTAAAGTCTACAGAAATAAGCCAGCAACTATTCCAGTTTTGGAAGACAACATTTCCGAAGAAATTCGGGCTATTCCGGCCGAAATGCTCGAAAAAGTTGCCCAAAATTGGACTTTCCGAATGGACCACCTAAGACGCAGCCGCGGTCAACATTTAAATGAAATTATCTTCAAAAAGTAAATGTCATGGACCAATCTAACGTTTCAAATAAAGAACCGATGAGATTTTGCAAATTTTATGCGTTTTTTTTTAAAAAAAAGTTCTCAAGCTCTTAAAAAATCACCCGTTACAAGACTTTTTGGGCATAATGAAGAGACTAGAGTAATTTCGTGGTACTGCATTCCTATTTTACGATTTCTAAGGCTACTAGATTGATTGATTTTATTTATCACCAAATAATTTTTCACGATACGTTTATCGAAATGTAGGTTGAAATCACAATATACAACCCGCATTTGTTTACGCGAAATAGAATGTTGATTGATTCCTAGAAAACGAGCCATAAACTATATAAACTCGTGTAGATATGGTTTGAAAGCAAAATTTTGATAATACTGCTCCTTTAGTTCATAAACCCATCGTATTGGCGCAGTTTACAAATTATTTGATTTTATAGAGTATGTACCTAGTTGCTTGTCGTATATCGTTGAAAAGGTGTTGAAGAGTGCTGGAAGTAGTAACATTTCTACTCATTCCGTTATAACCATGTGGTATATCAATTAAAAGGTATTGTAAAGTGCAACAATTTTGTTATCAGAACCGCAGTTCACAATTCCACCATTTTGGCGCTGATTTGGAGCTAATAATTAATTTATTATTGAATAAATAAATATCACATATTATTGAAAAGAGTTTACAAAATTTCACAAATTTTAATTCCGATATGATCATGTAGTGTATCGCTCCAAGGACCTTGCAGAAATTTTGTTTTCTGCAATTTAATGCACAAATAAACCGTTTTGGCGCTGCTGGCAATTTATTCGTTTATTGCATAATATATGCATACACTTGCAAATTTACTTTTAAATGTAAATTTTGCTGTAATTTCTCGCGGGACCAAGAAACTCAATAAATCCATAATCGAAATTATTCTGAGAAAGTAAATTGACTTGCCTTTCAAGTTTTTTTAAGATAAGTTCAAATTTAATGTTATTTTTTCGGTTCAGTTGATTAGAGGCAACTTAGAAATATAATTAAAACACTGTCATTGACATTTTTATTTTAATATTTATTTTATTAAGAAATTATTTTATCTTTCTAGCTATTTTTAGTAATATGTATACTAAAATTACGTCAAAGATCCTGTCCTTGAGAGAATCATACAATATAAAAATTCTAAGTAGTCCAATGAAGGCAACTTTAATTCCTGCAATCAGCTCTTCGTTGGATTCGTATTGTTTGCCTCCTTCATAAACCTTGCGAGTGAGCCATCCCCAAATGTTTTCGATGATATTTAAATCGGGGAAATAAGGTGGTCATGGTAATAACTCAATGTTTGTTTCGTATGGGCACTTTATCCTTTTGGAAAATCCACTGAAGAGGCCCAAATAACTCCTAAATTTCTGAAAAAACTGATTGCAGCAAATCCTTATATGAATTTCCAGTCATTTTATTGAAATCAAAATTCAATTTAATAGCGTCCCAATATGAAATTGCACCCCATACCATCACTCTTCCTTTTCTGGCATGATGGCGAGTCAAAAATTGGTCTTCTTTCGAATGTCATGAAAACAATAATTACTGGTCGATCTAAGTTAAATTTTTTTTCATCCCAAAAACAACTTTTTTCCAATTATTATTGATTTTTGCGATTGCACATCCCAGGTCATGTGCTGCTTGGCAAATTCCAATCTGTGTGCTTGCGCATAGGGTTTTAAAAATGAAACACTTAAAATTGCTCTACAAACTGTTGATTTGGTATTAAGCCCAGCTGGGAGACTAAATACTTTTTGTATGAACTTACTCCGAGAATAACTACGTCTGTTCTTTTTCTGAAGAAAGGCCAGCTAAGACTTCTGCTTGCTATTCTTATATGTCATAGCCGTTTTGTTTGTGTTCATTTACAATGAACGGAGTTCGCTCGGGACACCTTATATGACGTCTGTCTCGAAGAGGATCATGGCATTAATTTTGTTTAAAACAGCTCTTTGAATGTAGGTCAGTTATTTTCACTGGGTCTACAGTTCGAGCTTCTTGAAGCTTCCAGAGTTTGGTAAAATGCACAGAGGGGAGTTGTTAAAATTCTTGGTTTGCACCATGCGCCTTTTGTGAAATTGAGTGTAGGAGTTTCTTTTCGTTCTTGGGTTCTAACCACTTTAATCTACCGACATCCCAGCTGTGATTGATCTAGACTTGATACGACTTGTTTGTCCACACAGAAATTTAATTAATCTTGCAGTATTACCAGTAAATAGTTCGGCACCTCAAAAGATTGTGGAAGCGCTTCGATCATTTGGTTCAGACTAGCATACCAGCTGCAGCTCGACGGTCATATAAGCACCAAGAAGAATCACGATGCGCCTTTCTAAAGGTCTCGAATGCACTAACTGGCTTCTCGGCACAAAAACAGCTTGGGTGAATGTACTGCTACCTTGTGCGCACCCTAACCACATTTCCAATTCGATCGGATCCTTTGTAACTTAACATGATATGCCAATATTCTTGGCACTTGTAGCATTTCCAAACCCCACTCTTTTTCTCACGCGACCACATATTCAGCCAATTCTGATTCCTCCTCTTTTTACTCTTTTTACTCAACGTTTCGCGCGAAAGCCTCCTTCACTTCGTCCTCGGTAGTAAGGTTGTTCAAATTTAGAACTTCCGAATCATACGAAGTGAATAGGTCCCCGGACTTCAACATCGTGGTCTATTGCCATAAGCAAAGTTTCTTGGACCTTGTTCAGATCTGCGTTACAGCTCAACTCCAGAAATTGCTCCCCGGCCCTCGTAAATTTCAAAACTTGCCGAATCACTACCTGCTTGCCATTCGGACACTTACTACCACGAATATCCTTTAAAAATTTCGGTATAGATATAGCGTTAACCAATTTTTCTCGACTCGCACTTTTCATGTTTAGACCTTTGCTGGCATGTTTTGCCGTTCACGGCCATGATAATCCAGGAGTTTTGTTCGCCCACCGGCCCTTCTGTTATTTTTCCAACCTATCGTTCGTAGTCATTGGCAGACATACTTTCACTTCTTGTTTTTGTGGCTGGCCTGTAAAGTTGTAACTGACTCATCTCGTGCTATCAAGAATATATGCTCGTGCTATTTCCAAGGTTCCATCCTCTGTCCAAGTTTTCATCCTGCACGTTACCATTCATCAATCACTTCTTCCAGCTATAGCAGAACACTCTTGATATGGAAGCTTCTTTGATGATCTCCTGACACTAGCGAATTTCTTCTAGCTTTTCTACTGCCAAACCGATTCAGCAAACGATCTAGGCATTCCGGTTCCTCGCCACTCGGCCTTACGCACTTCTTCACTTGTCGTATGAAATGCAATGGTGACCAAGTGGCCCACCTAAGAATTTATTGCGGTCATAGGGTGGTTTACCACTCCCCAATCTCTTACGCATTCCCTTTGAATCCGTGATAGCAGTCGCCCACACCGTTACTATATGAATAGGGTCTCCTTCCACCGGTTGTTCAAAATTTAAAGGAGCCACCATATTCGATTCCTGTTCCCGGAAATATCCTTCCTGATTGGATCTGGCAACTGATTCCGATCAACAGTGGTTCACCAATGTTCCACCGCAGTTTACGCAATATTAAATGCACCAAAAAATCCGAGTCGTGCAATCGACGATTTCCTTTAGAGAATTTATCCTTTTACTTGAAATCGCCAGCTTGTTGCATCAAAATTTTGGCCGCGATTATTCCACTATGGAGATGGAGATCGAATAGTATGGATATACCATAGTTGCAGTCTTAACTCATCGAGCTCAAACGCGTTCATGGGAGAAATGTATAAGGCTGCTAACGAATATTACGCATAACCATTTAATTTGTTTGTACGTCGTCATCATGCTGTCACAATTAGAAACACATTTTCATAATTTCAAACCGTGTTGCTTCGTGGGAGCCCTTACATTAAAAGCCCAACAGAATCTGAAAAGGATTTTAAATACTGTTGGATAAATACTGATAATATTGTGACTGGTTGTAATAAGGCTTTTACGGCTAAAAATCTGGCTGCCATAGTTCCATAAGTAAAAGTATTAGCAGCAGTATGTTTGGCGAAATATTCTTTCCATCAGACTTGTTATGACAGTCATAATTAATTTGTGCCCGCGCCATCGAGTATGTCCGCTGGATTCTGTTAAAGTTTAGGGCCAGCTATACCGCAATGCGCGACATATATTAGTTTACATCCAATTCAATGTGTTCAGGCTCTAAACGAACTGGCGACACATCAACTTGAATAATGCATCTTGTGCCAACTTTCTTTCAAGCAGACGTAGTTCTTGAATCTCCTACTACTGGTGACTGAATGTGTATTAAATTAAATTTTACTATGCCCGAAATAAAACGAACGCTAAAATAAACCGAATCAATAAAAGGACTAATATTAAATCACCCATGACGTCCCGAGGCTGACACAAAGATGGCGCATCTAATGATAAATTCCTATGATTTTTAGAATTTACCCACCTTCAAACGATATGTTTCTAAACTTTATGCCAATCCGACCATTAGTGTACAAGTTACAGTTGTTTAATAACGCTACTTTCTTATTTTTACTTAAGCACTGTGTTGTACACAAGTGTTAAAAGGACTGTGCTCCATTAGGAGTAACCGCCGAACGTTGGTTTGCTGAGTTTAAAGGCCGCCTTACGTTAGAAAACATAAAAACAGCGGACCAAATAGTTTTAGAAAACCGTAAAGTAAAATTGCGTAAGATAGCTGACACCTTACAGATATTAGAAGGCAACCTACACACTATTTTACAGGAACATTTGTATTTACTGATTTGTGTCACATGCTTTAAGAAAAATGAAGTCAAATTTTACAAAAAAAAATGCTTTTTTAGTAGTTAGCTTTGGGACTTATAGAGTAACGTGATATTTGAAGTGATAGTTAGGGTCGTGTAAAGTGTAATAATTATTAAAAAACAATGTAATGCACAAAGTACTTTTTTTCTTAAGTTTTGACATTAAGTTGGTACCCAATACGCCTGAAATTTGAAAGAACGGCCCGGTAACAACAAATTATCGACAAACAATCGTTAATAAACTGTCAGGTTGCGTGTTATATTTTGTAATGAAATATATTTCAGAAATTGTATCCGATTAATTCAAAATAACAGAAAAAGATAGTAGAGACATTTAATAATAGTAATAAGAGTTGACCTTGAATATTTTATATATGTTCTAACGACTAAAATATTAGATTTAGGTTAAAACTGTGGCTAAAAAAGTATTTTGAGGAAACTTATTTGAAATTTAAAATAAAACCACAATTACCAATTATTAATTTCCAAAAGTAACTATTACGATTCAAACTGCATACCACTATGCTAAAAGTCACAGCTTTAACTAGATGATGTGCTTTTTGCACTCAGTGAAATTTGATTGTAGGTTATTTCTGTATAACTTTAGAAACTATCACTGTGACTAAAAAAATAAAATACCCGAAAAATTAAAATTAATTAATGGTTTCATAAATTATAAAATTAAGTGAATGTCTAAATTATTTTCAAGATCATCTGTTGGTTTAAATTTAATTTTCACAGTTAAATTTGTAGTGTTAAACTTGAAATTAGTTTCTTTGTAAATAAATTTAATTAATGAGTATGTTAATCAATTTTGTCTAGAGACCTCGTCAAGGCCCATTCACAACTAAATATATATAAACCGCTCTATGATCATATACGGTTTTTAGAGTTTGGTCAGCTTCTCTAATTTTTATCGTCACTTTAATGGTCCCACTAATCTTAAGTGGTATAGTGAAAGAAATAACTTAAACTAGGATAAATTATAAGTACGAGCAAAAGACCTTGAAATAATAAATAATTTAAATACTTTTTATTTTCAATATCGTGCATGCAGACATACATTATAAACTTACAAGAATAAAGTCTGCACTAAGTAGTTTATATGGCAATAACTTGGTTTCTTGATTCTTTCAATCATTTCATTTTAATAAAAAATAGTTTTGTTCGATAAACCGCAAACATTATAATTGTGTGTTGTTATGTATATTGAAAATGATATTTTACATTTTCCTGGTACAACTTTCACTTGTTTATTATTTTCAACAATGATTTATTTATAGTACTTACTTACGCGGATAATTAAATGCAATTGAAGTATTTACATTTTTAGTCAATTTCGTATAAGAAGAAGAGTGAATGCGGGTCAAAAGAATTTGTTGTTTACTGTATAGTTGTTGGAAAGTGTAATTTTATGGTTCAACGATGATGATGATGTTGATTATCTATTTGTGCGCGATACTTAAAACGAGTGGCGAATTCTTGAACTTTCTCTTGAATGAATTTTGATTATTTACGACTGAAGTCAAAAAAATTGTGAAAGGTGAATTTGGTTGCAAAAAAAGGGTTTGTATTTTAGTGAAAAGTCATGCATTCGGACCTTGAAAACGTAAGCAACCTGCTTAACTTATAATAGGTATACAAATACATTAAACATTTATAAATTTATCGTTCAGGGAAATCTCCGGTAAAACAGAAAAAATATGTGTATCTTAAATCTTTTTTGTATTGGATACGTTATAATGATACAGCCCGAGTAAATATCTCACGGAAGTACACAACAATTACATTGAAAACGTATTTAAATAAAAGTTTAAAGTCTCTACTTAAATTTCCGTTAAAAAACGTTTAAATTAATCGTTAAAAAATTATTATTTTCGTGTAACTTATCACAAAAAAATAAATAAACAGAGAACCCTCGAATAACACGGGCATAGAATAGAATTATCTGAAATAATGAATTCCGTTTATTATTAAGACATTTTGTACACAAGTGCCATCTATGAATTATTGGCGTGAACTATCCTAAGCTAACCATAAAAATGTATTTAAATGTCCATTTATACTAAGATTTGATTGAATGAAATATTATTTTGTTTGTAGCATTTGTTAATTAAAGACTTTCAACTTTCACTCAAAATATTCACTCAGTTTAATACAAGAATTTGTATTGAGCATTTTTTTAATTCTCTAAAATATACTCCCCTCAGGAAAAAATAAATATATTTCAAATGTTAAAATTATCAGATACATTTCTCATCTTCGATACTAAATCTAATATAACTAAAATTATTTCTTTCTAAATTAACTTTCTAGTCTATTTGGATCTCGTTGGCGCGAAACGAAGTTAAACAATTTTAGTTAACGAATCGGCTTTTTACTAAGAAAAAACCTTGAATTTCAGGCAAACCAAAACACGTTCAGATTTGCAAATTTTATCCGTGCGTCGGTGCAATTTGGTTTTAACTTCACTTCTATTGAAGAAACGTCGGGTCACAAGATCCATGTCTGAAGCCTTCACCCAGACCGAAACATGAAGTCGTGGGAATAAAAACCATACCATATCATCACTAACTTCACCGTCAGCCATCCAAAAGCGACAAATTATAGATCATCAAAAGCCAGCACGAAATAATAATATAACTGGAACATCACAATCAACTAGAGGTCTTTAAAGTAAATACAATTGCTAATGACGTCGAATTAACGGACGAGTACTCTATTCAAGTGGCGAAACTTAGAAAGTGGCTTTTCGTTAGCTACATACACATTTCAGTAACGGATGAACAGTTCCGCAAACTACCGACAAAGATCGCGAATACTAACGATCTATTTGCCCAACAAATGGTGCTGAAACCAAGCTTTGGATTGATATATGATTGCGTATCGTACAAAATCAATATCACAGGTGAAGTTTTTCAAAGCATCATCAACTCTACTTTGTGACCAGCAGGACTGTTTGTCAAGGAATTTAATTGGGGTGAAAAACGGCGTTTTTCAGTCACCCCATACCTGGCACCTAATCCAGTAGCAATTTTTAATACTGGGAAAAGTAGTGCCACAAATCTGTGATGATATCATGACACCCCACAAAAGGCTATTAAACAGACATTTCCGCATAAAAAATCCGATGGCAGAGTACTCAGAGCCGTCGATAAATTACTGCCTAATGCATTGGTAGATTTAACGAATCCATCGATCAAGCAATTGTGTCTTAAAATTGTCATCAATAATAAGTCAGTACGAATTTCCGTGGCCTATATTCCACCTGATTCGCCTACATCATCGTATACTAAGTGCTGCGACGCAATTATGGAAATTACCAATGCGGTTGATCAGTCAGACATAATTTTAATAACTGAGGATTTCAATCTCTCAAATATTAGTTGGACTTATGATGAAGAAACGAACGAAATTATGCCTGTAAATGTAAATTTGGATAACGAGTACCGATTCGTCGACACCATATTTGACTCAAATTTGATTCAAATCGGCGAATTAAAAAATGGACGAGACCACACCTTGAACCGTATTTTGACTCTTGTATGAACCAGTGTTATTAAAAACAGAAAAATCACCAACATCTTTCACTATTAATGATATTCACCACAAAACAATAGTAAAAATGTTCGAAACCAATGTAAATAACAGGGTCTAAAATTATCAAAGCCGGAAACCACATTCCAGCTTCAAAAAAGCCAATTGGAATATGTTACAACAATATTTGGAACAAATAAATTGGAATGTCGAGTTTGACAGCAATGACATAGACGTAAGCGTGGACAAATTTTACACACATCTATTAAAAGTGTGTCTGAGCAAACCGAACAAATATCCTTCATGGTAGACGATTAACTTATAAGACTTAAAAACAGAAAAGACAAAGCTTATAAAGAAAAGCTCAAATTATGTGCTCAGGATAGAAATTTACTGCGCATAACCAAAATTTTGAATCTTATTTTGAACATACAGATATTCGCAATCTAAAGATAAAATAAAAAGCGATCACAAACACTTTTGGAAATTTTTTAAAACCAAATGCGAAACTGATGGTTACCCAGCCTGGATGAGGTTTAAAGATCAAAAGTTTTGTGATCCACAGAAAATAACCAACAAGTTTGGTGAGTTTTTCTTATCGGTTTATAAAGCAGAAGACATTGACGATTATAAAGATCCACCCGCTAGTGAATATAGTACATTCATATCTACTTCACACATCGAGCCAGAAGACAACCAGTGAGCATTAAGAGAAGGATTTGGTCCTGATGGTATTCCGGCTTCATGTTTATAAAATTCTGAAAATTTGCCAATTCTTCTAAACATTTTGTTTAATCAGTCATTAAAATTGGCAGCTTTTCCACAAAAGTGGAAAATAACTAGAGTGACACCTATTTTCAAAACTGGATCTAGAAATGATGTTTTCTGATGTATCAACTATACCTAAGTTAACCTCCGTCAGCCACTGCAAAACTTTGAAACACATTTTCAAGTTCGAATTTTCCAGACAGTTCGTAGCCTGTTCAAATCATATTTAAATAATTGCGTCCAATATATTGAAAAATAGGAGATAAAAGATCGATTACAATACAAGCAGCATCTGGTATATCACAAGGCTCTCACGTTGGCCCATGGACTTTCAGAATCTTCATTAATGGTATTTGTGAAGTGATAAAGCATTCCATAATCCTAATGTTCGCAGATGACCTTAACATCTGCAAAGCCATCGAGTCAGTCGACGTCGACGATGCCAATAAACTACAGGAAGATATTGATAACCTAGCGTTATGGAGTGAGTTTAATTCTCTGAGTCTTAACATTGAAAACTACAAATCTCTATCATTTCACCGAAAAGCCAACCCTGTTACACAAGGCTATAAGATAAATGGTGTACTTCTTCAGGTAGTACTTGAAACTAGAGACCTAAAGGACTTACTTTTGTTAAAACATGAGCTTTACTAAGCACATTGAGCTGCGCATCGCTAGAATGCGGAGATGAACTTCATGCTTGGTTTTGTCAAACGTTGGGCGGGTGACATTTTTGATTTGGAAACAACACAGCTGGAATGAGTTGCAAATGTGTGGTGTTCGTTCTACGAAGAACATATCCAAAGTATTGTGAAAATTCAAAAGAAGTTTATAGGCTACTTGACCTGGAAAGACGGATGGGTTTATGACCGTGATCTACCATACGTAAACATACAGCGACAACCACCATATTTAACCGGGTGTAAGACATACAACTTGGCAACGCTAGAAAATAGACGTTTCTACTAGGTCTAATCGACGCACCGGATCTACTAAATTCAATTAAAATAAACATTCCTAGTAGGCAACTAAGATATCATGTCTTCCTCCACTTAGATAGACACAGAACCAACTATAGCGATAATGAATCAGTGAAGATGATGTGTAAGAGTTTCAATAAAATTAAATACTTATTTGTTTTTTGTTTAACTAAAGACAATTTTAAAAGAAGATTAAGGCAATTGTATGCCTCTCAGTGATTTGATTATTGTTGCTTACTTGCAAATTTACTTTTATATTTTAAGTTTTCAAATCCAAAGCGGATTTATGTTATTTAGTGTTTGTACATTAATATTTTTCAAGTCAAATTTGTAGACTTATTTCAATATAAATAAATAAATAAGTTATTTTTCGAATATATATATATATTTCGCTACCGTTAGATAGCTGCCTAGTTCTTTTTATATGAACGTGACATACTAAGGATAGATCCAAGTATTCACTATTCAGATAGTGAGATATACATTGCGAAAACTCTGAGATTTTAGAAAATTAATATGAAAAATTAAAAATTTTACTCATATTTTTCGTTATGTCACTCAATGTGGTGGCATCATAATTTTACAACAATTTTACTCATTCGATCGTGACACAATGTACATTTTGATATTTTGACAGTACAAGAAACAAGAAGAAACAAAATTGTTTGAGTTGTAATATTCTGTTTTCCGATTTCCCTCAAAAAATTTCTGGATCCAATTAAACAGCTTTTATAAAAATCTTTTATTTCAGTCAAATTTATTAAAGTTTATAAGCAAATTATAACACTTTTTACATAGCTTGGAGGAGGTGGGCAACTCTAATTAATGAAAGCTATCATATTATGAAGAGTGGTCAAAATTACGACAACAATATTAAATGTTAAAAGAATCAGCAAGTCAACAATAATGATAATATTTTTCCACAATAATTTACTTGCTTATGTATTACAAAGCAACTGCATTAAATGAGAAAACTCCCACGCTCTACAAGGGCCACCTATTGTGATATACTTTTTTATTATTATCGTTAGAATCATCTTTCATTACATAACCAACTATTTAGAAAACAATGACTTAAGATTTCCCAATATAGATTGCATTTAAAATAAACTCATATTCACAAAACATTTATTAAATGGCCTAGCAAGTTATTCAGAATGCTTAACTGGATGGAAACAGTGACGTACATCGATATTCTATATTATTGTTAAATAAATTCCTTTTCATTTTATTTATTTAGATGTATTTATATTTAAATTATGTACATTGTAAATTAGACTATACACACACATGTGTACAAATAAGGTTAAATATTTTTTCGGGAGTGTCTTACATTATGTTGTTCAATTACCGTGTTTTTTTTATGTACACAGAGACATTCTAAAAATAGTCGGAATTTGTTGCACACACGTACTTTATAAAATGAAAGTATTTATCCATGGTCACATATTTTGTTATATGTATGGGAGACATATTGATTTATTTGACAAGAATTTAACATTTGACAGATGAGTGAATACTACATTATTGAGATAAAAGGTTGGATTACCTTACTCCTCAAAAAAATTTAATAAATAACACTAAGCTGAATATATATTTGTTAGCTTGAGTAAAACAAATTAAATTCAAAAGTAAAAAGCCGCGCTGTGCTCTAATAAGCCCCAAAATACTTATAGGCTATAACAGTTACATGAAAAACTTCACTTTTGTTTACAAAATTTTAACAAAGTTATGTACATTGTGAATGTGTATCACAATACGTCTAATCAAATCGTATTTTTTCTTCTTATTTGAGAAATAATTGGAGGAGATTGCTTAACAAAAACCTTCATAAAAACATGTGTATGCATATTCAGATATGACATAAAACAAATTTTTGACATAAAACAAAAGAAAACCAAATTAAAAATACATTAAAAGTTCATATACATACGTACATTGTAATATAATAAATTGAATTATATTTGTATTCCAATTTTCTAGGTGTAATTACCTGTAACAAAACAAATGAAAAATTAAATTAATTTATAATTGAAAATGAAAATAAAATATCAATTTTGTTTTATAGGATTTAACCTTGAAATATCTTATATTACAAAATTTAACATTAACTGCATTTTTCAGTTTCAAAACATGTTTGCAATAATTTTGAAGTTTGCCGCCTTTTATCGAAAATTCACATCAGTTAAAGTTAACACACACACATAAGTGTAATTATCTTAACGTAAAGCGTATTCTATTGTTTATAGGGTTACCGGTTGAAAGAATTCAATTGAAGGAATTTATAACACAATTATGTGCATATATGTCACAATCATAATAATATTATTATTAAATTTTAGGTTATTTACTTATGTCATACTAGAGTTAATTCGCAAACAAGTTGTTTCCTTAGAACTAATAGTTTTACTTAATAAAGAGATATAAATTATAAACATCATAAGAATAAAGTCGGTTGGGAAAACAAACAATTTCATGTGTTTCAAATTTAATTTACACATACTAGTGGCGCCGCTATCCAATAAGTGAACAAAATGTTATTGTTACAGTTTTAGATGTACTTTGTATTAATTAAATTGTATGTATTTGTCGCTGGCTGAGGAAAGAATGAAACCAAACACTGATGGAGCACTTACAGTGAGTAACTTTAATATTCGGTTTGTTCTATTATCTTTAGGTTTCAAAGGTATTTTGGTATTAAAATAAAAAAAATATTAATTTTTTTTTTTCAAAAATTTAAATTTGATTAATCTTCAATAAAATTCAAATATTTTCATATTAAATAACATTACCATGACATTATTATTATCATTAGAACAAGAGATATAACTATTTCATCGTTACTTTAATATTCGGTCAAAATGAAAAAAATCAATTTTTAACAGTAAAATATGTTAAATTAGTATTTTGTGGGATATCCATTCTGCTTCAAAACGTGATGTAAGCGATTTGTCATATTCGCAACAATTTTTTTGCAATAATCTTGGCCAATTTCAGTCCATTCCTGTTTCAGCCTAATTTTTAAGAATTAATCGAAGTCTTTCGAATTCACCGGTCAAGAGCATCCCATACATTTTCTATGGGGTTCAAGTCAGGTGATTTGGGATGAGTTTCCATCACTTTTGGGCAATGATATAATAGCCATTCTCGAACCAAATAGGACTTATGTTTAGGATCATTGTCCTGGTAAAATTTAAAAGTGGGTAATATTCCCAGGTTTTCACCGCTTTTTTTTAAATTTTTCTTTAGAATGTCTAAATAAACTTCTTTATTCATGTTTTCATTAATGAAAACTAGCTCCCCAACCCCATTAGCTGACATACATCCCCACACCATTACATGTCCACCATCATGCTTTACAGTTGGAGTAATGTTGGATGGTTTGAGTTCCTCATTGGACCTACGCCACACCATAGTTCGGCCATCTGATCCAAATACGTTATATTTGCTCTCATCAGCAAATATATCGTCGTTCCAGAAACTAGAATCTTTTCCAATATATTCCTTGGCGGACTTATACGTTTTTTTCTGTTTCGCTGATTTATTAATGGTTTTTTCTGGCTACGCGGCCGTTAAAACCTTGCCGTTGTAATGTTCTGCGGATGGTTTGTGGATGTACTGCTTTACCCAGTTCTTCCAACATCTCTGATGCGATTTTAGGCGCACTTAAACGTGGATTTTTTTTAATTTTTCTCAATATCACACGTTCATCACCTTGAGTTAATTTTTTAGGTTGGCCCTTTTGCTGCTTCAAAATAATTCTCCCTTCATTTTTATACCGCCGAACGATATCGCCAACTGTAGTTTTTGGTATATTCAGCATTTCTGCAATTTCCGCATATGTGCGACCTTTAGCGTAATGGCAAACTATTAATTTTCGTTGCTCCAAAGTTGAATTTTTTCCTTTACGGCCCATTTTAAATTTTAAAAATAAATAATAATATACAAAATAACTATACAATGCCACAACCAACTGAGAACTACGTACTATTATAATAATTAACAAAATCCTTCAAAATATTCAAAAACTGTACCGTTATTTTACAAATAAATGTATATATAATGGAAAAAACCGAATATTAAAGTAACGTTGAAATAGCAGTATATATTGTTTTAACATTTTGATTATAATTTTTATTTATTTATTTAATATGAAAATATTTGAATCTTATTGAAGATTAATCAAATTTTAATTTTTTAAAAAGAAAAATTAATATTTTTTTCATTTTAATACCAAAATACCTTTGAAACCTAAAGATAATAGAAAAACCGAATATTAAAGTTACTCACTGTAATTAACTGAATTCAGTTAAACATTGAAAATTGGCAACGAAATTTAATTATAAAAAATTTAGAAGAGAACGGCATTTAAGTTAAAAATCCAAAGAATGCAGTCATTTAGAGACGGACGATGGGTTTGTAATATTTCTTTTATATAAATTGTTTTCTTAGGGTCCTAGAACTTAACAAATCTTTCTCGAACAAGTACCATCATTTTATAAAGAAACTCAAAATATCTTATTCCATCCTTAATCTTATCTTTGTTGATTGAATTCAATCACCGCACAAACGAAGTAAATAATGCTGACAAAACATCATAAATTCACTAACATTAATAAACATGCTGGAATATTGGTTGCTTGGTCAATATTATAAAACATATGCTATCTGGCGATTACATGTGAGTGTGACTAAAATGTTTGTATACTGTGTTTCCTTTATTTTCAATACATTTCGCTCCTTTAGTGTTGTCTAAAACTTATTAAGCGAATTGATTAAAAAGAAAATTATTATTATCACAAGCGAAAGTAAAAGTACAAGAAAGAAATATACAAACCGAAAAGTCATTATCTACCCATCATTTTTACTACCCAACTACAATCTGGAATGATTTTCATGAAATTTTTTAAAAGGGGGTTTTCGAGTACCAGAAAACGATTGTGATGATTCTTGGTTTCGGGAAAATTCGTTTAGGAGGTCCTCCAAGTGGGGCCCGGTTTCCTTTTTCTAATTTTGTTTTCTCAGCTCAAACGATTTTCATGAAATTTGCTAAATGGAGTTTTTCGGGTACCAGAGATCGATTGCGATAAGTCCTAATTTCAGAAAAAGTCGTTTAGAAGGTCATCCGGTTAGACTCGGATCCCGATTTTTAATTTTTCTTTTTAACTTTAAAAATCGGCGCAGACGGGTTTTATTGTGATTAGTCCTGATTTCGGAAAGAATCTTCTAAAGGATCGTCCGGGGACTCCCGGGTGGGTCCATTTCCTTAATTTTTTTCGGCTTGCACGATTTTTATGAAAATTGGTGAGGAAGGATTTTCGAGTGTTGGGAATCAATTGCGATGGATGCTAATTTCCAGAAAATCCATTCAGAGAGTTGTCGGCTGGGTCAGGGTCTCTTCTTTAATTTATTTTCGGCTTATACGATTTTTATAATAAATTGTGAGGACGAGCGTTTACTAATTGTGATGGGTTCTGATTTCGGGAAAATTCATTTAGAGGGTCATTCAGTGGGGCCGGTATCCTTCTTTTAACATTTTATTTGGCTTGGGCGATTTTGATCAAATTTAGCGGGACAGGGTTTTGGAATGCAAGAAAACAGTTACAAGTTCTGATTTTTAGATAATTCATTTAGAAGTCTTCTGGATGGGCCGTCATGTTGCACAATGTTGCGCAATGTTGCACCATGCTGTGGGATGATGCATCATGTTGCGTTATATTTCACCAAGTTGCGTGATGTTACACCATGTTGCTTAAGGTTGTATCATGTAGTGGGATGTTGCTAGATGTGGTGTGATGCTGCACAGTGTTGCGCGATTTTGTACTATGTTGTGCCATGATGCATCGTATTGGGTCTAGAGTTTTTCGTTAATTAGATATACGGCATTATATTCCATCATATTGGGGAATGTTGTATCTTGATCCGACACTACGATAAGTGTCATAAAACACGGCAAATAATGATTTTTAGCATTTCCTATCTAATTAATGTTTTGACCTTGATCCCATTTCACATTTTTTTTTCGCCTCAAACGATATTGATATCGCCTGGTCAGGCCCGGGTCTCTTGTGTCTCTCATTTGTTTTCAGGCTAACACGATGTTGACAAAAATTGATTAAGGAAATGAAAAGGAATCAAATGCAATCATTTTCAATGGGAGCTAATTTCGAGAAAATTCGTTTAGGGGGCCCTTCTGTGAGGCCTGTGTCGCTTTTTTAAATTTTTTCTGGTAGAACGATTTAGATAAAAGTTGGGGTGATAAGGGTTTTCTAATGCCAGGACTGAATTACGTCGAGTCCTAATTTTTGGAAAATTCATTTATGGTTTTTGGGGTCGAATGGTTTTTCTAAAAATGAGTTCCTAATCCGGAAAATTTATTTAGGGGGTTCTCAAATGGAATCCAGGCCCTATTTTAAATAATTAGCTCGAATGATTTTGATAAAAATGTGAGAAAGGATATTTTCGATGTCAGGAAATGACTGCAAAGGTTCATAATTTAATGGAAATTTGGATAGAGGTACTTCGGTTTAGCGCTACGTTGCGTCCTGTTCCGCAACAGAACTATGTCGTCTCAATCGAAGGAGTTGGAACTCAAAGGGATGATAAAAATGGGATTCTAATATAAATTCTGGACCTGCTGCCTCTGAAAAATTGTCAATTTAAATTAACCTAAGCCTTTTCTTATGTGATTGGGTCAACCCTCTTTCGTATGTTAAATGTGAATTCGAATGGTGAGCGAATTCGAATAGTCCGAACGATGTTGATATTGCAATTTTTGGAATATCTACATCAAGCCGATGAATAAAATCCTGTAGGTAAGATAGCGAGTATCTATCATTCATGGTTATGTTGTTTAGGGCCCGGTAATCGTATCATGATCTACATTCGCCATTCTTTCTCGTGATAAGCTGCAATAGGCTGGAACAAGAACTTTTAAATGGTCTGCAAATACCTTGTGTAACCTAGTACTCGATTTCCTTTTTAGATTTAGCCAAAGTAGCTCCATGGAAAAACGTCTGATTTTACATACAATTGATGAACCACGCATTGAAATATGACGTGTTACGTGGTGTTCGGCAACTGTAATATGTTTGAACTCCTCTATAATAAATGAGGGCACCAAACTCCTCTAATAAGGAGGATTATTTGAAAAAATGTGCCACTGCGATCGGCAACATTTGTCAAAATGCGTTTTCACGTGAAATGCCTTTTAAATGTCGAGATCTAAATATATTCGTCGGGAATCAAAAGTTCTGACTGTTGATCCATTGGCTGCAAAGATCTCGGTTTACAATTTCTGGCTTCGTCCTTAAACCGTCTGTTGAAATAGCATACCGCAGTTGTTCTAAACCTTTTGAAGTAGCGGAATGCCTGCTGTTGATCTACTTTTGGGAGCGACGTTTACGATCAAGACCATTTTCAGACCTACCATGTGCTATCTCATCAATACGACGGTAAATTTTGTTTAATTGCAAGAAGATAGAGGTTTCGATTTCAAATTCAGGTTGATTGGGTGATACTGGCATTATATGAGTTTGCGACATTGTTTCAAATAATCTATCAGCTAACTTAACGAGTTTGGTTGTATGAATCCGTGGTTATGGAGCAAATATTTTTTATGTACGGTTGGGTAGATGTATCAGCCAGATCATCTTGATGAGTTTATCAACGACGTTACCCCTCCATTTGTTTTAATGTGACGGAGTAGCTGCGATGGTTTCATATAACCACGTGTTTAGCTCGAAATGTTTTGTGCTTGATTTAGGGCCTGTAAGGAGGTTATTCATGCCAGTAAAAACTCGATCATTCAAGGCACTGTGAAGGTGATTGTAACGAGTTAGTTTAGTATTAATTTTACCGAGAATGACGATTTACTGACTCGACGATGTGGAACCAAAGCTGTGACTCCAACGAAGTGAGCTTTAAGGTGAGGAGTGCAGAATTGTTTGCCGTAGTTAGCAAGATTTTCTTGTTGTTGAAAGGGTGATTGTGGTGATTTATGTTGGTGACTGTCGTTGGGTTGAGCCCTGAACGTACGTAAACTGGCGACTTTATGAAAGGTCGTCTGAAGGCAACGGTTGCACTCCACTTGTTCGTAAATTTGAATGTTTGCCAATTATGATTATGGGTGCTAAGGCGGCTGCCTGTCCCAATCGTGTTGTATATACTAGGTTGCAGAGAGTAATAAAAAAGTTGTGTCTTTGTGATGAAAAGCTTAGCTAAAGAAAGATGGTTGCGGTCTTAGCTGGAGTGAATGAACGATTCGCTAATTACAAAATAAGGAAACGGCAAGATGTTAGTTACGGAAACGTTCAAATTATAGATAATCAAATTAGGTCGAATATCGATTAAGCTCAAAAGGGATTGCTCAAGAGGACACTTGGCAAGATAGATGGAACCAATCGAATGACGGCCGAACTATTTTATAACGCCAGGTTTATAACCAACAGGGGTTTTAATTCATTTTAAATGTTTGAATATTTTAAAATTTGTCAAAAGGAAGAACCGTATCCTACAGAAAAGCATGGGTTAAACGCAAACCCTTAGTAACGCAAAAACAGAACGATTAAGAAGATATTAGACGAGTATACGTCTTCAAACAATAAAAATACAGAATACAAAAGATGCAGTGAGAATCGGATATAGGCTCGGCCTGAGTGCCGTTGTGGACGTATTTACTTGTGAGAAAAATTTGAGGCCACCCCTTTCAGGCCACCCAACAGTTGGGAACATGTTGAGTTAAATCGCGGCCAACGCTATGTAAATGGTTACAACTATGAAATTGTCAAATCAAATTGGCGATGATTTTACTAATTGATGAAAGCGCCCAATGACAATAACAATGTACCCTGGGTTACCAATGTGGCTTTTAGTAAGACCTATCGCAAATTGAATTGCCAAACAATTAATTATTATTATTTTATTTAATATTTTTTATAATGAGTTTTTAGGATCCTTAGATGCCTGTTAGCAAGGCTCTTTGTATTCAGTTGAACTATATTGGTTTAGCAGTTTTCGTCCGCTTATATAGATCCTGGGTGTTTTCATTAATTCATTGTTCAGAAAGAATAGAAGGAAAAGAATATTGATCACGTGATCTAAGAACACTTCGATCACCTTCTGGATAAACAAACTCAGATCGAGATGTGATTATTGATTATGCTAGGAAGACGTGAGTTCAGGATATTGAATTAATTTATGAAGTTAATCTAAATTTAATATTTTTTTAAAGCAATCAAATAGCCATTATACATTTCAAAATTAGGGACTTCTATTAAAAATTTTATAAAATGACAAATAACAAAAACCTTGAAAATGAAATTAGAGTACGCAACAAAAACTATATTGTGTTAAGTAGTTTAGTCACGTTTTTATTAGATTTATATGTGATAAAATTGTTGTTAAAAAATAATTAATTTTTAGTGTAAGTTACATCAGATAATATTTAACTTTTAGTGACAAAATTAATTCACTGTCAAATAAGCGATAAGATTTTTATTTGATTTATGTCCCAGCTTCTGATATTCATAAAAAAACATTTTCTCACATTTTATTTAAGTAGGTGATTTTTTAAATATTGCCAACCGATAAGATTAGCACTAAACATGAAAATAACATCTTAATCTTATAAAACGTAGTCCAAACGACCGTAAAAAACTCTTCCTACTCCAAATTTCACCATTTCAACATTTAAAAATGTTTTGCAAAACTAACATAAATTATTCAATGTTAAAAAACTATAAAGAAATGTTTATGCTTATGTTTTAATAAAATAATAATGTAATAACCTTGAAAAAAATGTTTGGATTAAAATACCATAAATAATTTTAACACAAATTAATTACTGTATTCGTTGGTAAAAGATATTAAATCAATCGAAACAGAACGAAATTTTAATTAATGAAAGCATTGGTGCGCTCTAGTGGGCTATAATAGTACTAATACATCATCTATATTTCACATACCGTGAATAAGAACCGACAAACTATAATTTACTTGCAATTTGTACAGTGCACACCCTCCTATACTCATATCAATAACAGTACATCTTAAAATTCTGATCTCGATGGCATTGAATTACAGTTTGTGACACAAACCAACTGTATTTATAATGGTCATTCACAAATCATATGTAAAAAACTAAACAATCAAGAGAGACAAATTATATTAACAATTCGTGCATAACTAAAATCAAATAACGGTTTTGTTTTGAATTATCTTAAACTAGATATTCTCTTGTTTTTACTGCAAATACCACAAAATTAAAAGAAACAACAGATAAAATAATAGTTCGATCGCGACTAATTAAATGAAGCATGCGCGCGAGATACTTCTCACTTCAGAGACAGCGATGTGTAGATACAGTTAGGATAAATTGTATGCGGTCTTTTATTGTTATGTATTTGAAAAATTAGAAGCGGTACCATTGACCAATTATAATCGTTTTTTTGTTTTCAAGCATGATTGTGCATGTTTTATTGCAAGTTTTCGATAATTAAGCCACTTCGCTTGGCATGTGGTAAAATAATTTTAAGTCATAGAGTACTTATATACAGAGAGGTCGTATACAATAGATATAAATTTTGTTAGATATAGTTTGCAACCTTGGCGCCACAGCCCAATGTGACGTTGCGTCCTAGACCTTTTTCTTTTCCAGCCAACTTTAAATTATTAAAAACTTACACTGTTATAAATTGGTTAATTTTCCAATAGGATTTTATTTTCAACATAAATTATAAAATTTGACACGATTCTAAATGTTGTGCCGTCGAATCTAGAAATATCTACAGATTCTAGCTGACATTTTTGAGAAGGTACGGCATAGACCTATTTCTAAGATCTAGGTAAAGTATATTTTTGAGATTCGTTCTACTAAAAATTATATTTAGAAATTGACGAGTTTCAAACAATATTCCAGCCAATGCTGGAGAAGACCACGAGGTCTTTCACAACATTTTCAAATAGATCATCCAACCTACTGGGTCTATCGCGAATGGGATATAATTATGAATATTACAAGTTTTATAACGGGCGAGCTCAATATATTCCTGGGTTCCGGTCAGGGTTTACAAATAGATCTGACAAACCACGGCTCTCGAGATGACCAGTATGGTACCTGAACACCTTTTATTAATTTTATACACATTTTAACGGTTTCATAATTTTTGTCTATGTACATTTTTTTACCATCGATCCTAATTATGGCTACCTATATATTTAAATACCTTAAAATACTTTCTAGACGTGTATAAAGTGGATTTAATTGGTGGGCCATCTGTTGGTCTTTTTTTCAATCGATGAATTTTAGCACTTAATGTTATCTGTTCTAAAAAACTCTTTGACGTATGAAAAGTCAAAAATATGCCATTTATCATTAAGGCGTCGCTAGCAACCCAACAATGCATTTTGATTGTCCAAATTTATTATGAAAATAATCGTTCAAAAATAACCATATTTCGTGAGAGTTTTGGTCGACATGAATGTCCTACTGCGCGTGAAATTGACAAAATTGACATTGATCGTTTTGAAGATACTGGTTCAGTACTCCTGATGTATTGGGGCTGTTAGTGGAAGTGTTCGTAATGAACCGAGCACATCAACTAGGTATCGTTCAAAAGAACTAAACATTTCACGAACCATTTTAGCGATGAAGCTCATTCTTAATGGGTAAGTCAATAAGCCAAATTAATGAATTTGGCAGAAGTTTATCCTCTAAGAGTCACTGTTTGGTGTAGTGTATGGGCTGGTACCATCATTGGGCCGTTTTCTTTGAAAACAAACAGGGAAATGCCCCTACAGTGAATGAGGAACGTTATCGCAATATGCTAACTGGTTTTTGTGGCCCAAATTGAATGAATTGCGTGTCAACGACCTTTGATTTCAACAAGACGGAGCGACATGCCAGGCAAGTCGTGCAACAATCCATTTATTGCCAAAAAAATTTGCTGTACACATAATTTCAAGAAATTGTGAAGTTCCTTGGCCACCAAGAAGGATTAACCACCAGTTCATTATTTTTGTGAGGTTATTTGTAACGTAAGGTGTATGCTAATCATCCACAAACAATTCAACAACTTAAAAACAACATTCGAGCTGAAATTGAGGTCTTTCATCCGCATTTATTGGAAAAAGTCATCGAAAATTTTGATGTTCGGATGCAGGCCTGTAGACGAAGACTTGGTAGGCATATGAACGATATTGACTTTCATACATAAATGCCATAGACCACCTTTCCTTATCAATAAAGACTTTGACTTTTTATCCCAAAATGTGTGTTTTATTTTCAAATGAGAAAAAGACTAGCAGATGGCCTACCCTGCATGTATTTGAGAATTTGAAATATTAAACGGAATTCGATTATTTTCTAAATTTTATATCGTCAAGCCTGGAGGTGTTCACGGGGTTTAGCCTATTGTTTCCAATAGCCCGACCAATGCACTAATATTGTGTTGAGCGCTACTCGCGATTCTGATAAACCTTGTTATTATTATCAAAATTTAGGGGTACACTATAGGGGTACTCGCCTGTATTTTCGGGCATCTGAGGTATTTGATTTTTGATGATCAACTACCATATCTTAATGATTAAAGCATTTTTAGATTTTAGATTATTTTGCTTGAAACGTCAACGAGTTCTGCCCTATAATTTCCTACAGCTCGACCAGTATACTAAAAGTGTGTTGAACGTTTCTCAATTCTGATAAACCTTGCTATGGTTAATAAAATTTTAAAACTGTTAACAAATTTACTTTTTGTATACCGCCGATTCTAGAGATGTGCACAGGTTCTCACCCACATTTTCGAATAGATTACACAATATTCTACCGTTATAATGACTGACAGTTGATTCTAATGAATGTTATCAGTTCTACTACCATTACTAGAAATGGCCACGAAACCTCTTCTACATTTTTCAACAGCTTTTAATATTTTCTATCTATGGGGCGAGTACGGGTCAATTGTAATGAGTCTAACAATGATTTTTGAAATTTTTGAAAGTTCCGGGATTTGGAAAAAAATATTATTATTTCCTTCTACAAGACTTCTACGAAACGATTCGAATCAATTTATTTAACTAAGTGAACTAGAAAATGTTTAAGGCATTTCGACCACTTTTATGGAACATTTAAGTAAATTGAAATGTAGTTGGCGACGATTGTAGGGGATGGGTTTTGCGACTTTCTCAGAAGTTTCTAGAAATATCTAAGAATGTTCTGTGTGATATTTATGTGAACTGGTCTATAATTTCTGAAATTTGAAGCAAGCATCTTTATAAGTTAAAAATGAGATACATTTCTTGAGATACATTAATCAGTAACTAAATAGATCCAGAACAGCAGAAGTCTAGAAAGAAAGGAACTGTTGTCAGATGGAAAAAATAGTAGAGATAGCTAGCACAGGACATCAAACTTGTGCAAGAATGTCAATTCAGCAGGTCTGAAACGTTACCCAAAATAATCAGGGAAAATTTGGAGGAAATTCAACTAATATGGATGAAAACCAATGGACATCTCTTCGATTGGCGATATAAACACAGTTAATTTGTTAAAAAAATTAAAATTTGATTAACCAAAGCAAAGTTTATCTGAATCGAATAACGTTCAACACAATTTTATTGTTTTGTTTGAGCTGTAGGAAACCGTAGGTCAGAACTCATGGGCATCTCCAATACGTGTGGACATCTCCAGTAGTATTCGTAAACTTTCATAAAGTTTGTAAAAATCGTAAAACCCATCAGAGTTTTGCTCGCTCACCATCATCACTTATATCACAATTTACCTAATCATTACATCATAGAGGTCGAATTACCTATAACGTGTATAGTTTACCAGATTCAAATAAATCGATTAAAACGGGTTCGTTGCTTGTTTGAAAATATCTTTAAATGTAGACGAGATTCCCCGAGGACATCTCTGGTAATGGCAGTGCATATGAAAACATGAATTCTATTATAGACATAGCCCAGTTAATTAGAATCAAATGCCAATCACAATAACGGTAGGATATTGTGTAGTCTATTCGAAAATGGGGTTGAGAACCTGTGGGCATCTCTACGATCGGCAGTATAAAAAAAGTAAATTTGTTAATATTAACAATAACAAGGTTTTTCAGAATCGAGTAACGTTCAAAAGAATTTTAGTGTACCAGTCGAGCTATTGGAAACAGTAGGCCACAACCCGTGAACGTTTCCAGGATTGCCGGTTCAATTTTTTGAAAATAAGCAACTGCAGACCAGTGCATCGTGCACGAATTTATTAAGAAACATTCTTTAAATGGAGTTCAGATGAATGAAAAGTTATTCGAATATCAGAATCAAAATAATTGGTGGATCGTGGTGTTTGGCGTCGGACTTTTTTAATTGATTTTTGATGGGGATTTGAGCCCGAGTCCGATCCCATCTCAGGTAAGTGTCGAGAGCCATTTTTCTGCTTATCATATAATAAAATATTAATTGATAGTTTTGCCATAAATGTTCCTGTAACGTAACTTTTGCGAAAAATAACGAACTTTCTTTACTTCTGAATAGGAGAGAATCGGCCTTGAAATGTTTATCGGAATAAAATAAACTGGAGTGATGAACCCTTTATGTTCGATTTTGAACCATGAAATTTCTTCAGTATAAAATGCAGGAAAAATGAAAAGAGAAAGTTAATCTAAAATATGTACAGGGTGATCGAGACGAATTATTTGTTTGCTTTTTTTTATTTCTAATGCTGGAGATATACTCGACGTTACTTAGAAGCTTCATAATATCAAAAATTACTGCTTACGAGTATACCCAAGATAAGCTCAGTATATGAATTCACGTTTTTAACATTTCACTAACTTTTGAGTTTGTTTTTATTTTTTTTACTTCTTTCATTTTTTGTGAAACAATAAAATTTAAAGTATAAAAATTTTTAATTTGATGAAAAACGCGCAGTTGACTTTTTCAAAATGGTAGCAAAAATTAAACAAAAATTAGTTAATTATTTCATAAAATTTCTGTAAGATGTTACTTTAGTACTAAACAACAACAAAAAATTAAAGTTAAATCAACTTATTTTGATATAACGGGTGATTTTTTAAGAGCTTGAGAACTTTTTTTTTAAAAAAAACGCATAAAATTTGCAAAATCTCATCGGTTCTTTATTTGAAACGTTAGATTGGTCCATGACATTTACTTTTTGAAGATAATTTCATTTAAATGTTGACCGCGGCTGCGTCTTAGGTGGTCCATTCGGAAAGTCCAATTTTGGGCAACTTTTTCGAGCATTTCGGCCGGAATAGCCCGAATTTCTTCGGAAATGTTGTCTTCCAAAACTGGAATAGTTGCTGGCTTATTTCTGTAGACTTTAGACTTGACGTAGCCCCACAAAAAATAGTCTAAAGGCGTCAAATCGCATGATCTTGGTGCCCAACTTACCGGGCCATTTCTTGAGATGAATTGTTCTCCGAAGTTTTCCCTCAAAATGGCCATAGAATCGCGAGCTGTGTGGCATGTAGCGCCATCTTGTTGAAACCACATGTCAACTAAGTTCAGTTCTTCCATTTTTGGCAACAAAAAGTTTGTTAGCATCGAACGATAGCGATCGCCATTCACCGTAACGTTGCGTCCAACAGCATCTTTGAAAAAATACGGTCCAATGATTCCACCAGCGTACAAACCACACCAAACAGTGCATTTTTCGGGATGCATGGGCAGTTCTTGAACGGCTTCTGGTTGCTCTTCACTCCAAATGCGGCAATTTTGCTTATTTACGTAGCCATTCAACCAGAAATGAGCCTCATCGCTGAACAAAATTTGTCGATAAAAAAGCGGATTTTCTGCCAACTTTTCTAGGGCCCATTCACTGAAAATTCGACGTTGTGGCAGATCGTTCGGCTTCAGCTCTTGCAATGTCAAAGCATACTGAGCATCTTTCTCTTTGACACCTTGTCTGAAATCCCGCGTGATCTGTCAAATACTAATGCATGAAAATCCTAACCACAAAAAAATCACCCTTTACTTCGAGTATAATTGCTATAATTTATACAATTCTCATAGGTGATAATTATTTCTACTGTAATAATTTTTGACAATGTGCTGAATGCAACCAAATTATTATAGCAGCTATGCGTTATAATTTTTGACACAACCGAAATAATTTTTGAATGAGATTTTGTTTACGTTGGGAATGCGCCATGTTTTGAATTGTGAAATTATAATTGCTATTGTTATAAATACAACAATTTATTAATTTTTAAACTGAATTAACACATTTTCTAACCAAAATAAGCTTCAGTTGCCTTATTCTCAATCACAATTATTCCATTTTTTAATAATGTCAATAATATTTTAATAATCGGGCTGCAAATGAACTAATTGGTTATGTGGAAGAGAAAATTATTCTGCTAATGTCACAATTATCACGGAAATAATTATTTATTACAGAAATCGGACACGTACATAGTTGTTTTCTACTTTTTCTTTTTACTTAGTCACTTCGGTCGCGTCGAGTATATCTCCAGGGTAAGAAAATATTATAGTTAAATTTTGATGTTGTAATTTAACTTAACCAACAAAAATTTACTTTGTCATTTTAATAAAAATCTCGGTTCACTATAATATTTACCCAACCTACTGTTTTATAGCTACACGTCACTACCCTTTATACAAAAATTGTACCAGTAATATTTTACTTGAAACAATTTTTATTTGCCTCACACACCTAACACATCAATCAATTTGTCTCGCTTTTTTGTCTATTTTATACAACAAAAATCAAATCAATGTCAAATTTCATATTTTGTCAAATAAACCTTTTCATGATAACTAGAGACATCTAACTATTAGTCTGCAAGGAAGTACTTTTTTGTCCAAAATAACAATTTCTCTTTGATAGATAAATCCAAAAACGCCATTGACCCTTTGGCATTCTATAGCATCAACATATTCCAGTAAAAAACTAAACGGTTCCGAAACTTCGTGATTCCATTATGCAGTCCAACTGATGTTTTCTATCCAGTCAACAGTCTCAGAGGAACTATTCGATTGTGGATCAGTGTGGAGACCAAATGCCATCATCTGTTGTGAGTATTAAACGTCATCAGCCAGGTTACTACAGGATGGAAATAATCCAGTACAGTAATACCTCACATAGACCGGTTTTAAAAATCACACATAAAAATGTTTATTTTTCTAAATTTTTCGATCTTCTGAATTTATCCGGTTTATTTTACAACAAAAAAATATTTTCTGTGTCAAAACTATTGGTTTTTCCCATTTTTCGGTTTATTTTTGCGGTAATGTTATATTTTTCGGGGATTCCCCCATATGCACGAATAAAATATGAAGCATTTGCATTTGTGATTTACATGCCAGTTTTATGTATAGTATACAATGAAACAGTAAAGTCTTTTTTGAAATAAAATTAATCGTAATTATAAGTACAATTTGAGTACAAAAAGAAAATGTCAGTGATTCTTTAAGCAAAAAACAAAAATGGCTCACTTTAGAGCAAAAATTAAACATCATAAAACTTCACAAAGAAGTGCATTATTTGGTGAAATAGGCCGTGACAACGGAATGGAAGAGTCATCAGTCAGAAAAATGTTAAAAAAAGATCAATGCAAATCGGAAGGTATGGCTACGGTTCCTTACTTAATAGGGTTAATACGGTTAACCTTAATACGGTTAATAGGGGCGATGTGATGATGATGCTACTGTTGGTGATGCTAATGGTACTGATGATGATGCTGGATACAGAACAAAATGAAGGTGATAAAACTAGTGTAAATTTCATGGTAAGCCGTGAGTGGTTTTTTCGTTTTAAACGACGAACTGGTGTCCACAATGTTCGGACTATTGGCGAATCTGCCAGCGCAGATAAAGAGGTTGCTTTAAAATATCCGACCGAATTGAATGAACTAATACAACAATCATGCTACAAAGACGAACAAATACGTTGATGAAAGGTTATAAAATTTCAAAAGACCGTCTCACACTGTTATTAGGTAGAAATGCAGCAGGGGATTTAAAATTAAAACCGCTGCAGTGTTGTGGTTTAAATAAGAAAGCGTGGGTTACAAAATCTTTATTTGAATATTGGTTGACTAATTATTTTTTATTATTCCTATGACAGAAAGTTATTGCAAAGAAAAGGGATTGGATTTTAAGATTATGTTGATTTTGGATAATGCCCCTGGCCATCCGACTGGCCTTTGTCATTTAAATAAACATGTTCAAATATCTTTTCTTCCGCCAAACACAACGTCATTGATTCAACCTCTGGATCAAGGGGTCATTGCCACATTTAAGGCATATTACTTACGACGCACATTTTCGCAAGCCATAAAAGATACACATCGATAAAATGCGCCTACTTTATCTGAATTTTCGAAGAGCTACAATAAACATATCATTCCACATTACTAAAATTATAGTGGCGTTTCAAAGAGCTGGATTCCGCCGACGTAATTCAATGCATTAAATTAAATACCAACGAATTGGATAATGACATCACTCATCAACATAGATGAGCAACGAGCCTATGAAGAACGGGAGAACAATTTATAAAAGCAAAGCTCTGTTAAAGCTCCTCCACAAACATTGAGGTTGGAACAACTAACAAAAACTGTCGGAATGGTTGAAAAAATGTCCGCGTTCATCAGTGAAGTTGATCCAAATATAGAATGTGGCCTTAATATCCGCCGAATGTTAAAAAATACAATTCCTTGCGACACAGAATTGCATCAAGAAAAAAATCCCAAGAATAAACAGGTAAAAAATTCTACCTTCCAATTTTTACATAGGAAAAAATAAATTTCGAGGTTAACCTGTATTTTTTGTTTAATTAGTACATTTCTTGTTCTACATTTATTTAAATTTTGCGAGAATTTTTTTTTTTTGGAACCAATTAACATTTTTTCTGAATTAGTCCGTTTTCAAATAGTACGGAAACTTCGGGGAGCCGAAAAGACTCTGCTATTCTAAGCAAATTCGAAACCATCGTTTAGTACGAGATATCGAGTTGGATGATTTGAAGTCATTTCAATTGCTTCTTCAAATGAAAATCAACGGGACACGGACGTAACGGTCAGTTCAGCAAAATCTGTCAATCGTTGTTGAATAATCAATGAGCCGATGAATAAATCAGCCTAAAGGCCGTTTAAACGAAATTGGCCGATATAGCTCTTGCTTCAAACCACACCGCACTAACCAATTTTCATCCGCCCACACCACCACTCTAGAAAGTACAAATTAAATTGTCTTAAATAACATGTCTCAAATATACAGATTACTTATGAAACCGACACAGCAACACATTATAACCTCTACTCCACTAGTTTAGCTACTATGTATGAAGGCCGAGCTCTCAGTTACGGTCGATGCATATGACAACCGTTACAATTTTTTCCATCAAATCCCAACATATAGATCCAAAATTCAAAAGGTTCAGAGAACAAATGCAAATTAGACGTTTGAGGAGTTTCCAGTCACAACACAATTATTAACGCACGTATGAGAAAAACAAATCGAACTAAAAGTATTGCCCGATAACAACATTTTATGAATTTAGATTTTGTTTTTGTTTTTACTTGATTACAATTATTTGCTTACATGTTTAGTATAAAAACAGTATTTTTGCAATTGTTTTGAATAACAAATGTCATTTAATACGCGCTATATGTAATTTAGTGAAAAACTGTACAATAAAAATAATATTTTGTTAAATACGTAGTTCTATAAAAAATCACCGAAATAGTGGCGCTGTTTGCCTTATTAAATAAGGCAACATAATGAACATAGTAAAAGTAAACAAATTTAAATATATTTTTTTTAATTTTAGTAATAAATCTTATAAATAACGTTAAAAACATAAAACAATTATTTCGAAAATTCGTTATATACTAGATTTTATATGAAAATATACTCAAATAGGCGTTCGACTAAAACAACAGCAATGCAGTCGAAACTACGACAAATCGAATGAGTCAATAATGGGTTTGTCTAAGTGTTAAATAATTTGTCGTAATGCTGTCATAATCGAACACCATATGCTCCTTCAAATTTCAAAACAGACAAAGCGGTTTTAGTTTATCTGAGGAAACATGAAAAGGGATAATAAACGAACGGCCAATGCTGCCTACAAGGATTCCCAACCTTTTAATGGTCAAAGAAAGAACATTTTAAACAAAAAACCTTAGATAATCAAATATTTTGAAAAATAAGGAACAATTATTTTTTTAAAATTGATATTGAACACGATCGATCTCTTTAACAATTTTAATTTTAAAATGTGCGCAACTGAACTAATTTCTAGGGAAAATCGGCATTGGTCAGATATTGCCAGTTTTCGAAAGCTACAGCTTAATCTTCTTTTATTATAAATAAAATTATACTCATGCAAGATAAAGGCACACTTCGGTCAGACTAAACAGCTGTTACAGCTGTTTAAACTGCACAACTCTGAAGTTCTTTAGCTAATGTGATTAGTGTTTTCGAGAAATACCAGCATTCCACCGAACAGAGGTTTTAGAATTAAACTGCTCACAAATGCAAGATTCAATAGGTTTTGAAGTTCTGAATAATGTGTGTATGCAAACCTGCTAAATTGGTACAGTTAAAATCATAAGTCGTAATGCTACATAACTCTGCCAACATCGCACTAAATTATATAAAAAAATGAATTGCGGGTTGCAACTATACCAGGTTCTTAAGCCCTAGTTATAATATCATTCAAATCATTTGCGAGCAGTTGATCTTTAGCAAACCCTTTTTAATTAAATGCTGATATTTCATACTTTAAAAAGCTTTTTGGTCTGACCGAGTTCTGCCGTAATTTTGCCTCCATTTCTAATAGAAGAAGATTAAAAATACTTTACCACCTTTCGAACATTAGCAATAATTTTACCGCTGCCGATTACTTTTACAGTTCCGAATATTTCAACATCCAAATCGTGAAAGAGATCACTTCAATATCAATAATAGAGAATTTGATGAGATATTTTTAAAAAATAATTTAATTTTAAAAATCGAAATTCAAATTATCTGAACGGGTTTTTAAACCCGTATGCCGGATTTAAGTTTAAGGTCTGGGTCTGGGTCGAGGAGTACAGACACCCTACATGGCACACTTATCAATTTATGAGTTGGAATTCGTTTTATTATTTTATTATTTGAAATTTGGAACCAGAATATGTTTTCTATAATTCGAAAATTCTAAAAAGTCAGTTTACTATGGAACTATGGTTATACAACTATTTAAACATTCGATTTATACAATTTTCACCCGTTTTCCGTTAGCTCAAGAAACGAATACTATTAAGATTTGAAGGAAATGGTTAATGTCCAAACTGCTAATGCTTGAAAAATTAAAAGATTTGAGTAATTCACTTCTGCTAAAATCCAGAAAATTTTAGTTCAAAAGGATATTTTCCCCTAAAAAAAAGGAAAAAAGACTGAAACTTTGTCAGAAAAGAAGTATTGTCAAGTTTCAATAAACATTAAGGGACCTTTTAGAAATTATTCATTGGTAATGTTTTCGGAAATTCTAGATATAACAGGGATGTGATAAAGAGCGATATTGTTTGACCCTTATTGATTGTTACGCATAATGGACAGAAGCAGGCTCAATCCCTCCATCATCAGAATGTTTCCAGAATTTTCAAAATTATCGAGATGTGAGAGAAGGCCACCACTATACAATCCGCACTTTAAAAGCCGCAATTATGTGTCACGGCAGATCAGAATCGACACGTGGGTTACCATCAGATCTGTTTGGTCTTCGCACAACATATCGAGCGGATATTAAAGTTACATCTACAAAACTAGTTGTCCTCGAGCAGATCCGTACACCAAGCCAATTGTTAGGAGAGACAAAAACGTCAACTACCCAAAAATGTACACTGTTAAAATTAAATTGTTTTCAATTGGATTTTTCTAGTAGTGAAATTGAAACATTTGTATGTTATTTTTAACTCATCTCCGTGCACAAAATGAATGGTCCATCAAAAAATCGAACAGCCAAAAAGTTTCTGACTGAAATACAAAGTTCTCGGTTCATTATTATGTATTTCAAATCATTGGGTCTTAGCATATGCATTAAAATCAACTTTCACTTCCTTCACCCTGGACTGGACCAGAAACATTTTTCTGTAGCTATAGAAACCACAACTAATTGTTCGAGTTATCTGTATCCAAAATGAAGTGAGATGCAAACCAAAACAACCAACCATATTTACCTGACAGAACAAAACTTAAATTCAAACTGAACAACTCTAAAATTTCCTTAAATTTGCAAGTGGCACACTATTTTCTCCTACTACACCTAAAATGTCCAAAGTTTACAATCTAAAATGCGTATCAGCATTAATTGTGAAACCCACGACATAATCAAATTAATTTGTACATCGTTTGTCGGCAAACATTCAAAACAAACAAAAAATCTATGCCAAAAATTACCATAATTATTCCAAAAACGGGCGATACACGCGATTCTGTGCGCACCAATTTCCCTGCATCACTAAATTAATCTCAAAATTTCACAAATCTATAATAAATTATCAACGTTTATTAATTGTTACTTTCATCGTGCACATTCATAAGTAGCCGAACAAAAAAGTCAATGCAAATTACGTATGCAGTTGATCTGATATATTTATGTAAATCAAGTCGTATAATTCATTATTGAGTTCGTAGGTGACAGAATCAAATTTTTCATTTCGCACTATACTCGTATACTCAATTCGAAAGTATGCAATCCAAACAAATACCGCGAGATCGCATGGAAATGATTTCTATTTAATTATGGAAAAACTGAATAAATTTTAATTGAATATTTATTCCATGCAAATTCCTATTTGAATCAATTGATAATAATTAAATAATGGCAGGGTAAAAAAGAAAACGAAAGAAATTAAGAAATAAGCGCATGTAATGTATCTTTATGTGTACCTACATACATAATCTACTCGTAAGTAGCTTACGTACGTTACACAGCGAGAGAAAATGTATAATGATTTTACTGCACAGTGCGGAGAAAATGATTACGACCCAAATCTATTACACTCGTTTGTTGGTATATTCATACTAAGACTTGATTATGCGTGATATTGTCCTCAATTTGTGTGTTTTTGTTTCTTATTAATTTGCTGTTTTCCATTTTATGTTAATTTTATAAAACGATGAAAATTGATTAGGCGCATTAATTAATTTGTTTGTGCAAATTGATATAAAAGATGACGCGCTAGAGAATCGAATGCGATCAAAAAAATTAAGTAAAAGTTTAATTTTTTTCTTTTAATATTTAAGGTTAGTATTTATTAGTGATTCGAAAATTCGCCGTTTAATTTTACTTTTACATAAACACAGCGATGTCGTTTGTTTCTATAAGTACTCAAATTGATTCAAATACTCGTATCAACCTTGAATTAATGCTCTTAAAATATTTTGTAACCATGAATTGGCACTATGTTTAAATTTTATCACGTTTTTATTAGATCTATGCGTGATAAAATTTTGAAAAATCCAGTTTTTAGGTTATCACCACAATATAATTATTTGATTCGCGAAAGTACTTCTTTGACATACATTTTGTTAAGGTTGTTATTGTCAGGAATGTGATAAACTTTCACTGTCAATCCGGCAAAATATTCAATCAAGAATGCATTTAATTAAAATAAATGAAAAACGGAACACCATAAACCCGACGATGCCCAGCAAACATCAGGTCAATAATTTTTTTACAACGAAACTAAGTTAAGTAAACAATTTTTTGGGGCGCATATATTTTGTTGGTGTTAAATGTGAAATATGAAGCTTCATCTTATTTTTATTGTTATCCGTTATACTTTTCACCGTTATTATTTTCACGCCAATTATTAAAATTTTTAAAATATTATTTTACACTAATCTCTCGATTTACGCGATAGACACGTTCCACAGAGGATTCATATTGAAAAGGTAGATAGGTAAGAACCTATGTAAAACTAAGCAAGCTTATATGATTATTAAGAAAGACAAAAGTACTATAGAAAAGTCTAAATTTGATTTGATTCAAAAAATATTCTAAATTGTATTCATTAAATTTATAAATTTATTGCAATTCAACTGCAATTGAAATTAAAAAAAATTATTTTTCGTAAATTAAAACAATTAAAATGAAATTTAAATTAAATACTCATACGAGCTTTCAAAATCCGGGATTCGAGTTTTCTTTGACACATTTATTTCGCCACTATCGGAATCACTGATAGGCGTTTCAGACGTTTCATAGAAGCCGTTGAAAAATTCGTAATCAACATTTGTTTACCTTCGCGCATTTTGTTATAAATTTCTTAATTTTGCTTTAGTGCATTTTTAATTGTTCTTTCAAATGTTAGTGCTCCGTCTGTATCAGGATCTATATTCCTTAAGAAGGTTTGCAAACTACTGTCTGTACTAGTTTTGAGTAAATTTTTTTAAGGTTTCTACGCTATCGGAGTTATTTTCTACTACGTCACCTCTACTAACTCTAGGAGCGCGGCATTCGACATTTCATTATCTTCATACAATTCCTCTACATCGGGAATACCAAAACCTTCGAATCTGTCTCCTCCGAGAGAATGAGTCAGGTCGGTAATGTTTGAATATAACATTTCGAATGACGGCACAGTATTTCTCTGATTACACCTGACCAGATGATCTTCCAGCATGCATTAAGAGATGTATTTCTGGTTTCGGCCACTGCCAAACCAACATGTGTCACACAACTGAAAATAGTAAAATTGTCCACACCTCATGAACAGTAAGGAGTGCAGTATCATCTAATTTTCCTAAAATATAGGCAAAAGTTCTTCTAATAGGATATGCTTTAAAAGTAGTAATTATGCCCTGGTTTTGAAGTTGGATCATCGATGTTGTGTTGGGCGGTAAAAACCCAATTTTAACATGTGGATGCTGTAAATTTATTGGATGACTTGGTGACTTATCTAATAGGAAAACCACTTTGATCTCAAGATTTCACTTTGGGAACGAAGCACTGATGAAATCAACCTTTAAATAAAGTGTAAATCAACTTTTTATTTCCCCGCCCATGAACTGGTATTTTATTGATATAATTTATTCCTTGTGATCTTTGAGCTCGGTTAATAAAGAATGGCTTTAAAATTTGATCCCCCTATAGTATTTTCTTCCAAAAGCTGTTCGGTTTCATCGGCATTAAATACTTAATTCAGACTCGTAATAATTATCTTGAATAATTTTGGCCAATTTAAACGGACATTACCTGGCTGATTTTTCATCACCGGACTCAGTTTCACCTATTAGTTGAAGATTATGTAAGTTATACCGTTTTTTAAATTTTTTGAACCATTAATTTTTATTTAGTCTAGTAACAATTTTAGTCTGGTATCGCAACGAGTTTGTCATTTGCAAATTAGCTAGTTATATTTGTATAGCTATATTTTTAAATTTGAATTGATTGAATTTGACGCAAACCCTTAAAAATCTCAATATAAAAATAAATGGACTTAAACCACTTTCAAAATAAACGGCTAATATGATCAAATTTACTAATATAAATTACAAAATTGTCTTACATTTTGTTATGATCGGTTATAATAGGAAATAAAGAAATTTCGTTTTCAAACATTCATTTCAAATGAATAAAACAACACACTAAAGGGAATTCCCCACTCTAATCATTTTCGATTTTGACATTTTCTGAGTGCGTCTGATGGAGTAAAGTTCAAAAATGAAATGACAGCGTTTAAAGCACATTGAACATCGAAATATTAGTACTTTTTTAATATTAGAATCGAGAAATGAGTGTACAATATTTTACGAGTCCATACCAAAACTATTTAGTTTAATTGTTAATGTATTCAAGCATTAATGGCTTGTTAAAATACAATATTGTTTGTAACCGATTAAGCATATACCAGCACCATTAGAAAGACATGGTTAAAATCTCTTAATCGTAAGAAAATAATGTCGATAATGCAAATTGAGCCTTTACTATATTGTATTTGAGCAGTCGAAAATAAACAAATCCGACTACCGCTATTTTCAACCGAACAGTTGTTTTTAACAGTAATGAAATTAATTAACAAAATGACTACTTCGATATTTCAATTTCTTGAAAATTCATTAAATGATCTGGCACTCTATGTTAACCTGTTTCTAATTGATGCCATATTATGACGTTAAATACGTAGGTGTAATGTGACAATATTTTGATAGTCCAATTTCTTGGAAATTCTTTGAGTGGTTGGCGCACTACATTAATCTGATTCCGGATTAATTTATGGCCTATTGATAGGCTATCGCGATGGGAATACTGGGATTATGATTAAATTATATCCTTTCTACAATAGCTCAATGCCTTAAAAATTTATTGATCTTAATGCGACATGGCCTTTTGATAGTTCATTACTTCCAATTCTTGTGACTATTGGCCTTAATGCCAATTAGCAGTTATTTATAAAGTAGAAGGCCAGAACAATGAATTTCCAAAAAAAGTAAAATAGTGTTAAACTACTCGTATATGCCTGTATCTAAGTCAAAATTGCTTCACCATATGGCATATTCTAGAGTTAACTGTCATTATGGCATACCAAGTGGCATCAAGTGATAACCCAGAGTACCAGGCTCTTTAAATATTCCAATTTTAATACGAACATATGTTTCTCTGCTTAACAGTTTGTTGTTAAACATGAGCAGGTACGAGTATCATAAACTGAAGTATTTGATTCTAAAGTAAATTCCAATTAATCTAGTTAAAAACTAATTTATTCAGCTAAAATATCGGCTAATAACTTGCCGCTGACTTTCATTGGTCAACACCTAGAATGCAATTTTTATAATTTGCATAAAAACAGTTCTAATCTCGCATTAAATCCCGTATTACAAGCTGCGTTTTTTTGAAATATGGTGTTCGAGACCGCGATAAAATATAGGGAGAATACAGGGAAATTTAGACAAAAAAATTTAGAACAACAACTTTAACTAACTTCAAGCCAATCATTTTGACATTTAATTTTTGGTTTATAATTAAACACAATAATATCCAAAATTAAAATAAATAAATTAATTTCACCAGCAAACATGAAGATATCCATTTTCTCTTATTAAAAATACAATTCAGTCATTTTATTTTCATTCTTTCAAATTTCCAGTTGTAAATGAAGTAAGGAACAATCAAAAAATTGTGTACTAAAAAATTTCCCTGTTTCGTCAGTTCAGGAATTATTACGTTTTTTGATGAACTCTGTTGTACTCTACAGAATATCCAGAGTTGTTCAGAGTTGTTGAGAACAAGCATAAATAAACTTTATTCGATAATATAATGCAAGATATTGACTTAGTATAAGCTCTTTAGGATTCGATTGAGTAAATCCGAAGCACAAATATTTTAATAATATGTGAATTGTTTAAAAAATCAAAATATAATTTATCACGGTCTAGAGCAGCTGTTTCAAAAAAACGCAGCAACAATTGAACTCGTACTATGAGAATCTGCTCTAGTTGCATGCAATAAAGTGTGTGTAAATAGTATGGAAAAATTCTACCTTCTTTCCAATTTTATTTTTTCTCTTTTTAGCCGGGATCCACCCCCACACTCGAATTTTTGTGACACGCTTCTTTGGCGAGTAGTAGGGATTTCCGTGTACTTAACATGGTTCTTTCCGTATAGAAAAAGGGTTTTTGTACGCGAAAGTAAACAGAATTCCGTCGGCATTGCTTATTGGGCATAGTCGGATTTGTTTATTTTCCGTTAGAATCACCGGTCAGAACCTTACTAAATATTTCTTCGGCCAATTGGTTACACAAATAAGCACGTTTCTGTTAAACACATCTTCTTCGAGTCAAATATTAATTAATCTTCGGGCCAATTCAATAAACTTTGAAACTTGACTTTATAACACTTTCGAAGTCACTTACTATGTTTTATATTCATGGTATGCTAATCGCTCCTCAGTTCTATATATTTTAATGTTTATTGAGACTACTCTACATTTCTTACTGAGATATTAGTTAGTATTCAGCACATGAAATTAGTGAGGTCCCATTTTTTTAGTGAAATCTAGTTGCGCTGGAACGGAATATTCAAAATGGTTCAAAATTGCATCGTATCGTAGGCAGCTGTGCTTTCTAGTGGCAAAATTTTAAACTTAATCCTATTTGATTGTAACACTTAACAATAACTAACATAAATAAGCACAAAGATAATTAAACTGAGCCGTTAAAAAGCACAAAATTCATAACATTTATTTTAGTAAATATAATTTTGTTTAGTAACGACGTAATCCTTGTTTTGTAGAGCTTAAAAAATTTCGGTTATTCAAGTTTTAGATAATTTTTATGATAAAACCCCCAGCTTTTCCTTTAAATAGGCAAAAAACGGACTTTCCAAAAAATCTTATCATAAAAAGTAGAAATATAACTTTGTTTATAATTTTTGATTTGTTTGAGACAAAACTAAAATAAATGGAAGCTATTGTTGTCGAATATACGGAAAATCACATTACTGGAAAAATCATAATTTTTCTAACACAACTAATTAATAAAACAATTCTAATAACCAATATTAAATTGTCTTCCATTTATTAAAATCAGCTAAGTATTTATCGAGAAACAGGTTTTTACAATTTTGAATTTTTGCGAAAGCCTAACATCAACGGATGTTTAGTGCCGAATAAAACCAAACAACATTTTTCATATTTCTTTCGAGTTTCAAAACAAATGGATGAAGGATGAGGACAAAATCAGATTGTTCTCGTAAGGAGTATCTGCAAGATAAAATCAATCATCAAATTTAGTCCACATAATTTTGTTTATGCTTCACGAATTTCATTAAATCGTTTTGACAGTTGAGCGTACAAATCAGAGTTAACATTATTAATTACTTTCTTTTACGTTGTAAAATGGAAAATTTGTGTGTGACTCTGTGTGCAAACTAAATGTACATATGTGTCCTCTCTACAGCCCAGATGGTTTGTCTGTGATAATAGTTCATACTTAAGATTTTTCCATAAATTAGGAGACCCCAGGGATTTTTGGCCGACATCGGGCCACCGGAAGTGGCAGCTTCCAAATAAGCTTCATCGTTGTTTGCAAATAAACAAATATCAAAAACAAAAAAAAAATTAATTAAATTTCAAACAAAATTGGTTAATTTTTTTTAATTTTACCGGAAATGGAAATTTTAATAAAAAAAACTTTATTTCACCAAAATTCGGCATTTCTACAGTCCATGCGGATTGACTATTCGGACAACACTTCATACCGAAGTATTTTCCATTAATTAACATTTTTTGTGAAGTTTAGTGGAAATCTGTGTAATGGAAGTGGCACCTTCAAGAGGAGCTTTTTCAATTTTTGCAACCAAAGCACTGGTCCTACACGGTAGTAGTAAGGCCCGTACTGGTGTATGGTGTGAGTGTATGATGGCCAGCTCTGGAGAAACTATCATACAGGAATATGATGGGGAAGGTACAGATGGCAGCCTGTTTGCTCATTAGTGGGGCGCTAAAAACGACACCTAATAGTGCCTTATAGGTTATGCTGTATCTTCTCCCGTTGGAAAATATAGGTAGGCAAATGGCGGTCAATACGGCCGCCCGGCTATCAGTGGTTTCGGGGTGAAATTGACTGCAAAAAGGGCATTCAACTATAGTCAATTCTGTGAGGCATGCATGTCCTGGTGAATTTGAATTATATAACACTCCTTTTGTGCTTTTGCAAGTGTTTTAATGTGAATATCCCCTCAAGGGAGGATTGGAAGAGTGGTCTCAACGTGGAAATCGGGACCCAAGCTCGATGGTACAGTGGAAGCTGGTGTGTTCTATGGGGAATTAAATGTGAGTCTATCCTTTCGTCTTCCTGATTACTCCAGCGTGTATCAGGTAGAAGTTAAAGCAATTGAAGAGGTCATGAACTAATTGACGCATAGTGTAACATCGTTGACTGATATCACTATTTATGTGGAAAGTCGGGCAACCATTCTTTCACTGGATTCAGTTTCCCTGGTATCAAGGGTGGGGTTGGATTGTCACACATCTCTTTACGAGATGAGTGAACATTTCAATATACAAGGGGTCTGGGTTCCGGGCCATTCTGATGTTGAGTGAAATTGCAAAGCAATCGTACGTATGGTACGACTCTCAAACTGAAATCAGGGAGAGAATGTGTAGGAAGGCCTATGTCTGTGCTGAAGGCAGAAAGTCAACTGATAGGGTAGAGAAGCAGGTATGACCTGAGCTGAAATTGAAGCGCTCCAAGATCTTAATCACACTAAGGAAACGTGATCTAGGTAGAATTGTAAGGGTGGGTCGGACCCGGCTGGGTCTCAATGCAAATGACTTTTGCATAAGCTGCAAGGACGAGGAGGAGGAGACCCTTATTCACTTGCTATGCTCATGCCCTGCGCTAGCTGGCAGAAGACATGATCACTTAGGCAAATACACTATGGACAGCATCTCTGTTATCGTAAGCTATAATGTGCGAGATCTTTTACGCTATAAGAATAGCACTAGATGATTTTAAAAGAAGTTTAATGATGTCGGATCCTGGGGTATCACAATGGGCCAAAATTGGCCTGATTGTACGATTGAAACCACTGAAACCTAACCTAACCTAACCTTCGTGGTAAAAAAAAGTCGACTGTTGGCCACAATATAAGCACCCCTCCATTTTATATACTTGAACACATGTCATGTATGATCCGTGTGTGATTATCAGGTTTGACTCGATTCAAACAAATTAGTAATGGCCGGACATACAAATTAGTAACGATATCCACATCAATTTTCCCCGTGTAGAAATCTGTTAAATTTTTCTTGCATGTTGTCTTAGAACGTGTGTTAAATGAAGTTCTAACCGAACAATTTTCAAGGTAATAAATTTTTAACAGGTTTTGAGGCTAATACATTATTTATGTCTATACATCATTCGTAACCTAACCATTATATAAGTATATAAATTTAAATGATATGCAATTACTAAAAACATGCTGGTTTTTCTTTAACTAGGGTCGGTTGCGAAAATGCGGTGCCAATGCGAACCAAACGCGAATCGCTGGCAGTAAACTATATAAAAAATTAAAAAATTTTAGTTAACCTTTCTAAATATTGTGGTACTACTTAGCTCTTAGCCCAAATTATACTGACCAACAACCACTTGTACTACAACAATCTCTAAATTCGCATAGCATTGGTCAAAGCCGCTATTCCACCAGAAATCAGAAAAACTTAAAATGTGGTTCCGGTTAAATTGCTGAGAATGTGACAAAGAGAAGAACTAAATTTTGCATTAGAGCGACTGAGACACAACATTTTTTATTTTATGGTATACAAAGTTGGGGAGATTTTGACATCAACAAAAACTAACCTATAAATTATTTTAAAAAAATCTGAAACATTTTTATTTTTAATGTTTGACAATAATTTTAGATCCCAAAAATTACTAAAAAAATTAATATTATTTTAACGGTTAAAAAAATATGCCGTTTAATTTATCTGAGGGGAAATTTTTAACAAGTTCGTAATTAACCTACAAAAATCAAATGTAAAGTGAAATTTATTCAAGCAGAAGGAAAAAAATTGACGAAAAATAATAACAATCGAACCTGACAAATTTTTTAAAGTAAAACAAAAAACCTAACAGAAACAGCAAGGGAAGGATATCCCGAAACATTTTCAAGAGGGTGTGTTATGCTATAAATCCAACCGGTTTCGAAAAAAGCGCCAACCAGCTTGTGATCTGAGTGCATCGAGGAATTATCCGCTCGAAAAAAGTATTTCAATAAAAGGTGAACAAGATGAATATGATTCAACAAGTCCAGGGAATAACAACAAATTTAAAAACCCGTCATTAAAGAAATAAAATTGAGTAAAATTGTGTGAAAGCCTGATTGATGAGGAAGAAAGTTTTATGTATGTGGAGCATCTAATTGAGATTGCAATTAAAATGATTGCAAATTGCAGTTGAAATAAGTTAAAATACCATTAAAACACAAGCATTCGACTATAGGAGAACGCATCGATTGTGGAGAAAAATATCGTACAGGATAATGTATTCGAATTCCAAGTTTGAAAATTAAATTTCGATAATTTGAGTGATCTTCTCTAAATGTTTCGAGAAAATGTGTAAACAATGGCGAAAAAGTGTAAACAATTAAACCCGAATAAGAACTTGAAATTCATAATTTCGTGTATCACACAGCCGAAAATATCATTAATGTGCCTAATATAATAACGGCTGTAAAACAAAACGGGCACTTAAAGTACATACGAAGCACATTCATCTAAGCGAACCCATAAATTTAAAACCTGCGATAAGATGTTCATACTTTCTCACCATCTCAAGAAGCACACAAACCAATCATGATAATGTTAGAGCTTTCCCGCCCCGAATGTCAAAAGTTGGCTAGCACTACATCCACGTGGAGGCTGCAAAAATGCGAGACATATTATCGCATGTTTGTAATGCACATTTATAAGCCGGGCATCGTTAAAAATCGATTTTACAACCAATACGGCCGCAAAATAGTTTATGTGTACTCAGTATGGAATGTGTGATATAGATTAAGTCTAAGTCAAATCGAAGAAAGACCAAAAATGCTTTAACATAAGCAACACTAAATTTGGGACGCCGGTAGAATGTACCCGACACATAAATAATTACTTTTATCACATTATAAATACTTCTGCCATATCTGCAGCAAATCATTTGCACTTAAAACAAAGCTCGAGTCGCATATGACAGAGTGAATATTCTCTTCCAATTTAAAGTACGTTTGTCGCGTATACTCAGATAAATTCCATCGGCCTAACTTGCTGAATAGTCATCTAAAGTGCGTGTAGGAGATAAACCGTTCGTTTATAACTTTTTCGGTAAGCGATGCATGACATTATCCGAATTGATACAACTGCGATATTAGAATGAGAAAGCATTATATATTACATATCTGACCATTCGTCTATTATTTCTGCGTTACTGTCAAAATCGTCATACCATTAGTACCAAACTTATTTCTCTTTGTTTGATAGTTTTTTTTATTAATAACTGTGACAATCAAATCAACAACAAAAAATTTCAAAAAAAAATTACTGATGGAGTCGCACATACCGAGAATATATAAAATAAAACGTGACCGCCGCCAGCCGGAACCTCATCAGCCGGAACCAAACCAACTGATGCACAACCAATTGTGCACTATAAGATTTTTCATCCGGAAACTTATAATTCCGGCCGAAACCTAATAAATCCAGCCAGAATTATACTACAGCCAAACCAACTATGGCATAAGAATGATTGTTTTCAGCCAGAACCTTATAATTCCAGCCGCAACATTATAAAACCAAACTAACTATGACATAAGAAGCATACTGGATTGTGAATCATTGTGCACTAAATAATTTTTCAACCGTAACCAGCCAAAACCTAATAAAGCCAGCCAGAATCATAACACAGCCAAATAAACTATTGCATAAGAAGCACAATATATTGTACATCATTATGTACTAACTGTTTTCAGCCGGAACCTTATAAAGCCAGCCGGAACCATACTCTCTGCAGTCAAACTAACTATGACACATTAAGCAAAATGTTTGTGCACTATAAGATTTTTCAGCTAAAACCTTATAATTCCAGCTGAAACCTAAAAGCCAGCCAAAACCATAACACAGCCAAACCAACTATTATATAAGAAGACAATGCATTGTGTATCATTGTACACTAATTTTTTTAGCCAGAACCTTATAAAGCCACCCGGAACCTTATAATTCCATCCGTAGCCTTATAAAGCCAGCCGCAACCGTATAAAGCCAGCCGGAACCATACCATTTAAAGCCAAACTAACTATGACGCTAGAAGCACAAATAATTGTGCATCATTGTACACTACATGATTTTTCAGCTGGAACCTTATAATTCCAGTCGAAAACTAATAAAGCCAGCCGGAACCATAATACAGCCAAACCAACTATTGCATAAGAAGCATGTAGCGGTTAGAATATTGCAAACCAATATTCGTGCGAATAAATTAAATGCATCAACAGATGTACATATATACGCAAGAGGGAAACAACAAGACGAATGGGAAACCAAAGCAAAACGAACAAATTTAAAGCAAATAATTCACCTACGTCAGATCCCAACTTGAGTATGTCGTTAATATCTGGTGTCCTTTTTACAATGAACATATTCGTAACATAGAGAATATCCAAAAGAAGTTTGTACGTTACTTATATTGTAAGGATGGCTGGTAATACGACAAAGAATTGCCGTATCACGTTAGCCTGCAAGAACTACCACCACACCTCGCTGGATGTAGAACCCACAATCTGACAACCCTGGAATATATACGGGAGCTTCTGAAGTGTTCGTTTATTGGAAACATCTTAAATCGATTCACCAACTTAACTTGATTCTATGGAAATAAAAGCACCGAGCAGAATCTTAAGAAATTCTGAGTTTTTTCAAGTAAATAAACACAGGACAAATTATGATTACCACGAACCGGTGCCCATGATGTGCACGAGTGTTAACAAACCTAATCATCTCTTTGGCTTTAGCTTAATCAAAAACGCGTTTAAAAGTGAATTGAAACAATTTTATGAGTCGACTACTAAATTTTTTTTTTAAATTTCGCTGTACTTAAATTGTGTATGTTCTCAAGTCAAATTTGTAGATATTTCTAAAATAAAATAAAAATAAAAACCAAGTTGCTGTCGGTTTTACCAAAGAAGATAAACTAAAAATTCAAACGGTTATAAAATTTTATAACCCGTCTTAACATATAAATAATGTTAAACTTTACAAATCGTTTATATTGGCTTCTTTTGAACCACATTTTCTGTACATATTTGTGGAAAAGCAATAAATGTATACTTTACATCGACGTTTTTGTTTTTGGATTTGGGTAAAATTAAATGATCACTCCAATTCCATACCGTTTGCCAAAAATAGAACTATTAGCTATAGATAATCTATTTTGTTTTGATTAAAAGTGCCATCTTTGTAATAAGGAGGAAACTCGAAGTTGCCAAGTGTTTTTTTGTTTCGCAAATTAAATTATTTTCGTTGTTCTAGAATGTTTCCGTTAATTCATTCCTTAGAAAGAATGGAAGGAATAGAATATTGATCACGTGGCCTAAGAACATTCCGAACGAAATGTAATAAAAGAATGCACAGAAATGTACTGCACATACACTATCACAGCTTAACATTTTAAAACAAAATATTTATTCATTCTACATTTCCATGTAGTATAAAAGGAATGCGTTCCGAAAATTCTATATAGAAAGGAACGACAAAAAAGAGAATACATAGAATGTCTATCTCATTTTATGTCAGTAATGGAACATTCGGAATATACAGAATGAATAAACGAAAGCAGTCCTAGTCTTATTTTATTGTGTGGAGTAATGAGTTTGTTTCATTTTAAATATTTTATGATGTAACTGTGATGTTATTTCTGTTTTGCAAAAGAGTTAAATGTATGTGTAACTCGCTTTTAATTTTGGTACTCCATTTAGAGCTGTTTTAAAAATGCCAGGAAATTTACATCATAAAATGAAAAATCCCAGGACAAAATCCTATTAGTCACGGGCAAATCGATGTTCGTGGTCTTAGTTGATTTTACAGAAAAATCATTTTCCAGATATTTTTAATTTAAGTTTTTCATAAAAGAAGCATCATTTTTAACCATACCAAATGTAGGAAATTTGAGAAAAAGCTTTAAATTATTGATACCATAAAAAGCGCGTTTAGAGCAAAGAGGCTTGTAGTCATGTTGGCTTGGAGTAAATTCAACATATTTGGATACACTGTTAAGCTGTGTCATTTTTGAAACGTACAATTTCGTTAATTTAGCCATCAGTGTTTTTAGATTGTATCTCCCGCTGCACTTCATCAAATTAATTTTAAAGTGTTTAATCAGTTTTGATTAGTACATACAAACCAACACATGTTGGCCAAACTGCTTATGCTGCTTTTAGTCACATACAACTGCAATAACTATAAGAGGGATCACTTTCCATAATAAAACAATTTCAATTTCAAAATCTGAAGATTTCGCTACAATCGCTTCTTGGGTTTTAACGGAAACTGATTTCAATATTTTTTCTTGCTTTTCATGTCTTATTTTATTTCTTTAGTTAAATGTAAATTCACCAAATAATTCATTTAAAGTTAGTTTATTTATTTGACCCCCATTAACAAATTTCAATTTTCAAACATTGGTTGACTGGTACATTTAGTTTATATAATGTAATCAACAACGTTCACAAATCTTTGATATATTCTGTGTTTGTACGATATGAGGTTGTCCCAAATCTCATAGGTGAGAAAAAAACCCAATCAACCCAGCTTGTTCCCACTTTAAATTATTTTGGATGTCATTAATTTAGACGAGCGATAAATATTAATAGCGGTTAAATTCATTATTTGTTAATGATTTCATATTTAATTCGTTGTAACATACATATAATAAAGAAAGTAAAGTATGATGCGATGTCATTAACTGTCCGCCTCAAGCGAAATTTTCACTAAACGTGTATAATGTACATTGATTACTCTGCATACATAATTGTACTTTACCTGTGAAGTATATGATCAGCTGCAGAATAGCAGAAATAGTTGCAATAAGTGTGATCAATTTTATTATTTTACATAAATATTATTAAACCATTTTTGGATGAAAACGTGTTATTATTAATAATATAACATCATAAAATTAACACAGAAAATGTTCCCCTACCCACATAATTTAATTGTGTGTAAATTACTGTACTATCCTCCACATTCTTTGAACATAATATAAATTAATTTGCTACTTAACAACTACTTCAATGGCAAATAATTTTTAATTTATGTAAATATTACCACAACTATGGGATTTAGGTACCCAGCAAGCCAGTACACATAGGAGGTACAATTATATTGTCAAATAGTTCAAGGCTATGTACAAAATTGTAGGAGGTAATTATAATTTTGTTTTCACAATATGTCAATTTGCATGCAGTGTGACTATTGCGCAAAACTTTAATCTTTTGTTTTATAACGGAATTTCATTTGTCTTGAAACAATAAAAATATGGTGCACATATATATACAAATAGTGCAAATTTGTTTTCTTTTTATTCTTCCTACAGTTTGCTTATTATATACACATACTTAAGATTGTTCAACAGAAACTTTAACAATTTATCATGGCTGAGTTAATATTTTTATTATATAATTTAATTAAAAACATAAAATCTCTATATGAATAAATAATATGGAGCACTGTTCGCTCAATTACCCACCATCTTATACAAATTTTGACATGTACTTGTATAACGCATCCTATATACGCTTTATCTAGTATGCAGAGCTTAATTACCATAATGTAATCACACGCCTCCGAACAAACATTTCCTCAACACATTTTTCTTTTCTAATTAAATTAATTCACAATTGCAATATTACACGTACAACCATGTTGAGTTTCAATTTAAAACTTGTATATTACAGTTAATTTTTTGAGACTATACTGTAAAATGCACGCACCATCAACCATCAATAATTATCATGATAATACGAAATAAGAATAAAATATTCTTGAAGTATAAAAATAAAATAAAATATGCAATCGAAGTAAACGTGAAACAAAATCAAAATAAAAGAAAAAGTTTTTTTTTTTTTGTGTGAAGACCACAGGTTACTTGACGACCTCGATATTTTAAAGTAAAAATTAAATATGTATATAAGAATTTTTATTTATTTTATTGTTTATTTTTTTTTTGGGTCCATGATGATGTTCACAAAACAAGTGAATGTATGACGTTCCGTAAACACAAAAGTATATTCAAATAGAGATTGTCTAACGGGTGGTGCACGATTAAATCTTTGTAATTTGACGTGAGTGCAGTCTATGGGAGAATTTTATAAATTTTTATAATATCACCCTATAAACAATAGTTTAATGTTTTTAAAATAAGATTAATCATTTGGGATGACATTTAACGTATAGCAAGAGAATATTGTAAATGTTACGTTATATAATTTTAAGACAAATTTCATTGAATCTTTTATATTTACTGTTCTTTTTGTTCATTCATTATATATAGTAATGCGGCAACATTGTATTTATATAAATTTATAATAAAACTGCATGTTACCTCAATTCCCTAATAGTAAGTTGATTATAAAATTATTAATCTTTACGTCTTTATATTTATTATTATTATTTATAAACATTAACACATTTTTTTACAACTTCAGATCCTGTTTATTTGCAAACTTGATATCGACTATATGGTGTATGATGATCATGATGTTGATGACACAATTTCTATATGTCTGTCCATTTAATATTTTTATATGTATATATTATAGTTATTATATATTCCGCAAGATTGATCATAAAGCTCGCATTGATGACATTTAGTTATTATTCAATGTGAGAATAACACGAGTTTAAAAAGTTGAAGGTTACATTTTTTTGCCGGATCACATCATCATTTATTTTGGGAAATGTTGGCTTCAAAAAGGTTAAAATATTAATTTTGTTTATTGACCGAACAACTTTTACTTTGGTGTACCACATAAATAAATAAATAAGGTGAATATGATATGAGTAATATTTTTAACAAATAAATTTAATTAGTTCTTTCAACCTAACATTAAAATGGCCATTTACGTTTAACCGTTTAATATTTAGATATTTTAAATTTAGTCTTAATTACGTTTTAAATAAAATCAAGACGCAATTCAAAAAATGCTAAACAGATCAACCTAAACACGCACAACAAACTCGAAAAAAGGCGAAGATGATATTTCAAACCTTCTTCTCTATGTATATATGTATAACATTAGAATTTCTAATTTACGTTTTAACCATATTTTTATGCAGAACAAACAAGAGCCGACAACAAATTCTAAACCTAACAACTTGGTGGGCGGTTAAATTGTAATTATTTTATAAATTCTTTTACAAAAGAGTTGAATGCTGAAGGCGAGAAACCCGATGTTTATTTTATATTCTAAAGCATAATACATTTCTAATTAGACACCAAATTATCTTGTTGGATTAAAGTAATTTAAATATTCCTACCTGTTATAACAATCCAATAAAAGACAAAAAAATTCCACAATTAAAATCTATATAAAACTAATTCTTGTATATTTTTTACTCTTTTTTCCCTTTTTAAAACTATTATTTATATTTTAAACTTCTTTCCTCTTACAAAAAAAATACAACACTGAAAAAACTAGATTCTTCACTATATAAAAAATAAGCACATAGAACTTCTTTTATTTTCTTTAATATTTTGCACTATTTATGTATAAATAATTCACTTTTTTCGAAAAAAAAAACTAAAGCACTATTTTACCAATCACTGTAATATATAAAAATATTTTGGTTTAATATTATTAATGTATAAACACACAAAACCACAAAAAAAACAAAATTAATATTTTTATAAATATAAATAGTTATTATAAAAGAAATTTGTTTTCTTTTAATATTTATTTATATAAATTCTGAAGACATTCACCACAATTTAATAATAAAAATATAAACATAAGACGAACGACGGAACAACAAAACTATTCTTGATCATCGCACTAAAGAAACTAAAACAAAATTATAGCGATTGTGTTTTGTTTATTTTTGCTACGTATAGGTATAATTATTGTAAAAACTGGTTTTTGGTCTGATCGTAAACGAACCAAAAACGAATAATAATTTTTATGTATTTCGTTCGCTATATACTCAGGTATCATCAACCTGTTGCTATATGATATTCATATACGATTATAATATGCACAGGTGTTAATAAAAGTATTCGTACATGTAGATATTAAAGCCACGCGAATTATCTGATCAATCTTAATTAACTGGGTTGACGTGTTAAAACATCACATTTCTGATACTTTTTCGTTAATTACAAAATGGCGTATATTGTTTCCATAGTTAGGTTGAGTTGAAATTTTGACATCTGTACGCATTACAGAAATATTTTATGTTTGGAAGCGTTTGTGAATTAAATTTTCTGAAATTTTATGATAATAAAAACGGTAAAAATGTTAAACAGAAAAATTAAAATGTTCTGTTTGGCACAAATTGTTTCGTTAATGTTAAACTTTTATTCTCAAAACATAAAAATTTCTCGCCGTAAGTTTAAAAATAGAATTCGTCGGCGACGAAAAATTAATTTATGTTACACTCGAGATATGTTAGCAGCTACATAAAGCATAGAATCGGTGGGACGTCAAGGAAATCGCCTAATATCTGGATGAAAAAAAGATGTAAAAATTGGTGGAAAAATGTGGTGAATAACGGGTTTTCATGACTCGGTCGAAAATTTTCGAATTGAGAAACCTACGTGTGAATTTATCTACGAAAAATTAAGGCATGAGTTGCAGTTCAATAAAAACTGGGTACGAAAACCTTTAGACGTAAAATTGAAAGTTGGGATCGCGCTATACAAATTAGTGTCTTTTGCATTTATTTATGCGACACTCTGTCATCTGTTTATATGTTAGTTGTGTGTTCGACATATTTAGAATATCATTTTTATTTTTATCTCTCTTGTTTTTTGATGTATCAGTCTTTCTGTGAATATTAAAGTATATGGTTTCTCGCAAGACAAAAGTATTTTGGTTGTTACCGATTGCGGTAGTTTGCTTTGTTTCATGTTTTAAGCACTCTGTTTGGCTAAGTGGATACTCCAACAGGTTATGGGCCCAGATATTGAACAAGCGACATTAAGTTTCGAAATAAAAGAAGTGTAAAGAACAGTTTACGCGAAAAGTAAGTGTGAGTGAATAAAGTTACAACGACAATTATTTTATGTCAAAGTACAAAATAGAGCCATTGCTTATGAAAGAAAAATTGTGGAGGGTTTTAAATGAAACAAAACCAGCACCAACGGAAGATAATGGCAATGCGTAAGCAATCAACAAGATTGGATTAGTTTCTCGGTTGAAGACAACCAATTGTGCTACATTCGAAATAAAACCACGGCGAAAGATGCATGGATGGCATTAAAAACAAAATACTCAATGACAAATAAAATTAGCATAATTCGACGTATTTGTGGTTTAAAAATGAGTGAAGGTGGAAACGTCGAAGAGCATTTGAATGAACTCACGAGTTTGTTCCAGAAATTAAATAATTTGGGCGAAAAGCACTTGTAAGTTACGATAATTTAATTGTTGCTCTCGAGGCACGACCAGAGGCAGATATCACATTGTCGTTGGTTCAATCGAAATTAATTACTGAGTATCAACGTCGAAAAGAAGCGGACGGCAACGAAAATACAGATTCGGCATTAAAAACTACTGTGAAATTTAAAGACAAAATTAAGTGTTTCTTTTGCAAGCGATCTGGCCATGTAAAGAGTGACTGTGGTAAATATAAATCGTGGAAAAGGAAACACAAAATAAGCAAAAGTACATCGACCAGTGACAAAATAAATAAAGTTGAAGAAAATGACAGTTTTTTATTTGTGATTTCATCGAAAAAAAATTGTGATGGATAGATTCTCGATTCGGGTGCTACGAAACATATTTCCAAATGTTTTTTCGTTTCACTAGATCAAGCGGAATGCAAGAGTTTAAACGTTGCATCCGGTGAAGGGTAGATGTCAAGGGAAAAGGCGTATGTCGCATCGAAATGGTCAATACAGATGGTGTATCGACCATGGCAACGGTAACAGATGTTTTGTACGTGCCGAGTATTGAAGGAAATTTGCTGTCGGCGAAAAAGTTGCTGGAAAAGGATTATGAAGTGAATTTCATTCCGAATTCTGAAATGTGTGAAATTTAATTCGGAGACAAACAAGTGACAGTAGCAGAGACGCAAACGAATTTGTTTAAATTGCGTCAATCGAACAAAGTGTATGCGGTACGTGAACATAAAGAAGATTGCATTCATGACTGGCATCGCATTTTTGGTCATCGCTATCCAGATGCAATCAAGCAAATGTATTCGAAAGGATTAGTTGACGGCATGAAAATTGTCGATTGCGGCATCAAGGTTAAATGCAAAGTATGTCTCAAACGAAAAACAACACGTTTGCCGTTTGCAAAGCAATTATTGACAAAATCTACAGCTCCACTTGTTCTTCTAAACACTGACGTATGCGGACCAATGCAAACAGTTTGGCCGAGCGGTAAGCAGTACATTTGTGATTTCTCTACGAAACCAAAAATTATACAGTCGGATCGAGGAGGAGAGTACACAGGAAAGAACTTCGTCGATTTTTGAAACATGAAGGAATTCAAATTCAGTACGCAACACCATTCATGCCGCAGCAGAACAGAGTTGCTGAGAGAGAAAATCGTACGCTCATTGAGATGGCGCGTTGTATGCTGTTGGACGCAAATTTACCGAAAACATTTTGGGCAGAAGCGGTAAATACGGCAAATTATGTTCAAAACTGTTTGCCATGCAGAGCGATCGAAAAGACACCATATGAGGCGTGGAATCAGCGGAAACCAGGTATTAAACATTTTTCAATTTTTGCTGCTAAATGTTTTGTTCGTGTACCTTCAGAGAAACGACTAAAATTGGTTGATACCAGCGCACCGATGATTTTTGTTGGTTATGACGAAAATTCAAAAGGATTCAGGTGCTTAGATCTAGTTAAAAATAAGTCACGACGTACGTTTTACGGAAAAATCTGCGAGTGAAATCAGCGTTGATTTATCATCAAGTATGATACGAATGTCGAATCAAGTACAATCGGCATCGATATGGGTAAGTCAACTGAAATCAATCCAAATATGCGCGACAACGTGAGTGATACTGTGACAAAAATAAATAATGCGTGTGCGCGCAACAATAGTGATGATGCAATATCGAATGGCAAGTTTGGATCTTTCGCTGAAGGCTTACATCGTATTTTCAATGATGAAAACAACAGAGACATTCCGATTCATGAGACATCAGTGCATCGCATTTCACAGCGTGAAAAAAGGATGTGCCACCGCGACGATTGATCGACGAAATCAATATGGTTTATAAAGTCGTCGAGACGAAAAGTCTATCAGAAGCATTGTCCAGTGAGCATAAAGAACAATGGATTCGCGTAATGAAAAATGAAATAGATTAATTAAAGAAAAATGAAACATGGCAATTGTGCGGATTACCAAAGGACAGAAAAGCGATAGGCTGCAAATGGATTTATAAAGTAAAAACCGATGCGGAAGGAAAAAATGATCGACACAAAGCGCGTTTAGTCGCACAGGGTTTCTCATAAAAATATGGAACGGATTATGATCTAGTGTTTGTTCCTGTTGCTCGACAAACAACATTCAGAACGCTTTTATTAATTGTATCGAAAGAAAAACTCATTGTGCGGTCATATTGATGCAAAAACGGCGTTTTTAAATGGGAAATTGAAAGAAACGATCTTCCTTTAAACAGCTGCCGGGATTCGAGGAGAATAATAAACTCGTTTGTTTGTTGAAAAAAACTTTATATAGTCCAAAACAAGCGGCGAAATCATGGAATGACGCTATTCATGAAGTATTGATCGATGCGGGTTTTCATGATTGTGGCAGCGAAATCAGTAAAAACAGCTAACGAAATAAAGAAAATCATCGCATCGAAATTTGAATTGCAAGATCTGGGTGAAATTATATTTTACCTCGGAATAGAAATCATCAAGGACGCGAAAAACATTTATCATTTGTGTCAATCAAAATACATTCCAAGAATTGCTGCAGATTTCAGTCTCAGTTATGTGAAAGTTTCAAACGTTCCGATGAACGTGGACTATGATAAAACGCTAATTGGGCCAAAAATAAAAAGGACCAAAAATCAAACACTAACCAGTGTTTTATTGTTAATATATATTTTTATTGTTAATGGTGGCATCGTAAGTTGGGCATCTCGAAAGCTGAAGTGCGTCGCATTGTCATCTACAGAAGCAGAGTTCATCGGATTGTCCGAAACGTTTCAAGAGGCATTTTGGTTGCGGTGGTTGCTGAACGATTTGTAACAGCCAGTTCAAACAGCGCCAACAATCTACGAAGACAATCAAAGCTGTTTGAATCTCATCGAAGAGGAAAAATTGTCAAGTCGAACAAAACATGTGGATACACGATATAATTTTGTTAAAGAATACGTGCAACGAAAATTCGTATCGTGCGTGTATTGCTGTTCAGTAGATATGTTGGCCGATTTACTAACAAACCCATTGCCGGCAACGCGGCATATCATGCTACGCGAGCGATGCGGAATAAATTAAATTAAACAAATAATTTGTTTATTTGTTGACAATTCAAAATCAATTGAAGTGAATTAGACGTTTTGTTTTGCGTTTATTTATGCGACACTCTGTCACCTGTTTATATGTACCGTATTTTTTCATTTTTTTTAAATTTCAGTTTTATATTTGTTGTTTACCGCCGGAAAACTTTTTCTTTTGAAAAAACTAACCACAAAATAATTACAAATACAAAAGTTTTTAATCTCGTGTCACGCACTTGACGCTATAAAAATTTGTATAAAATAAAATTATAAAGGGGTAGGGATTTTTTTCGTTTGGTTGCTATAAAAAATACTCGAGTTGATATTTTTTCTGAAAAATTTATGACAACACAACAAAAATTTGCTCAGCAAGCTATAATCGGATACGCCCTTCTACCAAATAGTCGATCTATATTTTTGTCTCGTTTTAGTTTTGCTGAGATAATATTTTTTTCTCATGTAATAGGGCCATTAGTTGTGTGTTCGACATATTTAGAATATCATTTTTATTTTTCTCTCTTTTGTTTTTTGATGTATCAGTCTTTCTGTGAATATTAAAGTATAAGGTCTCTCGCAAGACTAAAGTATCTCCATATGTTGGTTGTTTCATTTTTTATCCGATTACGGTAGTTTGCTTTGTTTCATGTTTTAAGTACTCTGTTTGGCTCAGTGGATGCACATAAGAACTTTCGTGTACTCCAATAAATACCGAGTAGTAGCGAGGTAGCGAGCCAGTTTGATGTCTGACACCTCCATTGAATGGGTACAGGATTAGATAAACAGGAAATCATAGACGCCATTGTGCTTCAGAGTATAGTAGATTCAAATTAAAGGTAACTATATAATAAACTTGTTCTCATTTATTAATTGAGGTAATATTCTGTTTTCAGATTCATTGATATAACTGTTAAACACCCTGGATGCTCACATGATTCTTCTGTATTTAGGGATTCGTTTATATAAAAAAATATAAATAATTATGAAAAGGTTTAAATATTTTTATTATTAAATACAATCCTCGTTTAATGTTCTTTTTTATTTTGTCAGCCATTAAAAGTAATTAACGGTAGAGAAATTAAGGCTTTCATTGTTGGAGATCCTGCATATCCTCTTATGGATTGGCTTTTATGGAAGAGTATTTTAACGAATATCTTATTAAAATACAGTTCTAGAAAATGCATTCGGCCGGCTCAAAGGCATAATTTTTTATCTCGGAGATATATATTTTTATAATTTTTATGTTTTTTGTTATATAAAAATTCATTTTCTCGAACAAACTCAATAATTTTCTCTTCCATTTTTGTTTTGCGATTTCTGTCAAAACATTAAAATGCTACTGTGAAGTTAGTATTAATTTATAATAATTTATTTATTTTTGTTGCTGTACTGCTGTAGTGCGTTTTTTAAAAAATAGAGACAAGTATTTCATTCAATTTAAAGTAGTTTATTCAAATTATTTATTCTAATTAAACGTAAACATTTTTCCGCATGTCTGTTTTCACCATAAGACCCTCTGTTGTAGTGCAGAATTCAGCCCCGGCCCACTGTCCATGTCAGTGTACAGGTTGACATGGTTGTAATTGCGTGAGTAAATGAATGGGCGGTATGTGCGTGAATGAAAAGGGGTTATGAATTGATCTTCAATGGACATTAAATCCACTGGATAATATTAATATGTATATACAAAAACTTTGACAGTTGGAATCAAGAAATTTCTTGGTTTTTTGTGATAAATGGGTGCATTTTATGGCGAAACGTAATAAAAAATATCATGAAATTTTTTATCATTTTTGACCGACTGAACACTAGGACTATCAATATAGCTTGTATAAACGTTTGACATATATTCCGGGTTGTAAATGAAACGCTTTGTTTATAGGGTATTCGTGATTATTTCTATACTGTAGAGCCATCTATCTGGGAATAGGTAAACAATTAAATTGTAAAGGCTAAGTCATGTAGAAGAGATCAATCATTCTTTATTTGATAGGCTACATATCGTAAAACGTTAAATTAAGTTTTCATTGAATCAAACTGTTAGAATCTTAGAATTGTAGTTGTTTCATAAGTCAATGAAACCAAATAACCCATTTTAGTTGAAATGAACTAAACTTAAGGACCTGAATAATTCGGCATTCCCAGCACACTCACTAAAAGCAAAGGAACATTACATTCATATAAAATTTAGTGCGGCCTCACAGAAAACTAAGAATCCCAGTGTGCTGGATAAGGCTAATGATTAAGTGCTTGTTTCAACTGGTTTAAATACCGCATAAAAAGTTAAAAAATTAAAAATTTATTCGTGGTTAATATTTTTTAACTTTTTATCTGTTTCAATTGGGTAAAACTTTGACAATAACTATGGTTGCTTGTTTTATGTGTAATTGTGAACGTAAATAGCAAATTTAAATATGAAAATATGTAAAATAAATACTACTTAAATATATATTAGTCAATTATGGTCAGTTTACATCTATATCATTATGATATTTCTCAAAATTTGTACATTGCAAATTTCTATATACAAACAAATATTTTTGTATGCCAAATGTTTTCCATATAAAAATTTTATCAGCTCTTGAAGCAGATAAAAAGTTTGACATTTTTATTCACCTCAATTTTTAACTTTTTATGCGGTATTTAAACCAATTGAAACACACTCTTAAAATGTTTGTGAAGTGAAGAACATTAATCGAATAATTACTTTACTTCACTAACTTAATAAGGGTGCAGCAAAACTATATACTAAATATTTACTCACAGTAGATTTTTTGATAGGTTCCCCAATAAAACCAAATAATTATTTTCTTTACCCTTTATTCTTAGTAATCGATACAATCAATATAGTTCTCCAAGCCTTACGATTCAGCGAATTCCGGTCTACTAGCCCCATACTTCTTAATTAAATCCAAATTTGGTATATCAAATTGAAACCTACACCCCTCATCCACAACCTCCCGATAATCCGAATGTTCTGCCCGTTTTCTCTCAGCAAAATATAACTTCAATATATTTTGGAATGGCTCTCGGTACGCATATTTAGCTACCTTTTGACAAAATATTTTAATGCTATGCAAAAATGAATTATCATCCTTTTCAAGGTAGAAATATAAATTACTCGAACGCGTCGAAACATTTTGTTGTAATTTGACTTTTACGGTATTAGTGCCCTCTTTGTGTACACCGAATTCAAATTGTATTTTATTAGGACTTTTTGTAACGTAATCCGAATTAACTGATGGGAATATAAACACCTTTTGCTTATCGAATAAATCTCCACAATTTTTATTATTAAACGTGTCGATGATCGTAAACACTTTTATTGCTATGTTATCATTAAAATAAACATCATTTAGGGTACCAATTCCAAGATGAATATAAAAAAAACAATTTACATTCCGTAAATATCTTGCTTTAAGTGTAAATATGTGTGCGTGAATACTTTCAACACTTTTGTTCTCAAGATAAAATATACGAAAATGTAACTGATTAAACAGTGATAGTATCCAGTCTCGTTCCTCTTTCGCTTTCGGCCGATCTTCTGTATAGTTGACGAAAAATAGAACACCAGCATACTCTACATTATAGTATATAGAGTATTTACCGGGATCGGTGTTATCATCCGGCTCGTCGATTTCAACGTATTTATTTAATTCATCAATTTCATCCGAACTAAGAGGTGCTAGCTGGCCTTTTGTATGCAGTTGAATGTTGTCCTTCTCTGTACTTGGCTCCAAAATATACACAGCGCGCTCAAAATTTTCTTTACATATTTCAACCAATTTTTCAAACGCGGTTGCACTGCGGGTCGTTATTTTCTCGAATAAGGCCTTATGAGCTTCCTCCTCCACATTTTTTACATTTCTTTCGAACAATTGCCTCATTTTGTCATTAATTATTCTTTTATCGATACATTTCTTTACAAGAACTTTATAATCAGTCGCCTCGACTAATTTATCTATATTTGATAGAATAAGATTTCGATGACTTTCTTCCATCATTGTCTCGTACATAACAATAATATAAAAAAAATAAATATATTTAAAACTATTTTAAAACTAGATTACCACAAATAAAATGCAATGTGTAAAACAAGATCTCAATGTCATTTGGAAATTTGACAATTCCACGAAGAAAAAATTAATCTATATATGTCACAAAACGCACTAATTAATTCCAAAGCGACAGTAACCAGTACCCTACATGCATATTATCGCAAGTAAGAAATAATTCCATAATTTATTACAATTTTCCCTATTCCAAACATAGAAATAGAGTATATAGTATGAATGAAAGAACTGTCAAGCGTCACAAATTCGGAGGGTAAAAGAGAAAGCATATAAATTAACAGGGCCGTATTTAGAATTTTTTTCGATCGAATGCAGTGAAGTTAGGAAGTTTAAATTAAAAAATTATTGATATTTAATTACATTTTTATTTCTTTAATAAAGTACATTAATTATTTTTATTTAAATATAGTATTAATATAATAAAAAATTATAAAATATAAAAAATATAAAATATAAAAAATAATAATTATAAAACCACTACGCTTATTTATTTCACATTCCTTTGAAATGTAATAAAGAAATAAACTTGTTTCTTTTCGTTAATTTATATGACCTTTGGTTACAAAAATAATTCAATCGGATGTCATAATATTTTTCTATGATAGAATGAGCTAACAAATTAAAGTGTTCTTGAGAATGACTATATTGATCTTCATCATTGAAAATATTTACACTTATTAGGTTGTGAAGAACGTTATAACTTATTTTTTTTTTTAAAATTTAGAACTAGATTTTAGTTGCGTTATGTTTTTGTAGTGCGCAATAGCCAATTCCCGTTTTAATACAGCTTCTGAATATTTACAAATTTTTAATACTGACGACGAAGGAGTTAACAGACTACCCTTATTTTTTAAATTGATTAGCGAGGTATAAGAGTTACATTGTTGTATTAATGTGCAACAGTCCTCACAATTCAATTTTCTAAATTAATATCGGACTATAAATCCTCCTATGTATTCAATAACATTAATTGAAAATTCACTTAGTATAATTGGGTATCCAAGAAAATCTTCATCATACATATTCAATTCGTCTACTTTTGAAATTTCTTGGTCAATAGAAATATCATCTGATGAGGCTTCAACCATTGCTTTTGCAATTCTCCATATTTTGGTAAACTAAAAACAAATGTTGACATTATAATTTCTGTAAAAAATTGTATTTACAGTACATATTCCAAAATAAAAATAAATTATGAAAAGCAAAGCACTTAGCACATGAAATAAAATAAGAAAAATGCGGCACTGGTAAAAACATATGTTTATTAAAAGCATCAACCCACGCCAATAACCAAAATTGGTTTCTTATTTTTATCTGATTTATAACTTAAATTAAGGATAATTTTACCACAAATCACTTTCTTTTCAACATCATTTACATTTTATTTTTTTATAAGAACTTACTGATGGTACGAAATTTCATCTTGTAATTTTTGAGGCGTAATTAGCAGTTTTTCATGAGACACTTCATTTTATTAAATGTTTCTAATTTTTATTATTAAAATGATGCACTACACACAATCCACTAACTATTTTAATAATATTTTAATTATTTTTTAATTATTTTAATTAATATGTTCACGATTTTTTAAGAGCACAAAATTTAACGCGTCATTTAAAACAAAAACAAAAACTGGTTTGAGGAGGATTGAATCTTTGACATATGAGACCGCCATATGCATTTTTTATATAACCATCCTGCTCTGGCTTGTGACACATGAAACAGCAAATCTTATATGGGAAAAAGCTTTACATTCATTCTATAGTATATAATTCTATGATTCCAAATTGAATAATTTATACTGTTTACATTGAAGGTTTAACCTAGGTTGAACCTTGGTTAAACCTTCAATATAAACAGTCAGAGTTAACTTGTAGTTAACTCGACTCAATTCAAAAAATTTCTTGGGTCGAGTCGAAAAATTCCAATATAAACGGGCAGAGTCGAGTCGAAAAACAACAACAAAAAAATCTATAAATTAAAAATATAAATGGTGGTTTTTCATGTTTTTCTTGTACGAGCGCGTCTGTGTCTAAATTTAATATTAATACAGTTTTATTATAAATTTATTGTAGTTATATCTTTCTGTTAATTATTTTAAGTCTAATTTAATTTAGTTTTTTGTTTTTAAGTGTAGTATAAGATAATATTAATTTTTTTTGTAATTAAGTAGAATAATTTAGTTTTAAAAAATGCGGCCGTTTTGGAGCGACGCCGAAACATCGGATTTTGACATGTATAACCTGGTTTCGACTCAACCTTAAGATGACCAATATAACCGCTCAAAAAGATAACTACAAGTAACCTGAATGTAAACACTATAATTATAAACATTGTATTAAAAATAAGAGCATAGCGGTAGTCTTAGTTTTTAGAGAACATATTTAAACAAAAATGTTGCTTGTGTGCGATTAAGGATAAAGAGATTTGTTATTTAGACTTTTATTTAAATAAATTTACTAAACATTGTACGTTCGTTTTTCTAGCAATTGCAATAAATTATAACGATTTTTTCCACTAAAATTTGCACTATAAAAATAATTTGCAAAATAATTTTTGTAAATAGAACAAAGAAAGTTGATGAAATTATTAAAAATTAGTTTTTATGTAATAAAAATTCATATTTGATCATAATTTGACTAAATATTATGTTTAATGTTAAATTAGTAAATAATAAGTATGTATAATATAAAAGTAATAAAATAACACAAATTTTTAGAGATTTTTTCCGTTTAAAGAAACTTGCATAACAAACTTCAACGGAGTTAAATACAAATGTATATCACATATTCGCAACCACATATAATTATTGTTTTAAAAGGCTACACTTAAATGAATATTGAACAGAATAAAAAATTGAATGTTTAATTTATAACCGTTATAAATGTATACTTAAGTACATTTTATAAATACAACAATATTGCATTGTTCCAAACAAGTTCCAAAAAATATTTAGATTTAAATAAATATTAATCGTTTAGATTTAATTAAATATTAATCGTGGGAAAAAACATTATTCACAGGTTTTTTTTTGAAACGCACGAATCAAGTTTTTCAATATTTTCCCTCTAAACGGCGAAAAAAATTCATCAAGGTGCTGAGAAACATAAAATCGAGGGATTAATACGAATGACGACGAAAATGTTAAAAATATTAAAAATTTGGATTTTTATCGATCGAAAAATTACGCCAAACGTTAATTTTATTTATTTTGCGCCGCAATAACGATTATTTTTGGTAAATTTACTGTCATTAGATGGAAAATTACGAAATAAAAAGTGTGTCCAAGATAAATGGTTGTTAATTTATTATAATATGTAATGTTTAGATCAGTAATAATAAAATATCATAAATTGATTAATTATTTTTCCACATATAAACAATATAAGTAAAGTTTAGTAAGATAAAATTATGGTACTCAAACTTATCAACGAAACAAACCACTACATACATTTAGGGACATTTGAATAATGATACTAAAAAATAAATTTGTTTTCCCAGTACCACACAGCCTTAATTCTTTTAAGAATTCTTATTAATATTCATAATTCTTATTTCTTTTTTAGTATCGATATTTAAATGCCCCTAAAGTTTCTTTAATAAATTTGATTTGATGCCATAATTTTGTATATTTGTTTACTAAACTTTGCTTATGTTGCTTACATGTGTAAAATTAATTAACAATTTTTTTATTTTTCATTATTGCTGATCTAAACCTTGCATATTATAATACATTAGTTGCTTTCCAATCGACCACTGCAAGTACAAGCAGCACTTAAGGTTTTTGTCTTTGCTAAATGAACTACTCAACTACATGAGTAGTTGAAAGCAGTTATGATAAATTTATCCGCTAGGTGATTGTGTGTAATATTTTTCTGTCAAAAATATAATTGAATGTCATATGTGAAGTGCTAATAAAATTCCGTTATAGATATTTTTTTATTAAAAAGTTAATAATAGACTGGAACAACAAACTACACATTTGTAGGTTATGTTTTGCTTTTGTCATTTTTTGTACTTTCCAATCGTCAACCACAATCAGTCAATACACATTTTTCGCACTTACAAATCAAGTAGTACTTGCGGTGGTCGATTGGAAAGCATCTATTAATAACCACTTATCTTGGACACACTTTCTTTTACGTGATTTGCCTTCTAGGGTTGAAATATGCCAAAAATAATCGTCATTGCGGAGTAAAAATAAATAAACTTATCGTTTGAGAAATTTTTCGATCGATAAAAATCGTAATTTTTAACATTTTTAAACTAATTTTTACATTTTCTATATCATCTCAAGATTTATCTTGATAATCATGTGTTAATCCCTCAATTATATATTTAACTTCATCCTAAAGAAAGAATTAGATCAATTGGTAATTTTGTGTGGTCAAAAATTAATTTTTAGTAAACAACTTGTCAGTTGAGTACCATACAGCCTTAATGAAAGAATGAACTCAGTACGGCAGCATAATCGATGTTTTAATTGTTTCAATGACAATCACAGTGTTTTCATGTGTAAATCGAAATTTCGATGTCGTCGTTGTAATAGAAAACATCACACACTACCGTATGGAGATCTATCAAGAGAGAACAACCCAACTATAGCTGTATCCAATATCCAACCGTATGACGAAAATCAATCCAAGTCCAATCAGCAGATCTGCACCACAACAACAAATCATTCAAGAAGTGTCTTACTATCTACCGCATTATTGAAACTGCTAGACACAAACAACCAATACCAACTGTGTCGAATTTTATTGGATTCAGGAACGCAAGGATCGTGCATTTCGGAAAAATGTGCCCAAAAACTAAAATTAAAATGAAGTAGCGCTAAACTAGCCACATCAGCCTTAGGAGAAATTACCAGCGGCTATACAACGAGTGCAGCCAGAGTCATTAGTGATGGTACCGTGGAACAAACCAAAACCAACGATTGAAATGGAAGCCTTTATTTTCCTTAAGCTGTCCACCAAACAACCATCGATATCCGAGTATATCAACGTAAACCAATTCAAACACTATATGATCTAGCCGATCCCCACTTTTACAAGGCTTCCGAGATTGACATCATAGTTGGCGCCGATAGTTTTATCGAGACGCAATTCAACGGGAACATCAAAACAAAAAGCGAACTAATTCTTCAAAACAGGGACAAGTGGCACGGTACCAATGCAATCCACCTCAATCACAGTGGATAATAGGGAGAGTAATCTGGACAACCTATTACGGAGATTTTGGGAGATAGAAAATCTAGTAGTGGTTGAGCTCAATTTGACACCAGAAGAAGAATTATTTAAGAAATGCTTCTCTAACACAGTCAAAATTGTACCGTCTGAATTGGGTGAATCTTATAAAACAGCCGCACAGAGAATGTACCCATTTGAATGAAGATTTGCTAAAGAACCAAGCTTCTTTTCATGAGAGAATACTTAGCCCTAGCACATATGAAGTTGAGATAAACCAAAGGGACAATCAACCACAGTTTTATTTACCACATCACGGTGTCATCAAACATACAAGTAACACAACAAAACTGAGGGTCGTCTGTGATATCTCCTCGAAAACAACTAATGACTATCAGATCGTACAATCAAGCGTATATCAAATATTACCTCGGTTTAGGAAATTCAAAGTAGCGGTAACGGCAGACATTGAAAAAATGTATCACCAGAAAATAGTATGGCGAGAGGAATAATAAAACCATTACGCACATATGAATTGCTAACTATCACCTATAGGACAGCTATAGTACAAGCTATTTGGTTACATGCGCAATTATAGAGGCAGCAGCTACATATTGAAGAATTTCCTCAAGCAGTTGAGCGCATAAAAATCGACAAGTCGACGGTTTGATGACCAGTGCCGATACTCTACATGAAGCCGAGCAGCTTAAAAGTCAGGTCAGATTCATCCTATTGAATTTAAAGTTTCGCCTCCGGAAATGGCAATCTAATGAAAGAACATTGAGTGATAGCATCAAACCAATTCAAAAAGCTAGTCTGTTAGAAGAAGATAATTCAGCCACAACCAAACGAGGTATTCTATCTGAAGTAGTATTTGTTTGGCCCCCTAGGATGGCTCGTTCCCATAACAATTTTGATAAAGAATCCATCTAAAGTGGGATGACCAAATGCCAAGAAATTTACTAAATGAATGGTTAAAATTAAGAGGTAATCTAAGCAAAACCGAAATATTAGATTGTCAAAATTTCTCAATAACACATGCGAGACATGGACAGTAAAATCGTGCTTCACGGGTTTTTCGAAGCTTCCAAAGTAGCCTATTCCGCCAAAATCATAAATCCAAATTGAGAACCCATAATTAAATTGCTATCAGTAAAAGCGAAGGTGGCACCACTTAAACAGCTATCAATTCTACGACTGGAACTCTGTGGTGCAGTGCTATTAAGCTATACTACAGTGTTAAAAAGACATTTAAAAAAGAGATCATCGAGATATTCGCATGGACCGACTCAATGATAGTATTGGATTGGCTAAATTTAAATCCAAGCAAATGGAATACCTTCATCGGTAATATGGCCGGTGAGATTCTTGGTCATTTCAACAGATAACAATGGAGGCATGTAGAATCTCAAGACAACCAGCCGATTGTGCTTCTAGGGGGCTTATACCTGAAAAATTGCAGCACTGTGACTTATGGGGGAATGGACCAAGGTGGCTAATAAATGATAAATGACTAGACTTGGCCAAAAAACCCTATATCGACAGTCAAATACCGTATATACTGTATACCGTATATAGATCAAATCATTTTCTAACCGTGCGACCTCACCACTGAATGTTTTAAGGCGTAATTCAATACGGTCAGTACTTCAATGGAAGTAGTAACTGATCGAGGTAGTTTTTTCTGTTGAATTGTTGAATTAACCATAATCCTGTTAATTTTCTAACCAATACGCAGTGGAACGAATAAAATAAATGCTGGCAAATGTAACAGTAAAAATTTATTTCTAACAAAATAGCTATTTCAGCATGTTTCTTGTTCGCTGTCGAAAATACAACAAGTCTCTTACAATTGAATACAACGGCCGAGTCTAAAACCACAATGCACACTTTCATAAAGACAATGTGTCAAACCTGTCACAACTTTAAATGAATTACATCAAAGAGTGTGTTTACTAATTTCAATAGTTTCACCTCAAACGAGTGCCAAGAATGACTCTCTCCGTAATTGCTTCCTCTCTTCCCTTGCTCACCCTAGATTACATTGAAAATTAGCCCATGTTACCATCTCCAAGAAGATCTTCTGCTAGAAGAAAATTTCGAGGAATAGAAACTTTAAATGTCCACAAATGGTTGTCGTTATCTTCGTAATTCATTTTTACCCATTTACGGTTTTTCAATCCAATTCGCTATCATCGTTACGATCACGCTATGACAATTAATTGAAAGCCATGTATGAGCATTATTATGAAAAGATAACAGCGGAACATGTATATTTTATAAAGTTGTTGCAAATATAATGTCGGACACTATTTTCACAAACTAATAGCCCGGGTTATCATGCATTGTATTTTATAACACAACCTGATAACTTTATAGACGATTACGTCTTATATACGATCAAATTTATTTTACGCTCACGACCTTCAAATTTATTAAAGAATTTATCTACAAAAAGACAGAATTTTACTTATCGCCTTATATATGCGCACATTTAGTTGCAATTTGTTAATAATCTGGACGAGATCGCTTTACGCGAACTGAACAAAATAATGTCTGAACCGGAATCAACACCCGAATGGTTAAATGAACAATTTTTCATTAAAATCTTTCAAGATGAGTTACAAGATTCAAGTAAAGAAATACGTGTATCAATAAAATCACTAAAACCTGTTTGTGATCGAGGCTCTCTGTTACGTGTTAAAGTGAACCTAATTAACGTGAAGCAAGGTAAGATTTTGTGCACCGTCTAAAATTGATTAACTAATTTATTTTATCATTATGTGAATAGAAACGCCAACGGAATACTCATTTATTATAAAATATTTGCGTGATCCCGACGATGATGAGTCATACACCCGAGAAATTGCTATGTACGAAGAAATTATCCCTGCCCTCGCGTATGAGTGGAAGGTGCGCGATTTAAAAATGACGTTCACACCAAAATTATATAGAACATCAGTTGATCCAGTAAAATTATTAGTAATCGAAGATCAAATCGTACAAAAGTCACTTGTTGATTTGGATATGAACCACTGTAAAATGTTTCTGGTAAAATTAGCCCAATACCATGCATCGACGGCTGTATACTATGATAAATATACAACGTTTGGTGAGACATTCGATGTGGACTATGCAAAACGTAAAGAGGAATTCGAAACGAATTGGTCACGTTTATTTCCAGTATTTGCCAACTTATTTGAAAATAACGATTCTCTGGAAAGGTATACGACCAAAATTACAAACTGGCAGAATGCGGCTGGCGAGTTGTATGAGAACGCATTAAAAATCAACAAATCGGCCCTGAACGTGCTGAATCATGGCGAATGCGAACTACACAATTTAATATTCGCGTATAATGAGCGTAATGATGTAACCGATGTTTTATTGGTACGCCCACGAAAATAATTTAATTCGAACCAGAAACGAACTAACAGTTTTGTACATTCGTTTAATTCCAGATTGATTTTCAAGAAGCCATATTCAATTCGCCGGTATACGATTTATGGTTCTTTTTGATCAGCTCACCGTCAAATGAAATATACGAGAGTGGACAGATTGATAATTTGGTCGCGTACTACCATAAAAATTTGGTGACATATTTGAAAAAGTTAAATTATCGAATGCACGTGCCCAGTTTAAAAGAGCTTAACATAGAAATGCTGCAAAAATCGTTTTTAGGATGTTATGCCACTTTAAAATTCAGTTTAACGGAGTCGGGACAAGTAAAGGAGAACGCTATTCAACGATTAGCGACTGTTTATAAATGGTTGGAACTAAGAGGCATGCTTGATATGTAGAAATAAAAACTTAGCATTTTTAGTGTAATCAGATTAATCTCAATGAATCGGAGATTAACCCGTAAGAGCGTTTTACAAAACCTAATATTTGTGATTCCAACTGCTGAGAAAATATGTAGCTGAAATCTGTTGAACAAAGTGCGAACCATAATCCTCATTTACTATGGTACAAGGGAGATTAAAAGTATTTTAATTTTCGTCTCCCCTCCCTCCCTCCGTAAGTTTAGAAACTGTGGCGAGAGTGAATTTTATTAAGCTATAAATTACGAGCATTACCTGTAGTTATTTAAATGAACACATGCATTTCTTAGGTGCTGCATCTTTTGGATCGTTTTTGAACTAGAGGTTAATTTGCCGCTCATACCTCTAATGTCATCTGTCAAGTGACAGAAATTCAGTATTATATTCCCGGTAAACGAAATGACTCACTTTGATGCAGTTTCACTTCGCTGAATGAGCCAATTCTCGCTTGGAAGAAGATAAACATTTTTACCAAAAATTCATCCGACGAAGCTCATTGTCATCTCGGCGGTTATGATAACAAGCAAAATTGCCGTATTTGGAGCACAGAAACTCCGCACGTGACTTCCAAAACGAGTGACTGTTTGGTGTGGAATCTAAAGGCATTATAAGGCCATTTTCTTCGAAAATGGTTAAGGTAAGGAGTCATGGTCACCGTTATCGTACCATGTTAACTGATGTTAACTGATATTTGGTTTCAACAAATTGGGCCACTGCCTAAAAGCTTTTTCCATAAATTGAGACATCATTACGAAATTTAAGTTTACATTTTCACTTTAGAAATCAAGTATAGTGTATTCTAATGGAATTAATGCTAATCTGGACACTGAGCTAATCTGAGCTGGACACTTGAAAATGAAACACGGATAATTCTAAATTAATTTATTTATAAAACTTTATTTTATTTTATAATGTTTTTCGCGTGTTACTTGATTGATGGTTCGTACAGAAGTGAAGTTAGCTACAAAAGTCAAATACAATAAACATAGGAAATGATTCAATGCTTATTTCCAATACTCCTCCTCATTTGAATCATCAGTTAACTCCACATGCATCCCGCAGAACATTGACGCAAGGTCCCGCCAATGGTTTTGTCAATAAATCTGCCACCATAGTTTCCGTTGGACAATATTGGCATGTAACAAGACATTTGTCGATGTAATCCTTGACAAATGCCTCTCGAACATCAATATGTTTGGTACGCGACGACATTTTCTCCCCCTTAATGAATTTCAAACAACTTTGATTGTCTTCAAAAATTGTCGTCGGTTTCCTGATGCGCTGATCTAAATCGTTGAGTAAACGACGAATCCAATTCGCCTCTTGACATGTTTCAGACAACGCAATAAATTCTGCTTCCGTTGATGATAATGCAATGCAATCCTGTCTTCGACTGCACCAACTGAGAATACCGTTACAATACTTGAATATGTAAGGTCTCGTGTTGACTGATATGTACAGTAAACAACCAAGCAACTTTTGATATTTGCCGTTGCCCAATAACAAATCCGTATCTCCTCCTTTACCATATCCAACTGATAATGGAACTGAGGACTCCTTTGCATCAGACATTTGGAAATCCTTTAGTACTTTTCCAATGTAAGCAGTCTGATTGAACGTGTAATGGCCATCTGCTTCCTTCTTGACTTGAAGACTCAAGAAATCCTTAATCTCTCCCAAGTTCTTAATCTTGAATTTCGAACTTAAAAATGTTTCGCACTTGGAGATTATCTCGTTGTTTTCCATTGCTGATGACCAGATCGTCAACGTAGATTAATACGTAACATATTTTTCCATCATGTTTGTAGGTGTACAAGCATGGATCATTCTTGCTTTGAACAAAACCGAAATCGATGAGAATTTGAGGAATTGTTTTGTTCCAATTGCGCGCTGATTGCTTTAGACCATATAAACTTCTTTTTAGTAGACACACTAAATCTTCGCCGCCTTCAACTTTGAACCCTGGAGGTTGTCTCATGTAAATTGTTTCAGACAATTCACTGTTGAGAAAAGCCGTTTTCGCATCTAGATGATAAACCTTCATGTCCTTGTTTGCTGCTACTGTAAGCAATGTTCGAAACGTAGTTTGACGAATAACTGGAGCAAACACCTGATCATAATCAGTACCGTATTTCTGCGAAAAACCTTGAGCGACAAGCCTTGCCTTGTGTTTGACTACTTCTCCATCTGAATTGCACTTTAGCTTGTAAATCCACTTGCAGCCAACTAGATTTGCACCTTCTGGAATTTTCACAAGCTCCCATATTTGATTTTCCATCAAGCCTCTTTTGATTACACTTGATAGCATCTTCGTTGCACTTTGGTTCTTGAATGACTGAATTCACCACGTTGATATCTTCAATAAGTCTCTTTGGTGGAATTCCTTTGTTAGCGCGTTGTGATCGTCTAACAGCTTGCTCTTCATCTTCATTCTGAACATGATCCTGTATTGGATTCTCTTCCTGAACTACCTAATCGACTAATTCCTCTTGTACTGGATCGTTTTCTGCATCTTCAAAGTTGTTCAACCCTGAATTGTCGATAATTTGTTCCTGTTGATAATTGTTGCTGGACTTGATAGGTAACAAATAGCCCCTTTCGACGAACTGAACATCTCGACTAACTGTGACTCGATCGGTTTCTGGAATGTAACAACGATATGCCTTTGATTCGTAATCATAACCGACCAGCACTGCTTTCACACCCTTTGAATCGAATTTGCGCCTTGTTTGCTTTGGTACATGCACATAACATTCTGATTCGAATTTACTGAAGTATTGCACATTCGGACTTTTCTGGAACCAGCCTTTGTATGGCGTTGTTTCTGTACCCTTTGTTGGCAAACGATTCTGAACATAATAAGCCATCATAACAGCTTCACCCCAAAATTTTTTCTCTAGACCTGCATCAATTAGCATGCAGTGAGCTTTGTTGAGGTGTGTACGCAGTAGTTCTCTGGATTTGAATTCCGCTGGACTTTAGATAATTTACGAATTCATTACTGAGGTGTACTCTCTTCCTCGATATGATGGATGCACTTAGGTTTCTTTCCGAATTGAACCTTTACCACCGCAATAAATTCCTTAAATTTGCTGTAAACTGATGATTTATTTGCGATTAGGTAGCCGACTGTAAATTTTGGGTAATCGTCTATGAATGTCATAATATAACGATTACCTGATGCGGTGTGGTCGTTTGCATCGGACCACAAACATCAGAATGAACCAGATCCATGACTGCAACTGCTTTATTACTCGACTTGACCGGAAACTTGATTCGAGTAATTTTTCCTCCGAGACACAAGTTGATGCCTTTAACCAAATTTCGTTTCGCCAAATGATTTCACAACTTCGATGTCTCTATGGCCTAGAACCTTATACCAATAATGTATGCATCCATTGGATTCCTTTTCGACCGAGTAAACTTTGTGAGGTTCCTTTAGTCTGTAAAGTTTACCGCTGATTTCGCCAACTGCAATTTGCCGACTATTTTCCCTTATTTCACACTTGTTGCCCTTGAAATTTACTTGAAAACATTTTTCCGTTAGTTTTTTGACTGAAAGCAAATTTCCCTTGATATCTGAGCAACACGTCTGTGATTCTTACTGGAACACTTTGATTTTCCTCGTTCAGAAAATCGACTTTAATTGTGACTTTACCCGCAGCTGTTAATTGTTGACCACTTGCAACGCTTACTTTATCACTACAATTCATGTCGATATTGACGAAAGTATCCTTAGAACTGGCAATGTGACACGTGGCACCTGAATCGACAATCCAGCCATCATCTACTTGATGTATCACAAACAGTTTTTCTGTTTCATCTTTCGCTAGATTCGCCTTCTGATCACTTACTTCCTTTTTGTTGAGCCAGGCGTTGTATTTTCGACAATCCTTTTTGATGTGACCGCTTCTTTTGCAAAAATAGCACTCAGACTTTTTATTTTCACCTTTTAGGCCTTTCAGTGTCATCCGTTGTTCCGCCTCGATCCATTCTTCTTTTGAATTCAGCGAGAACCTTTGATTTAACCAACGTGAGTGTCAATTCTCCATCTTCTTTACCCTCGAGCACCGTTACCAAACCAGCAACGTAGCACTCATAAAAAATTCCGGACCAAAATCTGCACCAAGCGCCAATAACTTTCGAAACAGCTCGTTCATGGAATTTACGTGTTTTTCCGCACCTCCGCCTTCATCAAGCCGCTGTTGCATGATTAATTTCAAAATGTGCACACGATTGCTTGACGTATTTGATTCATACGTTTCCTTAAGAATTCTCCATGCATTTCTTGCTGGATCTGCACCGATGATGTGATGAATTTGATCGTCTTCTACATTCAATGCGATTGTTGAATGTGCCTTTTCAACATTTGAAGTCCACGCTGTAACTGGTGATCGTTGTACCTCATTGATGGCTGCCCATAAACCTTTTTCTTTAAGAAGCATTTTCATTTGGTATTCCCACACAAAATAATTTGTTCCGTTTAGCTTTGAAATGCTGCATTTTGACTCAGCTGACGCCATCTTTTACCGTATGTAAATTTCACAACACCGAAGATCAATTTATCCAATTAATCTGCCTTAATTTTTCCGAAATATCCGTATTCTTCATCCACTGGACCCATAACCTAATGAAATTAAAGCTAATCAAGCTGGACAAACTTTCTTTATTTTATTTTATGATGTTTTTCGCGTGTTACTTGATGATGGTTCGTACAGAAGTGAAGTTGGCTACAAAAGTCAAATACAATAAACATAGGAAATGATTCAATGCTTATTTCCAATATATTCGAGATCTATATGATTGTATACATTCATGGTAAAAGTAAGTTGGGTGTAGGCCACAACATCCCCTCCATTTTAGTTCGTGAGAATTTTAAACAATTGTCAATTGGAAAGACGTCAATCTTGTTTCTCAGCCTCATTGCATGTTCTCTTCTAGTTAGTACTAGATTCGAAACTGTCGTATATTTTAAATGTGATAATACTCAATTCTCATTAACCGGAACAAGACCAAAAAGTGCTAAATTAGGTCAGCAAGGTGTCGAAAAACTAGACCGCAAGTTGCAGCAACAAACGAGGAAGGTGGTCAAATAGAAAGAAGTTAAGGTCGAGATTTCAAAAATTAGGAGTTATGATACAGAGAGTCGCACGTGCCATAGAAATTCCAGTTACTTAACAGGCAAAAACAGCGTGAAATGCGACGAACCTGATCCATCAGTTAGAGGTGCTAATCTAAAACTCATTTTAGTTATCAACATGAGAGTTAGAACCGTGAATGAAGGTTTAGCTATCGCCCAGAAATATGAGGCAGCCAAAGCAAGTCTAACTCGAGATAACATCGAGATATTTTGGATCAGTGGAAGAATGATGGCTAACGTTGTACTTGCCAGACTCATCCTCAATCAATGTGGTTTTCACCACATTGATTGAGAAAGACGGACAAGACCTATGTAATTGGATGTCGAAACTGCAGGCAGAGAGAGAGAGAGAGCAAAAGAGGAGGAAAATAATCACACTCTTGATATTTCATTTCGACCTGATGGAGAAAAACTCCCTAAGTCATTTTTCTTATCACACCACACAGCAATGCACGTTTGTCCTTGATAGCTGATCCTCACCAGATGTTCATCATGATTTGGTGCATACACAATAATGATATTGTCTGTTAAAATTAGTTCATAGTAACCGCTAAAGAAACGAGATATGTTCTTCGAGTGAATAGCAAAGGCTTTCCAGAAATAGATTTGGTTTGACTAAAATAGAATATGAGAAAAACGTAGAGGTTGTAGGAAGGGCCCCATAACGCGATCAAGCAGATTAACGATGTTGTATATCTGACGACCAACTCTAGTAGTAAAATGCAAAAAGTCCAAATTGACAGATTAACAAATTCGGGATCCCTTTGCGAATACGTAATAATTGGATCGCTTAGTGGAGGCTATGCAAGTAATGACGCAGGGCTGGTTGAGAATGTAGTATCGTTTTTCCGAGTGGAACTGTTCGTAATTGGAGTTGTGTGTTAGATAAATTACCCGTGGTGGGGTTGCGTACAGTGAAACTTTTTCCAATTGACGCTTTAATATTATAATTAGTTCTGCCCGATGGTCCGGAGACAAGTTACCCTGGCCAACAAAATACCGCTGCTTGAGGACGTCCATTCTTAAACAAAGAATAATACGTAGTTTGGCATATTCACACACTCGCCTATTGTGCGACTTTATAATTTCCGAATCCAAATTGTTTTCAATCACTGAATAGAATCTCTATCTTGGATTATTAATATTGTGGTTTATCTCTCGCATCTTAGATTTTTTTCTCTTTCATTTTGCTGCACACTTATTAATGTTTAGTTTTTCGGTTAATAAAAATGAAAAAAAAAATCTAAAAATGTATTTTCGTATAATTGTGACAAAACAACTTCAACTTAGTCATATTTTAAGTGTAAGGTGTATCGCGTCGCGCCGTTGCTTTGAAATATTTATTTAGGGCAACCAATTGTAAAATAAAAATTGTGACAATGTCTGAATTAAAAGTGATCGAGGAAATTCCGGATAGCGATCGACCTGGTTGGTTAATTTCCACATTTTTCGATCGAATCGTAGAAACAAAATTCGATTTGGTGCCCGGAAAATACCAGTCATCTATTGTATCGGTAACACCTGTTGTGGGAAACAGTGAAAATCACCGAACTATGATATGTCGAGTTAAGCTCGAGATTAGTAAAACGGACTCTGAAGAGCTAATAACATTTTCGGTTATCGTTAAGGCCCTACTGTGCATGATGCCCGAATACGAAGAGATTGGAATTTTTCCGCGTGAGATGAACATGTACGAAATGATATTACCAAAGTTGGAAGCAAAGTGGAAATTATACGAAGAAAATATAAAATTTGCACCAAAATGTTATGCGATCGCTACACAACCGACACGGATTATCGTGCTGGAAGATTTAAGTGTGGCCGATCAACAGTACGGGATTAAAGATCATGTTCTAGGCCTTGATATGGAACACGCAAAATTAGTGTTAAACAAGTTGGCGAAATTCCACGCCAGCTCAGCTGTGTACTATAGTGACAAGTGTACCGAATATAATCGAATGTTGTACAGTGGCGTGCTACACGAAGATATGCGGCCGGTAATAGAATTAGGTCGATACACGTACATTGCAAGTTTTATGCAAATTTTCGAGCAGTATGAATATTTACGGCCTTATGCCGATAAAATTGTACGTATAGAAGCCATTACAATATGCTTTGCGTTCAATACAAATTTAATATACTTCTAGCGACATTGGTTTGAAACACCATTCGACAATTTGGCGTACACCCTAAATCCAAATTCCAATGAATTTAATGTGATCAATCACTGCGATTGTTGGGTGAATAATCTTTTGTTCGCATGCGATTCAAGTCAAAAACCCAAAGATGTTATTTTAGTAAGTATATAATATTTCGTGGTGTGTGGGTGTGCGCAATTGAGTAAAATACGACTTGGGTATATACAAATCGTCTTAATTCATTTCGTTTCTTCTCAATTGTAGATTGACTATCAGACGTGTGCGTTTGGATCGCCCGTTCTCGATTTATACACATTTCTTATAACATCGGTTACCGATGAAATACGCACAAATCACTTAGATGAGATGATCGAGTACTACTATGCACGACTGAAGGATTGTTTAGCACGTCTAAATTATACACATAATGTTCCTACATGGCCAGAATTTCGTCGGCTTATGCAACAAAAGTCAATATGGGCCGCATCAAGTTTAACAACAATACTGCCGCTTGTGATGCTCGAGTCTGATGAAAAGGTCTCAATCGAAATATTCTTTCGGACCGATGAGGGTGCCCTAAATTTTCGACATCGCGCCTATAATAATCCTAAATATTTAAAATCGCTAGAAATTTTATTGAAATTTTTAGATAAACAAGATTCCATGTCGTACAAGTGATGGATGGATGCGGGTGTCGACGCTTGTATTTACCTTAAACTTAAATACTTTATCTGTAATGTAAATAATGCACAGTAAATATTAATGTTTGTAGATCAAACGAAATTATTGAGTAAAAATTTATTTATGATATGTAAACGAAGTTTTTCTACAATAAAAGTCTTCGATGACGAAACTGAGAAAAATAACTTTGAGGTTACGACTAATGGGGTTCTGAGCAATTTGCATTCGTGCTAAATTGTCAGATTAAGTGAAGGTTCTGGTGTTTTTTAAATACCACAAACTTTTCATATGATTTTAAGTTTCATCCTCCAAAACTCGTTGAGAACAGATTTTTCGCCGATGCAGATTGGATCAAGCAGATCAAGTGGTTTCATCCGTCGCAGCCATCTTACTGGGTTTGTGTTATCCAACGTACGGCGTATCTCAGCATTTTGATGTAGACTAACACGTTGCATGTATTTTCTCGCGCGAACCACGATGCATTAACTATTCCAGGTAGGACTTTGCTTTGGAATGATTAGATGATCCCTTTTCTTTGTGCAGCCCCATCATGAGCAGAGATTTTAATGCGGATCGAAATAAAAGACACGTTTCTAGAAAATTTTTGGATTGTATTCCTATGTTGCTGCTATTGATATGTACGAACGAGTTTAGACCATTCAGCATTGTAAAAAGTAACCGGTGGTTGATCATCCTTGATGAATATCATTCGCCCAATCTGAATCACAATATCCAATCATTTATGCATTACCATTTTTGCTTCATTCAATTTTATGACTGGAAGTTCCAATAAAGCTTGTCGCTTAAAATGCTGAGTGTTTTATTTGCAAAATCCAGTACGAATCCGTATCGAAGCCCGAAATTCGAAATATTTGGTATCAGTGGGATTTTGCAAATAGAGGCAATGGTTATAAACCTAAACACCTATATACATCACAGCAGTTGAGGGGAAGGGCAAGTTATGTTGAAGGCGCTGTTACTTCAAATGAAGGGAATACAAACAGAGCAAAGCGCCAAATTAGATCAATTTCGTACAGAGCAAGGCGACAAATTCGATTAACTCCGCACAGAGTATAAATTAGACCAACAAGCAGGCGCAATCGGCTGAACTACGAGAGGTGGCCAATTTCCTGAATAAGGAATGAAACGCCCCATTGGCAGAACTACGATCAGAACAAGGTCAGCGATTTGCTGGATTAGACCAGAAGTTCAACCAAATTCAACACGCCCAAGATCTCCAAATTAAAGAACTAAGAGGAGAAATGAAGTCCCTCGTTGAGGGACAAACCAAGCAGGAACTTGAATATAAAATAAACCAAGTATGGGCCCGCACAAACCAGTTGCCAGAAGCTCAAGGGGAATTTTAAAACATGCCAGATCCAATGGCGAAATTCCATTTGAGAATTTTAAAGTGCAGTTTCAAGCGGCAGTAAAGCACAATGGTTGGGCCACAGAGGAGCACCTCTACGCACTTATTTTGGCTCTCTGATGGAAAGCTGCAGATGTCTTGCAAATCGTATCCATAACTGAAACGAACTATGAGCGGGTTTGACTGAGTTGGAACTAATATAAGGATATTCACACGTCAGAGAATTATTAAAGATTCAACTCCAAGGCAAGTGGCGATTACGAGGAAAATGCATGGAAAACCTAGAGAGAAAGGTAACGTGATCGGCGCTTCAACTTACGGCAATACGCCCGCAGATGTGTTGAACGGACTAACAGTCTACGCGTTTATCAGTGCTGTTAAAGACGACCAACTGCAATTTCATTTGATAACCAACACTAAAAGTAAAATCGTGGCTAAAGTTAAAGGCATTATTAAAAGAGGGGATAACGAAACACTGCTACCGCTGTTATTGATTTATTGGCACAAATGCACCGGAGCTTCGAAATCGGTGGTTCGTAGATCCAGAACAGGTTGATGCTATTGTCCGTTGTAACATGTTAACAGCAGCAGGTTATACACGAACGTGGATCTGGATAACCAGGTACGAAAATGGCACAATATGGAAATCCCTCTAAATAAACAGAAATGCATTGCGAGCTATAATCGAAGAACGGTTCGAGATATCACAGATGTGTGAAAAACCAGCAACGCGAAAATTAACTATGACCTTGGGAATACCAAGATAGGAATTCCAGCAGAAAGTACCAGTACGTGTTTGGAACGTGAGTTTGTCAACAAATGTATAATCAGGAAAGGGGCGGTCACCGGTACAGGTGAGGGAATCAACTATATTGCCAACTGCCAGTCGAAGTGATGTCGTCGATCACCAAACCATAGACAGATGAAGTTCATTCGCTCATTGTGCATAGCTATCTTGCAATAGAACAGTTAGATGTTGCAGTGGAAGTACTGAATGAACTAGCCGATGTATTTGCTATTAATGATGACGAATTAGGAAAACCTCATCTTGTGCAACATAGAATCGACACAGGAAACGCCATACTCCAACCCGGCAAGCATCTAGAAGATTGCTGCTCGCGAAGCAGCAGGATGCAGCTGAGTTAACTAAAAAAATGGAATTTGGCGGAGTAATATAGAGCACTCCAGAAGCCCACGGAGTTCGCCAGTGATTCTTGTCCAGAAAAAGCGAAGTGACGAAGAAAGACAGTTGTATCCGTAACCGCGCATTGACGACACCTTACACACGCTATCGAGGGCCACAATTTTTAGTTCATTGGATCTAAAAGAATGGATCTAAGGTGGATATTGGAAAATAACGATCCACCCTAATTATAGAGAGAAAACAGCATTTTCAGCAGGAAACGAACTTTATCAATTTTTAGAAATGTCGTTTCTATTGTGCAATGCACCTGCTACATTTGAGAGATTAATGGAGCAAGTTCTAAGAGACTTAAATTGGAAAACATGTTTGATTTATTTGGATGATATCATTGTACTAGGCCGCACATTTTATGAACACGTCAAAAATCTTAAACAAGTACTATCCGGACGACAGGATTGAAGTTAAGTACAACGAAATGCAAACTGTTCAGAGAAGAGCCAAGTGAGACAGAAGAGACAATTTGTGGCAAACTTCACAAACTTGCACGAAGTTTCCATCGCCTTACCGAAAAAGTCAATACTTTGAATGGAACACATTGCATCAAAAAGCATTTGAAGAATTAAAGAAGAAATTATGCAGTGCTCCTATTTTGGCGTATCAGACAGTTTGAAGTGTAATGGGCCGCTGTGAGTAGTGAACCACAAACTCGGGTGAAAGGGAGAATACAGCAATACAATGTTTGAACACCGTTTGAACGAATACTGGTGTGTAGTGATTGCTTCAGCAAGTGGGTGAAAGCAAGTAGGTATCCGATTTTGAATCAGGAAACCTTGACCTATAGTAGCCTATAGACTTGAGAAAAATTGTGTTTGCAGATTCGGAGCACCACATCAAGAACTAGACGTGGAACAAGGTAAAAATTTCGGGTCGTCCGGTGTTTCAAGAATTGTGCAAAATAAATTCCCAACATAAAGAAAACGGATTGGTAGAGTGCCGGACACTGGAAGAAAATCTGCTTAAAGATATCAATGCCAACCAGGATACTTCGATGCTTCGATGTTTACTAAAAATTAATTTGTCATGGTGTTATTTGGCAGAGAGCCCCTCCCCCCCCCCTACAATGCTATATTAAGTTTGGGTTACCAAAAAGCGAACCAGTCGCACAGCATGAATACGAAGCTGATCTATGCTGGTGAACAGGATTCATAATGAAGTAAGGAGTAATATCCCAAAGGTGAGCGGTAGAATGAGAACGAGATATGATCTAAGAAAGGATAGCGAGGGAGATTTAGAGATATCTCCGAAACTACAACAAAGCTGGAAAGTGCCTAAATAAAAATATCAAACGGGTTAACGCTGTTGCATATCGGATTTAACTAGATAGATTACGACGATACAACATGAGGAAAGTGGGGACGAGTCTATTCGGGCCGAAGATATTTTCACAGATGTTGGTCGGGTGGTTAAGGTTACACTGTTTGTTTTCTTAATCTTTGTAGGTCCTTAGGTATTTTACATCCCCTGCAGTTTGCGGGAGGTGGCTTTTTCAAATTAACATATTTTGCAGCCATATCTTTACTAACCGGGCATATTTGGGCGGAATGTTTTCTCGCACATTTCACTCATCTAGTCTTTCTTTAGCAATATTTCTGCATATGGTTAAAACCTTGACATTTTTTGCACTGTGGTATAGACCGCTGTATTTTTCAATGGCTCTATTTTAACTCACAAGTTAAGTTATTACCTCGGAAGTGGAAGCGCTTTTTTGTTGATTTAAACTCGTTGTTCAGTTTCTTAATGATGTTCACATCGTTTGCTATTTGATTATCCTTTTGCTTGAGGCCCTCCTAGAGGAATAATTTCCTCTTTTGCGCAGCTTGGATGAAGACCTGTAGCCATAACTTTGATTGGACGAGCATTATTATCCTCGTAGATAAATCATTGATGCCCCTTGGAATTACGCTTTGGTACAAATGCTCTATAAATTTCATAGTTTGTACTCAGCTACCGTAACCGATTTCATAATCGATTGTGTAATGGAATAATTTAATATTCCAACGACATCTATTGGTGAAGGTGAAGGTGATCTCTCTTTTGGTTTAACTGGTTATTGTGCTAGAGCTAGTTGTTTTTTAATGATTTACTGGCATGATTCTATCATTTCTGGTTAGTGTTGAGTTTTCCTTTTCTTGCTTGGTTTTTTATTCCAGTTCAACATCCAATTTGTTTCTCTTTCTAACTCGTCTTCATCATTGTGGAATGGATTAATGTCATCATCGATTGTAGGTTTAGGTGTCGTCCCAAGTACTGTACGTGTTTGAACTACTTTTTGAGTTCTTCACTCTCTTTATTTAAAATTGTAAATTCTTCTTCCAATTTAGCTGTAAATTCCTTTATATTTCTCTATTGTTCAGGGTGTTCAGCGTTTTCCTTCTCGTACTGAAAGATATTTCCAGTTGAAGGTCTTGGTGATGGAACTTCGTCCAAATGTGTTAAGCAATATGTGGTCCACCCAGAGTTCGTTAGACCAGCCTCCGAAGAGTGTGGATATGGCAACATCTCTGCTGCTGTGCCACCTGGGGTATTAGTTGCACTCATTGCTTTTTTTGCCAAGTTACGCACTGGCATTTGTAGAGCATTGCTACCGCCGAAGCGGTATATGCCTAGGTGTACACAGAGACAACCGAAGCGATTTTATAAATGAAATATATTATACAATTACTTAAAAAATAAATACGAAAAAAATTCATTTAAAAATTAATTAATATAAAAATCTTTCTTAGGCGTACCTGCAATGAAATAAGCCATTAGTATACCTATCTTAATATTTATATGTTCCCGGTTGAAGTTACACCCAGTAAACCACAAGTCCTAAAAGTTTGGAAATGTTAGTCAAGTGACAGTCTTTGAAGTTTAATTGAAAATGTATCATTGAGGTAGAAATTTAGTGGATTGACCTAAATAGTGACCTATTTTAGAGTATGTAACTATAAACTAATCGTAACTAATTTTTATGCTGATAAGTTAAGTTAACATCAATGCTGCTACCGACATCTATTTCATGAAATAATAAGCTGCAAATAAAGTTAATCGTCTTCTCAAGACTACGGTGCACAAGCATTCTCGAGCAAGCCCCATTTGTTGAAACTATTAAATTTTATTTCAAAGGTTGTGTAAACTAAAAGTGTAAAAATCCTAATTAATATTTCTGGCTTATACATGATGCCAAGAAATGAGTTTGCGCAAAGTAAAAAATCGGAGTTTTGACCTTAAAATCAACTGGGTGTTAAGAATTGAATGGTTCAAATAAATCTGTGGTTTTTGATATTAATTGGTAAATACTTAAAGTATTTTAAAATTGTTAATTTTATGGCATTAATTGATTATTTTGTTTATTTTTTTTTAAGACAATCTGAAAGCTGCAAATGCTGAATAGTCTTTGGATGCACGCACTACTCGATTGCCGATTTTTCCTAGAATGCTAGATTGTGAAACCAATTTAAAAACAGAAAACAGTTCCAGTCATATGTCGTATGAGTCACATTAATGTTATTGAAACAGTTGTAATTTTATTTTATTATAATTATTATTATTATTATTATTTGAACCTGACATGATTTTATAATAAACCAATGACAAGAACGACAAACATTGACATTACTTTAATGTCGTGTTTTAGTATACGTTGCCGTAGAGCTAAAGTCAATCAAATAGACGTCTCCTAAGCTAAAAATAAAACGTACCTTCGAGTTAAAAATTTTCCGACGTAAAAAGGGGCGGGGAAGTGACTTATTGTATGACCAAAGTTAAATTTTTTAAGGGTATATATCCTTTTATCCGACTTACTATGGATATTAGTCATTTTATTTGTCGTCAAAAGATATTTTGAATTTCCAAATCTTCCGGCGAATAATGAGCTTGTGGTTTACCGGGACAAGACATACTCGTATCTTGGTTCAAATGATTTACCAAATATTTTGAAGTTAAGGGCCTCCACACTAGTGGTTTTATGTTACAGTTTTTTGTGTCCAAATAACATGTTTTTACATTGGTAATATTTTTTCACACACAATGTAATTTGAGAGAATGTCAAAAAATCTTTTCTGTATGTTTTTGCATAGACCACAACCTCAAAACTTAAACAATTGACAGATATTAAAAACAGATGTAATTTATTTGATTTGAATTAAAGTATTTGAAATATTACAATTATTGGCATTTTAAATTCCGCCTAGTTAGCGCCACTTCCCATGCGAGCGAAAGGTGAATTTGTTTACATCAGAAAAAGTTGTATGGTATTATATTATTTTTTTTTTTTTTAATCCATGCAATCTTTTTCTGGGGGGCCGAAGCACTCCCTGCTCTTTCGCGGTTGATTTTCCCGTCTTACTTTACGCATCTCTGCCAAATCGAAGACGTACCGGCTGTACGGCTATAGGACCGATTTAAGTTATCTGCGCATTGCATTGCTCCATGCCAACCTATAGTACTTGGACATGGGGAAGATGGGTCGGCCCCATGAGTTTTGCACGCCGATAGGGGGTCATAGTTGTGTTCCTTTTAATCACAGATTACAAGCTGTTGATGAAAATTTCCTTTTGCATCCTGCCCCTATCGGGATTCGAACGAACCCGGTACCTCCCGATCCAAACGCCAAAGCTTTAACCACTGTGCCATGCATAGTGGTCGGTATTATATTATTAATTCATTAATTGTTACCTTAATTGAACTTCAGTCGAATTATAGTCGAATTAACTAATAATTATTAATTATGAAGTTTATATAATATAAAAATTAGATTTTCAAGAATTTTATTACCTGGCTTCTAGTTTTAAAGTATTCCACCACATGTCAGTCACGTTTCGTTTAAAGGCGAATACGATATGTGTTATAGGATAAAAAGGCTTGTAATTGTAGTATGCTATCTTAAAACATATATGCTTTAATATAATGTCACAGAATAGAAATATAATCAGAACAGCCATTGTGTAGACCAAGTTATTTTTTCCTATCTAACTTATCTTTTATATATGAATGTCTATAATTACTATCGCCGATTTTTTCTTAATAAAATTTTTCTTTTAAAATAGACTGTTAAAACTCCATTATGAGTCCATAATTGTTTGCTTGAATTTTTCTCCTACCTTCGGCGAATCAAGGTCAAAAAAATGAGCCGATATATTTTTCATATAAAACAGCATTATAACTTTTCTGTTATTATTCTGTGATAATGGTTACACAAAACAAATGTGATTTTGAAGAGATTTTCAATTGTAAAAGTTTATGTATGGAAAAACACGTAGTGTGAACTTGTCTCTACTATCGGCTTACAATTAGTCTTTATCGCTCGTCCCATTTCGTATTTAACATTTCGATTGATACCGTCTTTTTCTTGTTTTATTTGATTTTAGGTTGCAATTTAAACATTTCAAAGTAATTTTTCATTTCTAGTTTATTCCAATGAAAGGCTAATTTCAATTACTAATTTTCCATAGACATTTCCATCTCTAACTCATTTTGAGTGTTAATCCATTACTGGTGGACTAAGTAAATACTTGATTTGTATTGAAAAGGGTACGATATAGTAGTAAAAAAAATTGTGCACTGAACATTTTTACATTCAATAAGGGTCGAGTCAAATTTTTGTTTGGTGTACTTAGTAGCGTTCATATTTATTTTATAATATATGTCCATCCCATAGTCCGTTCACAGGACTGAATATATGTCTACAGGACTGAATTTTATTATGCTTGGAAAAATTATACACTTTGTATCAATTTTTGTACTAAAATATTACATACCTCTTAATGTTATTTTGAAAAATATATTTCAGAAATGATTCTCGATTGTCGAACATGTATGCTATTTTCATTTTTTGGTAGAAACGCTGAGGTTGCCATCTTCCATCAAAACATCTTTAGATCATGTCGTAATTTTTTCCACTAGATGGTTTTTTTTTATATTACTTTAAAACATCACCTAACATTTTACTCCGTACCCGATAGCATAAAAATAAAGAAAAAGTACTCCAAATAAATTTAAAAGTTGTCAATGAAAATCTGGTTTGGATTTATTTTTCCTGATTGCTTTGAATAAAAATTAAATTATACTTTAAATGTAAAACAAAATAATCAATCAAACTATTGCCATTGTCGCTAGAGGTATTATTTAGATTTACATAAACAATAATAAAAGTTTCTTCTGTGCATTGACCCTACACCGGGGCGAGTAAGTAAATATAGTTTTTGTACGATTTTTATTGCATCTGCTTAAATTACAAACTTTAGTTATAATCTAGTTTAATTTGTTAACTTTAGCTTTACCTAGTTTTTGTAAAAAAATATTTCCTAGATTAATATTAGTTTGGTAAATAATTTTTGACAAAGGTTCTAGATATGTGAAAATGAACGACATTTTTGGCAGAACCGCTGATGTCGCCATCTCTCGACAAAACATGATTTATTAAACCATAAAACCCTAAACACCTCGCAAAATAAACAGATAAAATAGAACCAACATGGTTTATACTTTATAACTAGACAAGCATCGTTGTCTCTGTGTAGCTTATCAAACTGATATTTATAAAATTCTAAAATTATTTTATGTTAATTAAAAGTTTTTTAATTGTCAAACTAGTATATTGTTTCGATGCATAAATATAAAAAAAATTAGTCCGATCTTGCCAGGAGTCGAACCTGGAATCTTCTGATCCGTAGTCAGACGCGTTATCCATTGCGCCACAAGACCTATTTGTACATTTAGGTTTAAATTTTATGAGTCACGTTAATTAAAACGAAAATTTTTATAAATTAAAATATTTTTATATACCACAAATAAAATATACGATACCACAAAAACAGATCAAGTTTATTTAAATCAACAGCAATTTATTTAAATAAAATTTACTTTAATTTGACATAAATAAGTAAGATTATTCATATTTCTTAAAAACCTTCAAGTCGCGCACTTCTTCGAACGGGTGCAGACCGCTTTGTTTTAAATATTTGACTCATATCAATGTCCTCGTTTTGAGCAGATGTATTCGGAACATTAGTGCTATTAAGTCTACTAGGATCATTAACAACAATCTCATCTTCAGCAGCAGCAATACCATGGTTCACCGGCTCGTTTTCATCATTCCGCGAAAACCAATCGTCAATTTTTGACGTGTACGGCAATTCACTCGTATTCATCTGTGATTCTAAATTACGGCCGGAAGAATTTGTCAATCCAGCGGATACCTTAATATCCCATACATCGAGAATACCTTTCGCCAATACATCTTTATACTCGTACAATTCATTTATGGTACGTTTCCAAGTTGGTCTTGGACAACTTCTGTCTTCAGCTATTTTGTCAATATCATCCTCTGTGCCATGAGACAAAGATAAATTTTTACATTGCAACGCCAATAGTATAGAATTCATTCGATCCATATTCGTAATTTTGCTACATCGATTAGTTCTCAAGTTTTTCACCCATTTTTCTATATTCCCAATGGTATCGGCGGGTAGGTCATGTTCACCATCGTCGAATTTTTGATAGAAAATATCACCGCTCGCGTTCGATACGATCGTATGCAGAATATCATTTCGGACAAAAATACCAATACCAGTGGTCGCATTATTTATACGCTCGCCGAACTCCGAAATTGGATCAATACAATGGCCTTGCAATTGAAGTTTTCGGTAAGTATCTCCAATGTACTTCGGTCGATATGGTAAGTATGGCGAACTGTAAACTGTATTTTTTTTATTTACGCAAATCTTTGTGTTATTCTTTAAAGAACTACTCAGGTAAATGTACTCGTCACCATTATACATTGTAGTTTCGATCATTATGGGTGGAAATTTCATTAGATGAGTCCATTTACTAACTGTGTTCATGGTTAATTTTTTTCGTAAATATCGAATATCTAGTCCATATAATGCATGAGTGGCAGATATGTAGACTAGATTATCATATTTACTGTTCGCCATGCCGTAAATTTGATTGCATTCGTATGAATTCTCATAAGAATAGGTACCAATTGTTTTGTAGCCGGAAACCCGAAAGTCCAAAATATCAAATTCCGAACGATTTGTGTATAATACGAGGGGCTCATTAAAATTTTTTAGGTAGCCCCAATTATCGATTTTATGTTTAATTTTAAGTTCCGAATCATCTGACCGTAACATTTCAACATCCCAGTATTTTATGATTTGATCTGCATCGATTGTCACCATTTTCGAATCGGTCACAAACGCGCTGCTCAAGAATGGTACATTTGATTTTATTGCAAAACGTTCATGTAAATCTAGCAAATCTTCCGTGTCACCATGGCAATATCCGGTGATATGATTTTTTTGCCTAACTGTGTAGTAATTTTGGTACCTATAAGTTTCATAAATTGTGCTGGCATTTTTACTTAAATCGGTAATCTTAGTTCTGGCGTTCGATTGTTGTGATACTCGCAGTTTATCGAGATTTTTTCCGGTTACCGAGAGAAGTAAAATTTGATTAGAATCGTTTTGTGATAATAACGTAAGATTTCCTCCAGTGTAGTACCAATCATAAGGGCCATCAAAATGTTTATCTGGGTCTTGCTTAAGGAGCTCGACAAACAGAGGAAAATACGCAGAGTGCTTTTGTTTACCTAGTTTCATTTGTAATTTATTTTTATGGCCCTTCATAATTTTTCTTTTCAATTGACACAAACGTTGTTTATAGTTGTGCTTACATCGTACAAGAACGTTGGGATGATTCAAAATTGATGAATATTGTTCCTCCTCCATATAAATCGGTTGTGGGTACCCACATTTCAAAGGAAATTCACGGAATTCGATTCCATCATCATGCTTGTATAAATTCAGACGAGCTATGCAATAGTGGAACAATTCCCCTCCGCCATACTTAGGGGCTAGTTTTGTTTGTTCATTATTCAAATTACTTAATGTCTAGAAATAAACAAAATCATTTAGCACGTCCCCCATCAACATGTGATCTTGGATTGTAAAAAATGTATTTTATCTTACCGTAATACTCATTATTTTAGAAAGAAATTAAAAAATTAACAAATTTTCTCTTGTAACTTGAATTATACATTTGCAAAATGTCAAACTGTAGTGGTATTCCAATACTGTAGACTGGTATTTGATTTGGCGCAAACTGTCAGCATAAAGAAAATGAATCGCGCGACACTGAGCAAATTTAATACCAAATTCGTTTGTTTTTACAACAACAATTTGACCGGATTTTATGTAAACGAATATGAAAGAAATTTGATCGACTTTTGTAGTAATATTTGTGAAAAGAAAGACAAAAAATTGTTTATTATAAATGGCGGGTTTATCATTTCACCTTGTTAGCATCGGTATAATAAAAAATTATATAGCAAAGAATTAAAATGTTCAATATAGTGTCTCCCATTTCTCAATTTAATTAATTTATTTATCAATAATTTTCAATTAAAAGCATAAGAAATTATATAATTTCGCACATAAACACAACATTTTAGTACACAAGATATTTCGAAAATACGTCGCACAAACAAAATTACAAATTATCCTTAAAATTTTAATAAATCTATTAAAAGCAAAAACACACAAGATATTTTGAAAATACGTCGCACAAAATTACAAATTATCCATACAATTTTAATAAATTTATTAAAATTAATTTAAAGTTTATTAATTTAAAACTGAATTGTACAAATGGCGCGGGGCCTTTGTTTTGATGTTATGTTTTGACGTTTACTTTTGTATATATGTATGCGTAAAAATCTAACAAAAAATCAAGATTTTTTAAAATTGATCTAGCCGATTTGTTAGATCAAGATTTTTGTGTGAAAAAAATTTGTAATGTCAAAAATGTTGATCTGACAGCTGAATCCGATCAAATCTTTTTGATCTGACAGTTCGAACGAATTTAGTATAAATTAATATATTCCGAAAATTGTTTTAAAAGAGAAAGTTAAGTTATATCTATGTTTGCCGTTTAAAACATATCCAAAAGCAATTTTTCGTTTATAAAACGTTTTAGGGGTGGGTGTTTTCGTTAATTCATTCTTCAGAAAGAATAGAAGGAAAAGAATATTGATCACGTGACCTAAGAACACTCCGAACGATATGTAATAAAAGAACATAAGCAGAATAAACAGAATACTTTTTTACAGCATCGATTTGTTTTTATTTTGGCAGCATTTATTTTTGTTGAGCTATAAATAATATATAAATATATTATATATATATTATTATGTTGTTTCATTAAAAAAAAAAGAAAAAATTAAATTATTTGCACACGCACTATCCCAATTTAACATTTCAAAACAGAATATTCTTTTGATTCTGAGTTTCGATGAGTATTTTCGTTTATTCATTCTCTATATTCCGAACGTTCCAAAACTGTCATAAAAAATACTTTAAATCATTCTATGCATTCTGTTTTATATTTCGTTTGTTCTTTTATTTATTTAGAATTTTCGGAACGCATTCTTTTATTTCTTTTTATACTACATCGAATCGCAGAATAAAAAGAATATTCTATTTTGAAATATCAAGCTGGATAGGGCGTGTACAAATAATTTAATTTTTCTTTTTAATATTATATATATAATATATTTTCTATAGCTCAACAAAAGTAAATGCTACCAAAATAAAAACAAATTGATGCTGTAAAAAAGTATTCTGTTTGTTCCAATTATTCTCTTTTATTACGTTCCATTCGTAATGTTCTTAGATTATGTGATCAATATTATATTCCTTTTATTCTTTCTGAAGAATGAATTAACGGAAACACTCGATGTAGTATAAAAAGAATGCGTTCCGAAAATTCTAAACAAATAAAAGAACAAACGAAAAAAAACAGAAAACATAGGATGATTAAAAATACATTTTATGTCAGTTTTGGAACGTTCGGAATACACAGAATGAATAAGCGAAAACACTCAGAGTAATACAAATATAGTGGTATGATAAAATTTTTTGATATAATATCTAAAAAAGATGTAGCAGGCCTTTGATTTCACTGGCTGGTCGACCAAAACATTAAACAAATAGTTTTCTTTTTATAAAATTTAATCGTCATTGAATTGAAATTAAATGAAATTAGTGACATCTACGTTTAAGTATTAGTAGTTTTATAATCGTTGAATCTGACATAGAATCTTTGTGAATGTTTCTGTGGCATCTAGAATGTTCACCGCGATTTATAAATAAAAATACGACCCGACCCCACTAATTCAAATGTCATTTGACGTACGTCATCTATATTTCTTGTCACGATTGCCTTAGGGTTCCCAACCATCCTTTTTTGGAAAGAGCAGTCGTTTTTAGTAATTTCGTCTGACTCGTTACCATTGACAGGATCTATTATTTCATCGGAATATATTGGCTCTTCAATTGTTTTCCATCCGGGAACAAAATAACATGACTATGTGGATCACTCTGTGTAATCTGTAACTCTAGACGTTGGTTTTCAAGGAAGATAACGTCATCGTCAAACTTTTTGCTGATTTGTGTCCACGATGTGACTGTCGTGCGTCAATAGCGGTTTCAAGAAAATGTCCCAATAAGTGCCAACGTGTTTATCACAGATACGGAAAGTCGGAAATTACCTACCCATGCTTCAACCCATGCTTCTGTAAGAGACGTACAGGCCATAACCATAATGGTGTATTCCCAAATAGTCGCCATTCTTCCAAATAGTCTGCCTATATTTTTGTTTCGTTGTAGTTTTACTGAGCATTTTTTTTATTTCCATGGAATAGCGGCATTATTCGCGCCAAAATCTACTTAAATATAAGTCCTGTGGAAACTCCCATTGACTACCACAGAGTGTGTTGGTTACACTAACAATGCAGCGTAAATTTGATTTTTTTTTTGTTTCTGCACCAACACATTTATATTTATATAGTTTTTGCTTCTTTATCGTCAAACGATTTTTGGCGTTTGTTCACGTGTAAAATTACCACTCAGAGCAAAAATCGTTTCTAGAAACGGCTAAATATTGTTATTATTATTTAGGCTACTAGTTTGAGATATTTTATACATTATCTCATTTATTTAAGTCAAAAATATGCTGTAATTAATTCATAAATGCCACATCTGTTTTTAGAAGACGTACGTAGAAATGTATATGTAGCATTGCTTTTATAATTCTTTATATTAAGTTGTTTTCCATACACCGACTTATTACAGATTTATTGACTTTGTTGTTGAATTTGTTGTAGCGACTTATTTGTGACGTAATAATAAAAAACAAAACGCAATTTTTATTATATGGAAGGAAAAATTTTTTTGACATTGTTGGTCGTTGTCACTAGATTTGAAAATAAAAAAATGTATGCATTCATGGAGGAATAAATATATAAGAGGAATCATGTAGTGCAAATTTTGCAATTCAATTTCTCTGCCGAGGTTAATCTTATTTTATAGTTTAGATATTTTTATATACACAAATTTAATGTTTTTCTATATTTAACTATATTTGTATTTTATAAACATATCGGCATAGTTATTTTATAGTTCATTGTACTTGTTAGGCTTATACAGATTTGAGATTGCCAATAGTAAAATAGATTAACCTCGGAACAGAAAAAAATGTGCACTACATGGGTTCTCTTATGTATAAATTGCTCTATGATTACATTTAGTCAAGACACAATTTTGGAGACATTTCTGTGTAGACTTAGTTATTCAAATACGAGGGCGGATTGAAAATGAAACTACTTAGCGCTAGATGGCAGCAAACACAAAAATTTTTGTTAGAAATTGCGATCTGTCAAACGTCAGCTGGTATTTCACCCAAATTCATCGATTAGATTATTTGTTGTAGTCGTTTGAAGTAAGCAACTTTTGTGTTTCTTGAAAAATGGAAAAAAACGAATTTCGTGCAGTGATTAAACACTATTATTTGAAATGGAAAACGGCGAAAGAGACAAAAGAAAAGCTCGATAAACATTACGGTGAGTCTGCTCCGTCAGATTACATGGTAAAATATTGGATTGCTGAATTTAAACGCGGCCGAAGAAGCACTGCAACAATACCATCAACAGAAAGGCCAAAAGAGGTGGTTACTGAAGAAAATATCAAGAAAATCCTCGATATCGTTACGAATGATCGCCGAGTCAAGTTGCGTGAGATTGTTGAAATGGTAAACATATCATATGAACGTGTGTTCAACATTTTGCATGAACATTTGCATATGAAAAAGCTATCGGCAAGATGGGTGCCATGTTTGCTCAGTGTCGAACAAAAACGAGTTCGACAGACCACTTCACAGCGGTGTTTGGACATGATAAAGCGTAATCCTGTTGATTTTTGGCATCGATTAATTACTGTTGAAGAAACGTGGGTCCACCACTACACACCTGAAACCAAAAATCAATCGAAACAATGGGTGGAAGCTGGTGGAAGTGCTCCGAAGAAGGCAAAGGCAGTGAAATCGGCTGGCAAGGTTATGGCCACTATATTTTGGGATGCACACGGAATATTGCTCATCGATTATCTTAAAAAAGGATCCACAATCACAGGAAAGTATTATCGTGCATTATTGGATCAATTGGTTGATGTAATCAATTAAAAACGACCACATTTAAAGATGAAAAAAGTGCTCTTTCTTCAAGACAACGCACCGATTCACACAGCATTGGATACGATGCTAAAATTACGTGAAATACACTTCGAATTGATTGATCATCCAACTTATAGTCCAGATTTAGCTACTAGTAACTTTTTCCTGTTTCCAAACTTGAAAAAATGGCTCGCAGGACAAAGATTCATCTCAGACGAAGAAGTGATTATCGAAACTAACGCGTATTTTGAGGGGTTCCCGAAATCGTATTATTCAGATGGTATGAAAAAGTTGGAATATCGTCTTACTAAGTGTGTCGAACTAAATGGAGACTATGTTGAGAAATAAATGGTTTTTGGCAAAAAAAATTTTGTTTTCCTACTTAGGTAGCTTCATTTTCAATCCGCCCTCGTAGGTCCTGGCGAGGTGAAGTCTCAAGTCGGTGTCCACAAATAAGTCGGTATTTGGAGTCAGTCTGTCTTATTCGGTGTTATCGCCGATTATTTTGATCATTTTATTAAACTCTTTGCAGATTCCTTAACATTTGTTTCCATAGTAAGGGAAAAATTTCTACTGGGTTAATCGATTCCCTTAGTAGGGAAAAATTCTATAAAATGATTAAAGGAGCCGGTGAAAAATTCGAATAATACAGAGAAATCTACAGCAAAATATTTTCCGAATGCAGAAATGGCCACCGATTTCACGAACAGGACTCCTGGATAGGTCTCCGAAACCAGGGGCTGCAAAGGGAGGAGAAATATTGCGATACTTGCAATATTTTCTCTAATGAATGTCTGATCTATTTACAGTGATTCGTTGAAAAGCCAAGTGTCTTAAACCGTGTCGACGACGATGAATAATTAAGGATACATATTGTAACGGAACCATCGGGAAATAGTGCTGTTAACAGAGGTTGTGAAATCTTGATCCCTCAGCAGCCATTAACCCGCTAGCTATAGTCGGCGTGGGAGTGAGTAATGGGAGATTCCACAACTGTGTTCAGCTGCTTTAAAAGAAAATATCAAAATACAATAAAAAAAAATACAAATCACCGAAGCAAACCCCTTTCTCCCCATCCAGACCCTCCTTCTAACCCCTTTTTAAAAAAGCAACTTTAAAACATTATAAATTCCTTATTTATTTAAGAAACAAAAAAAAGTTCATATTGATAAACAATGTTGAAAATTACTAATACGCTACATCCAAGTGATAGCAATTTCACGCATTCACCAAATTATTTAACCAATTAATTTTTGTTTTAAAATACCCAAATGAGCAATATAGTAATATAAATAATATAACAATAACAAAAAAAAATGACTTACCCACTCACCGACCTGCAAAGCGCTTCACGGATGGCGATGGTATATGTATATAAGTACCTGTATATAACCTAAACATTCAAATGGGTAGGTTAACTTAATTTACTTCCATGGTGAGAAATTGCAATCACCGAAATATTTTACACTAAACCAAATAAATAACTTAACAATAATGATTTCAATAATCTTAGTAAGCTATAAGAAATAACGAAATTAAATAGCTAACTTAATTACAGATTAAATAAAGATAAACTAAAGAAATTAAAGAAATTATTAAGAAAATTACATGTTACGTAACTGATGTACTTTCAACGGTACAACCACACTTAGGTAACGATACATAATTATTTACTATATAGCTAAGGTCACTTAACCAAAATTTAATTATTTAAATTAAAAGAATATTCCCCCATTTAGAGGCTTATAAATATTGAATTATGCATGCCGCCTATACGAGTATGTGTTTCGATAAAGAGAAGCGTTTTCCACCCAGAGCTGATAATTCGTTTTGTGGAACCGTATTTTAGTAGGTTGTTTTATAACAAGACGGTGGCGCGAATATACATATATACCACGTCACACCACCGTCATCAAGCCAACGGAATAAGGACAATATGCAATCAAGGTCACGGATTTTTCCCTCCAATTGATTTTTAACCGAACGGGCGGGCAGTATTCGCTACAAACCACCAACACGACTGGTTGTAGGTAGTTTATTTGTTATCCGATCGCACAATTTAATATCACACTTTAACTTAGCGGGGCTTTTATCCGCGCGTAATTACGTAAGCGTTAGATAAATAGATGAACCAGGTTCTACTCGGTAACTGGTGGATTCGGCAAGTCACGTCACTTCAATTTATTTTTTTGTTAATTTTTGTTTAGGCACGCACTAATTAATGTTTACATTGAAAGACTGGGCACAACTAATTTTCTTATACTCTCGTTATACATGTTTTCGATGAATTGATTAAATTTAGATGAATTTTATGGCAAGGGCCATAAAGTGACTTGTACATAATTCATCACATACAGGGTAGAGGTAAAATTAGGACTTTGCCTCGACAAGAACATAACTCATGAAACTCAGAGCATCGTTTCGTTTCAATATGTTACCGATATCGAAAATATAAAAGCATGTTTGCAAAGGACAAGTATCAAGAACTGTTTAGCAATTGAGATGAGTCGGCAAACTCAATTTTAAAAGTTGTAATAGTAAAGGGTTATCAACGGAACTAACTGCAGACTTTACCAAATACAAAAAGTAAAAACAAAACTTTATTACATGTACAAAATGTGATTATTTATTACCTAAAGTGAGGATAAAATAATTCAAAACCGACATAAAATTTATACGCATACATACAAAGTTATATATCAAACAAACTCTTGAGATCATCGATTGATAATTTCGAACCTTTTGTACCTGTACCCGTTAACACTCCATTAGCAATTTCTAACTTCTTCTCCTGTAAATTCTTTATTCTTTCTTCTATTGTATTTTTGCTAACGAATTTATAAATTGTAACAGGTTTAATTTGGCCAACGCGATAAATCCGATCTTGTGCTTGAGCCTCTAACTGAGGATTCCAATGTAGGTCAATAAGCAGCAAATGATTCCCTCCGACTAAATTTAGACCCACACCACCTGCGGTTAACGAAAGTAATAAAATTTTTGAGTGCTGCGATTTGTTGTTAAACCTCTCAACAATAGCTCCGCGATCTTTAACCGGTACCGAACCTGTTAACGATGTATAAGAAATTCCATTGCGCCGTAACGTCATACCAATTACTTCAAGTACATGAGTCCATTGTGACACAATAACGGCATTTTCATTTTTAGATAGAACTTCTTTCTTTAGTACTTCCAACACTTTTAGAAATTTGCTACTAGGCCGAGATAAATCAAAAACGGGATTCGATTTGAGTAATACTTTTTGTGAAGCTTTTGCCATACGAGAATCGTTTTCGGGAAGCTCAAAGGACGCAGCATCATCGTTTTCGTTTACATTTAATCGATTCAATTGTTCCATTAAATCAATATCGACACTGTCGTGTTCTGAAGTGCTCTCTTCATAAACAGCACTCCTATCTTCATCTTCTAACATCGCAGTAATTAGGCCAGGATGAACACAAATCTGCCGTAATCTCAACAAGAGCACTAAAATTTCATGAGATTTAACATCCCGATTACCCGCATACATTTGAACCAACATTTTATGTGCTTTATGAAATGCACTATTCGCTTTCGAATTTTTGTAATTGTAATCTATTCCATCATCTTTATCGGCCCGTTGATGGAGATACTGAGCGAACAGCGTTTGAGAATATAACATAATTTTCTGATACACATTCATTTCGTCTCGTTCGAGAATCACATCAACAACCCGTACCACCTTTGTTGGCATAGTTAGAAGACCGCCAGCTGAAATTAGTTCGACTTTCGTACGACGTAACAAGACTGCTTTTAGAATAGTGTTCATGCGTAGCTGACCACCCGCGTTTTTATTATCGATCCACTTTTTGAAATGACCGAGATCGTCAAACGGCCGACACTTTAAAAATCTAAGTAGGGCAAACATATCCATTTCTTTATTTTGAATTGGTGTACCCGTTAATATCCAGCTAGATCGCCTGCTCAATGAAGTAACTGACTCTGACATACGAGTTTTATGATTTCGGATGACATGAGCCTCATCCAAAACAACACGGTCCCATTTAATCTCGGATAACGGACCACCACGCTTATTTCCAGTACATTCTCTTGAAACTATGTTGTACGTGGTTATAACCATGTCCACTTTAGCGAGATGCCGTGCCTTAACATCACGTTTTGTCCCGTGATGGACTACATACGATAAAGTATCCCGTTTCAATCGGGTTTTAATTTCATGTTCCCACTGTCCTATTAGACTGGCCGGGCAAATGACCAGAGTTCCTCCAGAATATTCTATAAATAAGTAACCAATAGTCATAATAAATTAAAATTGAATTCAAGATATACTCACGATCTTTGCGGCCCTTGGCCGTCCAGCCATCGTGTGGATTTTGATTTTCGTCCGAATCCTCTTCTTCCGAACAATTTTCTTTGCGATAATATTCTGCGAGCACGTGTGCAATTATCGATAAAGTTTTTCCTAAACCCATATCATCGGCTAAAATACCTCCGCGCGGCCGTTGAGTTTCTCGCCATGCTAACCACAATAAAGCATGCTTTTGGTGTGGCATTAACTCTACTTTCAGACCTCTAGGGTCTTCAGCAAATTTATCTGGTGCTGGACATGACGATATCGATTCATGAATATCTTTAAGAGAATCGAGTGTCAACGCTTTTTGTGTATTGAATGTACTTAATCCGACTGCTCCCGTATATTTTGGCTTGACCTCGTTTGTCGCTGCATCCAACGCATCCCATGATAACTCGATAACTTTTGTTGGTGCTGCCGATTTAGTAATTGGTTTGATTTCATTTTGGCTGAAACTAGTTTGAACCTCTAGAGTTTGAATATATTGTTGCTGCTGTTCAATGTCCAGTTTCAAACGATCAATTCGGCCAGATAGTCGCCTTCCATCATCTGGTAATTTTATTTGGAAAGCACCACGTAACTGGATTGACTTCTGCAGTTCATTTTCCATATCGTTTAATTTCATCACTTGCTTATCGAAAAATTCCTGCGAGACATAAGATTTAGCAATCTTTATTAGTTTTGGTTGTAGCATTGGTTTTGGTATTGGAGAAGAAGCTTGTAACGGATTTTTTAAACCGGAAACATTGAGGGGTCTGTGATCGAGGTACATACTCGACAAATTAGCACCACTATTTTCGACGGAAATAGTTTCACTTTCAGTATCGGAATCAGGGATTTCAATAGGCTGAATTCCTTCAATTGTATCACCTTCCGCGTGTATTAATACTTCGTCTTCTGATTCACTCAAAACCGAAGTAGACCCTACCCCTGTGATAGACTTTCGAGTTCGCGGCGAGTAAACGTTCTGTTCAAATTCGGCTTCAAATTGATCATCTTCGGAATCAGATACAATTAGTTCTAAAATTGACTGAGTATTTGTACTTTCAGAACGAACAGAACGACTTTTCCTAGCATCCTGCCCGGATTGATCTTTTTCAACATTGGTTTCCTCTTCATCAGAACTCAAAGCATCTGTTGTAGAACGGTATTTTGTGAAGCTCTTCGCAAGAGACAGAGCTGATGATTTTTTGGATTTTCGCCTTTCAAGTTCGGGTAAAGTCGAGTTCTGACGTGATTCATCCCCAAACAAATTACTATCAACGAAAGATCCTAAACTTTTCGAAGCGGTTGATGTGACTGCTTCAGTACTAGAAATTTTATTGGTGTCTCCATCGCTATCCTCGCTGTCTGAGGAAATGACTAGAAAATTTAATATGTTAGTTAGAGAATAATTTATGAGACAATCCCAGATTTACTTACTAGCATTCTGCTTGTTTCTAGCCTTGTGCACAATAGGTGAAAGAACATCATCACTATTATGAGAAACGCTAGTACTGTTATTTATGCTCGTCGTGTTTTTATCAGGAACTTCATTGGACTTGTTGTCATCGAATTCCTCTCCACTGGATGATGTTGAGCTCGCTGGAATAATATTTTAATAGGCTGAATACGTATAAAATAGCATAACTTACATATAATCCGTTTCCTGCGAACAAGTGGTGAATCATCAACATTTGACGAATCATTAACTGAGCCTCTACTTTGGCTTTCGGAATCATCACTTGTTATATCCAAGTCATCTGCAAATTTGAAAAACATTACAAAATATTTGGCAAAAGAATAATGTGAATATTACCATTTGTACTTCTAGTTTTCGAATCTTGGAATGAATATGACTTATCACTGCTGCTATTCATATTATTATGTTACAAAAGGTACGAAATTAAATAATAAGTATTAATTATACAGACACCAATTATTTTTTTTATAAGTACCTAAAATCAGTTTGCCGTTTATATTTTTAGCAATGAATGACAGTTTTTTGTATTTCTACATTCCAAACGAATGAAGATATCGTTGATGTCAAAGAAAATACCAACGGCTTTTTGTAGAGCTTCGTTAAAAATGTATTTGTCCAAAATGGCCCAATAAACACGGCGCTTCTTTTACATTTAAAGGCGGAATTCCATTAAGGCGGAATTCCATAACCACAGCTTTTTTTATGCAGAAAACCAGAAAGAGATAAAATCAAAAATCCGACAAAGACAGATAAGTTTTATTTTATAGAGAAATTTTAAGGGGAATATTTGACAACTACGAAATTATAACCAATAAATTATTTAAAAAATAAAAATTATTGTTAAATCAATTTTATTTCTATCTTTAAATTACTAAAAATTATAAGTATTATTTGTAGACATCATTTTATTATATTTTTAAATTATTTCCATTCAATAATTAAAAACTATAAAAACGCCTTACTATAAAAAAGTTAGGGGAATATTTAACCGCGTTTATAACATAACCTAAATAATATCACATGCATTAAAATTATGTAATACAGAGTAAATAATAAAAATTAAAAATTGTAAAATATTTTAATGTGACCATTAATATAAATTTATCATTATAACGCGATTTACATCACGCTCCACCAAACATATAAAATGTCTGAGCCAAGTGCTCACCATAAAAATATTACTAAACTAAAATTTGCTGAGAGTGGGGAGTATTTTTCATTTTGGTTGCCATAAAAAATACTTAATGTTGCCATAATTAATATTTATGGCAACCAAAACTTTTTGATTTTATCTCTTTCTCGTTTTCTGCATAAAAAAAAACCGCAGTAATGGAATTCCGCCTTTGAAATGAATGATTTGAAACCTTATGGAATAAAACCGATTTTGAGAAAAAAAATTTAACCCAAACATTTTTTTGTAGCTTCTGTTAGTAATTTCCGATCCGACACAAAAATTTCATGTTGAAAAATTACGCAAAAATAATTATAATAATAATTTTAGTTTATACTCGTAGGCAGGGGGAAAGACAATAAGAAATTGTTGGTTGAATCACAACCCGTGTAAACTGGCGGTATTATGTTCCTCAAAATTTTAATCGAGTTTCGTTTTACAATTGTTTCTTTATAATTTTTATTTTTAGATAGAAAAAAAAACCGTTGGCAAGTATTGTTGTTGTGTTGTTTAATGAATCATTTTTTAAATTAGCAAATTACACTTTTTATGAATGTGAATTACGACTAACGAGAGCAGTTCCCGATGAATAAGAAAAACTTTAAAAATTGTACCGAAAATATGATTATCATTAATTAAAAAGGCGGAAAAGTTACTAAATTAATATATAAAGTTATTTGAATAATTTATAGCATCTTTCACTTAACACATCACCTGAAAAGTTGCCGGTCTAACAAAGAAAACACAATATTTTGGGGAAGAACGATTTTCTAGAGCGACACAACCACTCCAACGCCTCTAACATTTCGATGCTTTTTTTGTAGAACGATTTTTCTTTGTCTTCAAAATAAACTTCAGTTTTGGCAATCACTTCTTCATTGAAGCCAAATCTCTTTCCCTGGAGCTTTATTTGAGGTCTGCAAACAAGTAATAATCGCTGGGCCAAATCTGGCGAATACAATTCAAAGTGCAATTCGTGTAATTTTGCCATTGTTGCGATCGAATTGTGACGTTGTCGTTTTTGATCCATTGTGAGCAAACGCGGTACCCACTTCGAACACAGCTTTCTCATGGACAAATGTTCGTGCAAAATATGACCAACACGTTCGATTGATATCTTTACATTGTCAGCTATCTGCACGGTATTTTTTCCCAACAAAAAATGGTGTTTAACGAATTTTTTTCCCCGGAATGTCTTTTGGAGAAGTTTCATATTTATTTGAAACTGAAAATTAACAGTTTTATTACATACAATATACATTGATATACATACGTACAATGAATACATGACAGAATTATGAATAAATATAAAATAACAATTTGTTTGGTCTTGGCACAACTTTGGATTACATAGTTAGTTTAAACTAAATTAATTTCTAATAAAGACACTGTAAAACGCTATTTTTATCTTATCACAAATCACTAAAACTTATCACAGAATCTGAAAATATATTAAAATGATTTTAATTAATAAATAAAATAGTAAACAAAAAAAATTTAATAAAAATAAAACTGGCTTCGTACCGTTTCAAAAATTTATCTTCTGTACATAAAAAACAACAAGTCGTATTTTTATGTTTTTCTTAATTTCGAGCGAGAAATCGCGCACACTATATTTTTCTTAAGTGCCAGCTAAAATTTGACGGTTTCAATGGATATAATGCAATGCGATTTATCGCAATGCTTATTTTTTTATTAAGTTAAGTTTTAATTCGTAACATCTGGTTCTCACTTTAATCTTATATTTCTCTCTCTCTCTCTCTTTCTCTTTATAGTCTATACCAAAGGATACGAATATATGTAATAAATAATAAAGTAAGGAGTATATGCACAAATCGTTTAATTTCAAATGTGATAACATTTTCTCTTGGTATAACCTATTTTTTTATTAAATTATATGTATATTTCGTGATAAACTTTATTTCCCAAACTTGCATGCATACACAAAAATTAAATTGCTACTAAAACATTTTTGAATTTTTCTAAGTTATCTTTTACTTTATACGTAACCAAAAGATACACGATAATCGAATATATACGACAATCATACGAAGAAAATGTCTGAACGGATAGTATAAATTGATGATGTATCTGACACGATACGTGTTGGAACTGAATGGAACGGATAATATAAATCGACCTTTATAAGTTGTGCATGACTGGAATGTTAAAAAAGAGACAATTGATACCGTAAAAATTCTTATTTTTGCTTCTACTAAATTCGTTTACTTTTACAACAACAATTTGTCCGGATTTTATGTAAACGAATATGAAAGAAATTTGACCGACTTTTGTAGTAGTATTTGTGAAAAGAAAGACAAAAAATTTCAGCTTGTTAGCATCGGTATAATAAAAAATTATAAAGCAAAGAATTAAAATGTTCAATATAGTCTACCATTTCTCAATTTTATTAATTTATTTACCACTCAATATCAATAATTTTCAATTAAAAACATAAGAAATCATATAGTTTCGCACATAAACACAACATTTTAGTACACAAGATATTTCGAAAATACGTCGCACAAATAAAATTACAAATTATCCTTTTTTTTTTTTTTTTTTTTCATTTTTTTTTTTTTTTTTTATTTATTTGGCACTAGCTCCAAAAATTTGGTGCCATATGGCCCGTTTCAAAATTTACAATTTTTAATTGTTTACATTTTTTACCATACTACTAATAATTTAATTTTAATTTCTTGTCATTCACCTAGCACACATCGATCCTCTTTCACACTTCTATCTGATTTGTTCTAATAAATTCATACATATTCTTATATACGTTCATTCCCATTCGTAATAATTCAGTCAAACTACTTGCACTCAATAGAACATCGAACATTTGTCTGCTCTGGTTAAATGCAGAACATTTCAGAATCAAATGTTCGATGTCCTCCACAACCAAACAGCTTTCACATAATTCACACACAACCAAATTACGTTTCTTCAAACATTCTTTCCAATTTCCATGATTCAATCTCACTCGTTCCATAGTTCGTAACATTCTAGTATCTCCTTTGAGCACCTTAAAGAACGGTTGCCTCAAAGGAGACCTAACCAACTCAAAGTACTTCTTACCTTTCACCTGACATTTTTCAACAAACTCTCTCTCCCATTTTCTCCACAGATTCATCTGAAACATGCGAAGTACGTCTCTGGCATCCATGAATTCATATTCGTTTACATCCTCAATCAAACAACCCCGTTTCGCAAGCATATCGGCTCTTTCATTACCTTCAATCTGTAGGTGTGAAGGTATCCATTGAAGGATGACCTCCCTCCCATAAGATTGAAGATACTTATATAGCATTTCTACATACACATTGCCATGAGTTCCCCCACCCTTACTAATTAATTTCAACCCACTCCGGGAGTCAGAGAATAACACTATTCTCCTCCTCCCTTGTGTCATTGCCAACTTGATCCCTTCCATAATCGCTATCAATTCTGCATTCATTATACAGATACTGTCATGCACTCTTACCATTTTCTCTTTCCTCATTGAAGGAATATAAATTCCCACACCTACGCGATCAACATTTACACTAGCATCTGTATACACTTCCACATGTGCAACATAATTCATTCGCATTTTGCAAAATTCGCTCTTAACCGATAACTCATTCATCATTGCTTTTGTTGTGTCACCAAACTTCAACCGCACTATTAGATTGCTCGGAGGGACTTTCGGATTTTCCAGACGAATCTTGGAGAATATGTTAATATTTTCCAAGATTACCAGCGATCTTATTGTCTTTTTGTAAACCGTCCCTCTTTGCAATCTCTCTTTCATTTCATTCACTAATTTATTGTCCTTAGTTAACATTCGCACAGTCTCTCGCACGGTGATCCATTCCCTCTTAAAATTAAGAGGCGAATCACCCAATTCAGACCACAGAGTGTGTATTGGTGTCGAATTGATCGCTCCCAATACCACTCTAGCACACGCATTCTCCACAAGCATCAACTTTTTAAACCCAACCTTGAACCCATCACCATATATACTCATTCCATACGCAATTTTAGTTGACACTAACGCCTTTCGTAACATATCAGTCACACCCGGATGAGCTCCCCATTTCGGTTTGCTCACCCTTTTAATCACGTTCAATCTACTCTTACAATTATCGGCCAATTTTTCCATATGCACTTTGAAACTTATTCTTCTGTCAATCCAGATTCCCAAATACCTAGTCAATTTCACACACTCAATTCTCTCATTATATATTCGGTTACCTGATTCACACATTCTTGAGCCCGACTCAAGGCCTCCCCGATGGTACTCCCCTTACCCATCAGGACAAAGTCATCGGCAAATTGCAAAATGACTTTGCCCGAGGAGTTACACCTATGTATCGAGCTCGTATACAGGTTGAAGAGAGTCGGTGAGATTTTACTGCCTTGGGGGAGGCCGATAGTCACCGCTCCTTCCAACCTATACCCTCTACCACATAAAACTAACTTTCTCTCATTCATGAACTCATACACCCATTTGCAAATTTTCCAAGGAAACCCCAAGTCCATAAGGATTTGATAAAGTTTCCCTGGAATCACGTAATCATATGCCCTTTCTATATCCAAAAATACCGCCACAACATACTTATTTTCCTTTTGTACTTCCCACACAAACTTTTCTACACACTCATTAGCAGAGTGGTTGTGACGAAACCCAAAGGTGGTTTCCGGCAACAAATTTCCCTCATTCACAAATTTATCTATACGGCCTTTCATTATACCATTCACAATTTTAACAAATACATTCAACATACATATTCCCCTGTAATTTGTTGCCAGATTCCTATCCCGATCCCTTTTAGGAATAGGTACCACTCTGCTTTCCTTCCATTTTTCCGGTATCTGAATACTCATCCATACTTGATTGAGAATTCGAAGCAAGGCCGCCTTGGCTTCGAATTCTAATCTACTAATCATTTTATAACTCACTCTGTTGGTTCCGGGGGTAGTAGATTTGGATGTTTCTAAAACCCCTCGGAACTCTTCCCATTCAAACTCCTTACACATATCGTTCATAAATTCATTTTCACTATCAGGTAGCAAAACTTCATACCTATCACTCAAATTGTTACGTACGTCCGTAATCATTTGTAAAAAGACACCTCCATTCTCTCTGTCATCTAACACTGCATTTCTGCCTTGCGCTCTATATCCTCTCACTCTATTAAATTTATCCCATACATCCTTAGTTGTGGTTCTATGTGTCATTTTTGATACATAGTCCCGCCAACTTTTCCTTTTCGCTCTACGGATAGCCTTTTTCAATTTTGCATTCATTCTTCCATAATTTATTCTGCATTCATGACATATACACCTACTGAACTCTCTCAATGCTATCCGTTTCCTTTCATACCAATACTGGATTTCATTGTTCCACCAACCATTCACCTTGTATTCATTCCCTCTGATATTTATAGTGCACATTTCATTCGCTCTCTCTATTTCATCCTCAAGTTGGTTAACCTCATTTACTTCTTTCATTGTGAGAATCCCATTCATACGTTCGACCCATTTCTTACCATTCATAACGACCTTACGGTCTATGTCAACATTTATACCACCTAAGCATGCCCTGATCAAATAATGATCACTACCCAAATTCTCATCTGTGACATTCCAAGGGACTTGGCCCGCCAGCCCGCTAGATATTAAAGTTAAATCTATCGCGCTGGCTGTCGACCCCACTCTCGGCATTCTAGTCGACCCACCATCATTCAGGACTACGAGATCGGAATCCAGAATGAGGCGGGTCAACCAGTTACCTCTAGCATCAGTTCTTTCACTCCCCCATATTCTCGAATGCGCATTCATATCACCCGCTAGAATCACGTCACTTTTGCCTTCCACCCATTCAAACAAAATTTGAAAATCTCGTTGGCTTCTCTCTCTGTCAGACGTAGACAACACTGGAGTTGCATAGATACTAACAAATAACAAGTTTCTGTCCAGATTCCGAGTTTTGGCCGCGATGACTTCAATGTGCTCGAAGCGCGGTATGTCACAAAGGACCAGGCTGATATTGGCACGTGCCAATATCGCCACGCCGCCGAAGCCATCAGCCCTCGGTCTGGACAGATAATTGTATCCTTTCACCCGAAACGTCTTACCCTCCCGCTCCCAAGTTTCACACAAAATCATCACATTCACATCATTATTGGTCAGATAATTCCGCAACATATCGCCATTGGCATATATACTGCGAATATTTATCTGACCAATTTTCATGCATTCATTGGATCTCAGCATTCGCTCTACCATTCAAAGAAATGAAGAAAGGATAGGGCATTTATAAATGCAAATGCGTTCTCTCTCCTCCTTCCCTCATTCATCATCAATCATACTTACATGGTTATTTCCAAATAGTGTTAATTCTTTTGGAGTTAAATTAGAATGTCTCATTGCTAGCCATGCTTCATTTTTTTTTATTGTCTCTATGTCCATTGCTGTATTACAAGTTGTTTGTTGATTTGATTGCGGTTGTTGTTGTAATCTTTCTTGTTGTCGTTGTACTTGCTGTATTTGTTGTTGTAGTTTGTTCGTTTCTAACGGGTGTTTTTTTAGGAGGTTTGTTTTTCCGATAGATGTCGTTTTATTTTATGACAGTTGTTTTGACAGCTCAAAGTGGCATTTCTACTCAGTATTGTTTGGCAAATCATTATGAATAGGTTAACTCCAGAACAACGTTTTCAAATCGTGGAAATTTATTTTCAAAATCAGTGTTCAATTAAAAATGTTTATAGAGCACTTCGTGAATTTTATGGTGCACATAATCGTCCGTCAGAGACCACCATAAAGAACGTAATTACCAAATTTCGGTCTACATTCACTCTTTTGGATGCCAAGCCACCGACAAGAATGAGAAGAGTTCGTACAGAAGAAAATATTGCTGTCGTTGAGGCCAGTGTCGAAGAAAACGACAATTTATCGATTCGTCGTCGTGCTCAGCAAATTGGACTTTGTCCATCGACTTTATGGAAAATTTTACGTAAAGATTTGGGTTTGGTGCCATACAAAATTCAATTGGTGCAAGAATTAAAGCCACACGACCATCGTTTGCGCCGTGAATTCAGTGATTGGTCGTTAAATCAATTGAACGAAGATCCATTTTTTTACCGTAAAATTCTCTTCAGTGATGAGGCGCATTTTTGGTTAAATGGATACGTCAACAAACAAAATTGTCGCATTTGGAGCAAAGATAATCCACACGCCGTTCTAGAATTACCAATGCATCCTGATAAATGTACTGTTTGGTGCGGTCTATGGGCTGGTGGGATCATCGGTCCATATTTCTTTAAAAATGAGGAAGGACGACGCGTTACCGTGAATGGAAATCGATACAGAACCATGTTAAATGAGTTTTTGTTGTCAAATCTTGAAGATATGGATATGAATGAAATGTGGTTTCAACAAGATGGTGCCACTTGCCATACAGCACGTGAAACAATCGACTTATTGAAAGAAACTTTCAACGACAACATTATTTCGAGAAATGGTCCGGTGAATTGGCCTCCGCGTTCGTGCGATTTGACGCCACTCGATTACTTTTTGTGGGGATACGTGAAGTCATTGGTTTATGTGGATAAACCTCAATCGATTGACGCTTTGGAAACCAATATTCAACGTGTCATTGCTGACATACGCCCTCAAATGCTTGAAAAAGTGCTGGAAAATTGGACCTCCAGAATGACATTTGTGAAAAATAGTCGTGGTAGCCATATGCCAGAAATTGTGTTTAAATGTTAAATGCCAAAAAATTATCTACCAAATAAAAAAAAATTTTGGTCATTTCATAATTTTATATGTGTTTTATTCAAAAAAAAAAGAAGTTGAAATAGTTTTTGGATATAATTGTGGTTTTGTCTGTTCTAGTTGGTTTTCTTTGTTTTGCGGCTTTTGTGGTGTGTTTGGTGGGTTAAAGGATGTTTTTAGTGTATCTGCATATGTTGTCTGGTTAGCTGGTGTGGTGTTTGCATATAATCGAAAATATTTGGCTTTCGCCTCGGGAAATGTTAATCTATCTACAGTTTTAATTTTCACTATTTCTACTTCTCGTTTATATACTCGACATTCCTTACTGTTGCTGGTGTGTGCCTCTCCACAATTTATGCATTTTAGTGTAGTGCATGGCTGGTTGTGTGGTGTTACTTCACTACATTTATAGCACTTAGGATCACTTGTGCATCTCTTTTTGGTGTGACCAAATTTGTGGCATTCGGTGCACTTCAACGGATTTGGAATGTACAATCGAATGCTTAGTTGTATAAAGCCTGCCCTCACATATTCCGGTAATACTGGTGAATTAAAAGTCAGGATAATTGCTGCTGTGTCCGTTAATTTATTTTCCACCCATTTCTTTATTTTGTATACCTCTATGACGCCTTGGTCCTTAAGCCCTTCTTTGATTTCCTCCTCAGTTAAACTTTTTAGGTCGTGGCAGAAAATGATACCTTTGGAACTGTTTAATATGGGGTGTTCCGTCACTTTTATTTTGGCCAAATGTCCCAGAGATGTTGCCTTCAATAATGCATCCGTCGCTGCCTGATTTTTTGTCAGAACCAAGAGTTCTCCAGCTCTCGAACGTTGCGTTTTAATGATACCTTTGGTTATCATATCCAGCGCTTTTTGTATTCCAAAAGGTGAAAAATTTGACAGGTTTTGTCCCTCCTGCTCGTGCTTGATTATTAGATATTTTTCGTTTACTCCATTGCAATCCATTATATCTGCACCGCCACCGAATCCTAATCTCTTTGTTCGCATTTCTTCGATCTTTTTCCTTTTGGAGGGTTGGGTATTATTTCCCAACATCCTCAACGGTGCGAATCTATTTGGACTTTCAAACATCGCCCCTTTCAAGGGCCGAAGCCCTCCTTTTGCCCACACCTGACTTTATTTACTGTCTAAAAACACGCCGCTTAAATATAAACAAACACTTGTTGTTGTTGCCACCAAATAATAATTCACTTAAAACACTATATATATATGCGTCCACCACCTTTTTAATATTATAAAATTGTTCGTACACCACTATAAAACTATTTTAACTTAATGAAAACCCAAAACCACTTTAATTAACTATTTATTAAATGAAAATAAAATTTTACACCGAGCTGTCAATTTTTATATGTACGCTTGATGCCGACGTAATGCAAATTATCCTTACAATTTTAATAAATTTATTAAAAGCAAACATAAATTTAAAATTGAATTGTACAAATGGCGCGTTGTCTTTGTTTTGATATTTATGTTGTGACGTTTACTTCTATACTATATATACATATGTATGCGTAAATTTTTTATAAAATCTGACAAAATATCGAGATTTTTTAAAATTGACCCAGGCAATTTGTTCGATCAAGATTTGTGTTAAAAAAATTTGTAATGTCAAAAATGTTGATCTGACAGCTCAATCCGATCAAATTTTTTTGATCTAACAGTTCGAACGAATATGGTGTTAGTTTTTATTTTTGACTGCTTGGGCCCTACCAGAAATCACAATCTTTACACCATTTTGGAGTACGGAAAGTGATACAAAACTATAACTAATTTATTAACTGGTGTGCTAACCTTCAACAAATTTGCTTTTGGGTGTTTGATAAAATAACAAATTTTTGGAGAGTTTCGTTAAAAATATTTTGTTTCTGCAATTCTCATGTAGAGCAAATTTTCAGATACAAAAAAAGTATCTGTCAAAATCACTAGTTTTACCAAAAATTATAAAAAATGAGTAAATTAACCCCATTACGATATCGGGCTGAAAATTTATTACAAAATAAAGACAAACTAGTCGAGAAATTAAATGCAGTGCAATTACCAGAAAAATATAAAGGTACCTTAATTGAAAAATGGGCCAAATATTGGAAAATGGTTATGGTGGACTATAAAGAGGTTACTTTGGATTCCGTTCGCCGCATTCGAGCAAATCCCATAAAATCTTTCTTCTATTCATCCATTCTCGGGACCATGTACATTTGTAATAAAAATAATCCGGATTTAGTTGATTTCTTACAACAATTAAGGAATTACAACAACGAAGTTATGCTAGTACATGAATCGTGCCACAGTAGAAAAACAACGGATTACCTAATTTATTTAGAACGATGCATTAACGAGGGTATTATTCGAAGAGTGTCGTTTGGTGTAGTGTCCTTCCTCTGGGTAGCAAATTACAATGAGTCGATTGCATTGTACAAAGCAATGTGTCCATATTTAAAACCACGGTACACAACGTACCATGAACGGGTTATTGATGTTGGGTTTTGGAATAAATGGAGGAACTTGAGTGAGAAAATGATTGATTATGATATAGCCGAAGATTTGTAAATTTGTAGTTGTAATATACATTATTAATATAAGTTAATAAATTAATTAGTTAATTAAAATGTTGGTTTCCTTCCTTATTGCCGAGTGCCGCATCGTAAATCCCTTCAAATATCTTGAATGATGAAAATGATAAACTCGGATCAATTTTTGTAATTCTATATTCTCTTATTTTAATACGTTTATATTGAAAATAATAATAATTATATCGCATATAAAATAATCTGATCAATACTTAATTTAAAATCTGTTTTTTATCTTTTATAATAATTATATGTATACCGAACAAAAACTATTCAACATCACTTCATTAAATTAAAAAACAATTACTACAAAAAATTTAATTAATTTTTGATCGTTTCCTGGCTATTGCATCTTCAACGGCGCGTAATTGTTTAAGCAGTTCTTCTCGACGTGTAGTCTTCTTCGACGAGGAGGTGCTAGATGATGAATTTGCACCGCCACCGCCGGCTGGAATGTTCTGTGATTTACTATCCGAAGTCGGTGAACCACCTTTCTTTTTAGTCATTTCCACTGTAAAAGACAATTAATAAATTTAGATATGGCCCTCTATTGCTGCTAAATAAAGCAATTGGAATTTACCTTTTTTACCAGCTACTTTACGTTCTGATATGATTTTATCTCTAGTTTTTCGTGGTGATTGGGAACTATCACTACTCGACGTGTACGACGAATCAGAATCGGATGCACTTGAGTCTGATGAACCGGAACCGGATGAACTACGTTTTCTTTGTCTAATATTTCTGTCGGAACCGGATCCACCTTTTCGTACCGCGGTAGGTGACGCAGGCTATAAAATCGGAAATTGAAAATACCTTTTGTTAAAATGCATACTGTATTATGTAATAAATAAATTTAAAATAGTTTGGAATGGTAATTATTGGTGAAATATTCAGGACAGAGTTGTATCAAAGAAATTGTAATTAACTAATCTGAACTTTTGTCCACGGCAAAGGTTTCATCACCCATTAGGGATTCCCTCAAGTAAAAACTGAAATCTGCATTGATAGTCTTCGTTTTACATGTGTAGTTCCTGAATATTGTAAATTCGGAATACTTGTATTAAAATTCTATTGCATCTAGCAATGAACCCAAATTTCTTTGAAGCAGATTTCGTCAACCACGCAACGGGCCCATTACTTTGCTAATATCTGAAATTTGGAGGGCTATTTTGTCAAATTAGAAATAATACGCGAAGATGGCGCGGCACACCAGGTAAGTTTCTACAACGAAGCAGAATAAGATATTTCCGCCCTAAACCAACGCTACGGACGCGTTTTAACCACAGACCCAGAACAACGTGTTCGTTCGAGGAATGAGTTGAGGTTTATGATGGGTACGAATTCAATCCATTTGATCATCCAAAACATAGAAATCCGAGACGCCGCTACTGATTCACCGAATACTGAAGTTCACCTGTTCGACACCTGTTATACGAGAAGCGTGACTAAATTGCAAAATTCCGGACAACTGGAAAGATGACATCATCATTATGATCCTCAAAGAGACCTTAGTATTTGGAGGAGTATCTCTCTCCACAACACGATCTAAAAAATACTATCTATAATCAAACTTGATCATATTTCACAAACTGTAGAGAAAATACTACGCAGTGAGGAAGGCGGATTCAAACAGAATCGTTCCAGCGTCGACAACATGAACATTATCCGCATAATCGTAGAATAATTTGTAGAATGGAATTCAGCATTTTAGCTTTTGTCGACTTCGAAAGATACTCGATTTGTTTTGAAAGCTGCAGAGACCATCCCAATTCTATTACGTCGGTCAATAAGTCCCAAAACTAACACATAGATGACCTAACAATAATCAGGTTTTTTGCGTCGGTATGTGACAATGGTAAACATGGATTCACCCCTACACTCCGGAATCAAATCGTCAATCAGCTGACTGCACAGCAACCGATGAAAGCGTCCAAAGCGACCAAAATTGTAAATGTCGGCCGATAAAGTTTTGGTCTCCGTTGTTTTGGGATGCGCAAGGTATTTTATTCGTCGTTTATCTTATGAAATGAAAGACCATCAACAACGAATGTCACGTCAGGTAAAGAATATCATTTTGCCACTGGCTCGTTATATAGTATGAACATAATATGTTATATAGTATGAATACATGACGTCACTTGTGAAAAGCATATTATGCAGTGGTGCTCTCTCACTGCGTTCCATAATCTGTTGAACATTTCCCTATTTATCTCAAGTGACAACTAAATGAGTCGTGTCCTGGATTGTAGGAATATGAATGATGGGCGGTCCAACTTCATTGCTCTCCGTCTAGATGCACAATATTGTAACTAAGAAACTTTTTAAAATAACAAATTCTACATAATTCTTCTGTTTATTAAATGACGCTTGAAATAGGTAGATCACTTTACGAGTTATTTTGTTTTCCTTGTTTAGTTCTTGATAGGTTAGATGCGAGAACTAATATAATGCCGGGCCTGCGAGAACTAATAATGCCAGTCAGCGGAGATTATGAAAATGTTCGTTTTTCTGCAACTTCTTTTGATACATCAGTGACTTTATTGTTAAAATTTCCCCCTTGAAATATGATGGAGGATTTTTCATTTTGGAGATCGACATAGTAGATGCTAAAGCTGTGTAATTTTATGATAAAAGGTATGAATACGAGCAAAACTTAACGATAAAGAGTGCACTTCGAAGTCATTAGTGATAAAGAATTCCTTAGAGAGGAACTAAGGAAACGAGTTTGATTGAGAATATCTCCCAGTCGGTTAATCCTATTTCTGAGATTAACATCAAAGTATAGGCGTTTATGATCAGATGTAAGAATTTCAAATGCTACCTATCAATTATTCAAGCATGCATTTATTTACTATATTATTGATTTCTATTTCTCGGGGCCAATTACTACTAATTTCGACCATCAGTTAGTAATTAGTTAGTAAGTGGGCCTTAGTAGAGATCTCTGTGGTCTCTAGGTTAGGTTAGGTTTCAGTGGTTGCTTACTGCACACTTAGGCCAATTTTTAGGCCCATTGTGATACCACTCATTCACTCCACATCATTAACCCACCTACTTCACCTACTCACACAACTACAGTATACCACCTGCACATTGCAAGCTCCATGTCAACCTGTACATTGACATGGAAGGTGGGTCGGCGCGTGACACGGAATTCTGCACTCCATCAGAGGGTCTTAGTTGTATTTATTAGCATCACCGATCGTAATCGATGATGAAAAATCGATTTTTGCATCTAGCCTCTGATGGGATTCGAACCCAGCACCTCCCGGTCCAAGTGCCGAAGCTTTAACCACTGCACCACTTGTCCGGTTCTGGGGTCTCTATCTCATGAATGAAAAAAAAATAAACATATTAGAATGCTGAATGATATTCACTATGGAACCTACTGTAATTCTCTGTTCTGCTATTCATCCTGACGCAAAGTTTTGGAAGATTTAGACAAAATTTAGACACCCAAAGACCGGTGGTTTATATTTCAATTTTAATTCTTTTATTTTGTTTCAATTTTTTGAGCGATTTCACCTTTCGCTAATCAGGTCTATTTGGCTCATGATACCGTAGTTATATCTCTTCATGACAATCAATTACTATCCTCGTTTATTTATGTGGATGAAGTTTAGAACAATGTTTTGAAAAAATGATAAAACGATGAAATTCCTCAAACTTTCTACAACTGCCTCTAAGGCTAAAATGACCGAAATTGAAAAGCATTCGATTGCTTTGATCTCTTTGTATCGCCTCATTTATCCATTTTGATAGTCTTCAAGCCTGTATTTTCTTGTACCTAACACGTTCATATAAGATTTATGTATTTCCAACGAAACTTCTGAGCCAAAAGTTGAGTCTCGTTTAAAACTTTCATTGCCACGATCTCAAAACTATTTTACAATACGAACTTTGGTTCCCAGTCCCTTACCAGTTGATATTCTTACAATGCCTGTCTGAAGTTACAAATATCAAACTGCAAGTAGCAAGCTTTATGAAATTCTTAAATGATGCCAAGACTTAAATGGTTGTCTCAAATATTAAACCTATAAATTATAAATATTTAATCTACTTTACAACAGTTCTATACCACTAAGTCGCATAGGCTTGATTCTATAACTTTTAGATTCCATAAAGTTAAATCACAAAAAAAAATCAAACTCACCCTTTTCCTCTTTGATGCCATATTTGCTAATTTTTCATTTATGATACGTTTCTCACTTGCTGGTGACATATGCCGCTTATCTGCTCTTTTGGGTGGTGGTGATTTTCGTGGCCCTGAAAATGCAAATTAAAAGAATATTCTATGGAATAGGTATTTTAAGAAATTTCAAAACCAATACTATCTAGCGCTAAGATGATACGACTAAAAACAAGATGACACACGAAATAAAAGGTTTTAGCATACAAATTCTAAAAAATAACCGAAAATACCTTGGTAAATTTGCGATACATGTTTCTTAGTCGGTTCTTTCGCAATTTTTTCTTCTGCGTGGGCTTTTTGATGAAAATAATTAATGACATTAGATTTACAACTTAAATTGCCAAAACTTTATGAAACCGGTGAATAATTAAATTTACCTGGTGAATATCGACGTTTAGCCGGTGGAGATGGTGATGCTGATCTTAATGATTTTGGTAGTTTTCGTGTTGGCGGTGACCGTCCGTATCTGTCACGATTACTATTTAAACGCTTCCTTGTCGGTGTTGGCGATCGACTTGAATCGGTGGTTGATGCTGAACGTGAAGATGTTGTACTACTATATGATGAATTGCTACTGTAACTTCTACGATCTCGGCGACGCTTTTCGCGGCCGGGTGATTTAAGTCTCATCCATGGATCATTCCATTCGTCACCGCGACCGATTGGTTCGGCACGTTGTACAATAACTTCACGGGCAGGTCTAACTCTTCGTTGTGGTGGTAATATTTCATCCTCGTATTGTGGCATGCGATGTGGTGGTAATTCTCGGTATCTTGGCACTCTGCCGTAGGGATCCTCATCCACTACTGGTGGACCTCGAGGAAATTTATGCTGTGGCGGGCTATAAATTTCAGTTTCATAAGGCGCAGGTGGAACGGGATGTCTACCATAGGGCGGTGACACATCTGGAGAAGCTCTGTCTCGGGTGTAGTAATTATCTTTTTCCATTTCGTCTTGCGATAGCGAGAGATTCATTTTTTTGTCCTCGAAATCCATATCCTGCTCTTTGCGTTTATTTGCTTTTTTCATCATTTCTTTGGCCGTCCGTAAACCACGTTCCCAAGCACTTTCACTTGATGACTCGGGCACTGGTGGTCTTACATGAGGCGGTGGCCCAGCTACATAAGGGGGATGATGTGGTGGCGGGACATGATGAATTGGGGGACGTTCATTTCTATAGTCATGAAATGCTGGGCCAAATGGAGGCATAGCACCATGAGAAACTGGGACTGGCCGAACCATGTCAAACATTGTATAATTTCCTTTGTCTGTAACACCGGGATGCAAAAATCTGTTAAAAAGTTTAGAAGTTATTAAGAAATACGTTTAAACACCATTTCCATCATACCTGCAACTCATTCCCCAGGTACATTGACCGCGAGTATAAAATCGACATACCGGTTTTGGTTCAGATTCTTCAGGCCGTTTCTCATCTTCATCCGATACTTCACCTTCTTCAAGTTCTTCACCCTCCTCTAATTCTACTTCACCTTCGGATTCCTTTTTTTCTAGTTCAGGTTCCTGTAAATCATTCAAAATTATTAAAAATATTTCATTTTTTCACCACACCCTATTTACTTTTGGGGGTTCATTTTTTTCCTCTTTTAAGCCATCATTACATTCACCTTCCTCGGCCTCAAAATCTAGTACATCCTCATCATTTTTCTTACTTAATATGTTATCGTGTAAATTATTTTCAAGTGATGCGACGGTCCCATTTGTAGCCTGTATTACTACTACTGCTGGAGTTTCTTTTTCCTCTATTGGCTTTATATGATTTTTTTTCTCATCCAATTTCTGTCGTAGATCAGTCACCGGAGGTTGTGATTCTCCATCCTCCTCAATGTTTTCTTCCTCTGGTTCATTTTCAGAAGCTGCACTTTCTAAATCACTCACGTCGCTTAAATCTTCGTGACTTATATTTAATGATTCTTGCGCCTTTTTCTCGACATCTTCCTCATCGTCCTCCTCCTCCTCATCATCATCGTCGTCATTCTGTTTTGAATCATTATTTTCTTTGTCAGATTCGATTTCAACGTCTGAAATTTCTTCTGGTTTTAAATTTTCACTCGAGCCATCCGAATTTCGTGATATGGTTCGACTTTTAGGCGAATTAGTTTGGCTACGTGGTGATTTACTTTTGCGCGCTGGTGATATTGACTGATTTCGTGAAATTGGCCGATTATTACCATTGTTATTACGTCGAATACCGGCTTCTGAAGAATTTGTACTTAACCTCGAATTCGAACGATTCGATTCTTTTGATGGAGATCGCGAACGATCTGATTGATTTTCATCATCGTCTGGCGATGCCGAACGAATTGATCGATTATCTTCAGGCGATACGCTACGTGATTTTGTATCTGCTGGTGGAGATTGGGGACCCGAATTTTGTGAAACACTTGAATCAGACGAGCTTGATCGTGAACCACCACTTTTATTCGATTCAGCCGACTTTGAACGACTTTTGCGATACGTATTTGATTCTTTTTGTGGACTAGACGGTCGGGAATCCGATGAATCGGAAGATGTCGAAGCTGAAGACCCCGGACGGGATTCGTCACTTTCCATCTTAACGAATTATTCTGAAATGATTGATTAATTACTAATCGGCTTAGGATATTGGATAATCTTAACAATTAACCAACACAAATTATTACAATCATATAAAAATTATTTAAATAAAATAATTTTTAAAATGCCTAAATTGAAATAGGGAGCTTATAATATCACAATAAAATGCTTTTCTGAGTCTGAAGGGGTTTTTAAGAGAGAAGAGCTGAAAACAAACAAAAATAGCTACGTACTCTCGATGCATTACCGTTCATTCAGCAAAGGAATTGTTCATTTGTTCAACGGTGATTTAGAAAAATTCAGACGATAACTGCAATAGCATCCACACTTCTGAGCTGACTAATGATTTAGGTCACATATGTTTAGACCGAATATAATTAATTTAAGCAAGAATTTTCCTCTCAGCAAAATCTACGACCAGTCACAAGCTTATCCGATCAAACTGCACAACACTCGATCCAAAGCCAAAGCTCGCTTTGGGCGTGGAAGAGTTTTGTTGCTGCAAGAAACATGATAGCGAGAAATATTTCTCTATAGTACAGGTGAAATAGATGAATAACTAGCGAAATGTCAGTTTTATTGAGGGCTCGGGCTATGGTATACGACCACATCATCGTAAATATTTTACGCCATATGGTCACATCTTCGTATAAACATTTAATCGTAAGAGCAGTTAGTCGTAAGACCGAAACATTGTAAGACCGATTAATCGGAAGGCCAGTTGGTAAGGAAAGGAAATTTTGAGAGGAAAATTAATCGTATGTATAGTTAATTAACCACATCATCGTGAAATGAACCGTTGAAATAAACAATTTCAAAATAAACTGGCCTGGTGATAGAGCAAAATCTGTGACAAAAGATGTCAAAACGGTGGTGGGGAGCTCACAGTTCATGCGATCTATTGTGCTATATAATGTTCTTCATTAGAATTACTTTAACCTTGGACATCAAAGGACTGTGGATTGCAATTAGTACAGTGTAGTTATTAAAACAATTCCTTTACTTCTTAGTGAATGAGCCTTTGCTTCCGTATATTGATGTTGGATATCAGCTCTTAAATTAAAAAAATTGTATAATTTTGGCAATAGACATTACGTGTATAATTGAAAAACAGAAAGCATTAGTTCAAATATTGAAAGATAAAATTGATGCTGGATAACCGTTGTTGAATAAAAAAGGTCTTAAGAAAATGGCCACTTTTAAGTTACAAATTCTGTCCCACGATATAGAAAATTATGAGATAAATATTTAGCAAGTAAATAAAATAAATTTTCTGTTTACAAATATACATAATATTATTATTTCTGTGGTATTTGAGTTTTTTTTGGATTTCTTTAAATACGCATCTTACCTTCATGATGCTCACTTTTTTTATTGGATACAAAAAAAGTGCTGAAGAAATATTTTTTTTTTTATTTTTCACCTTTGCTTTTTTTAATTAATTTAGAAAATTAATTACATTCGAAATAAGAACACTTGATTTTTTTAAATATTAAAATAAATACTAATTACAAATTTCATTTCATTTTTTTGAAGAGAAAGAAATTTTTACTGATTTTCAGAAAAATATAAAACAAACCCCGAATTAAAACATTTTTCATGAACATTCACAAAAATTAAAACAAAAAAAAAATAACACATACAACTTTTAGGTCTCTTATTTTTGTATTTCAAACGAAATATATACTTTTTTCACAATTTAAAATATACTTTTTTATAAAATTAAATAATTATAAAACAGCAAAACTTAACTAGAAAGAGGATTTTAAATAAAGATCACTTTTTTCATAATGAAAATACATCGGCGTACATTATTACAAGAACTCTTTTGTGTTTCTTGTGTTGTTTACTTAATTACTTTGAACACTATTTTACTGACACTTTGCAGACTTATTTGCTTACCTTTTTTATGTAAGATGCTTGATTTTATATTAAAGATGTTGTGAACACCTTTTAAGATAATATATTGTAATTGATTTCAATAAATATAAAATATAAATTGCAATTAGATTGATCCCCAAACACGCCGCGATGACAATTTTCTTTAATGTAAAATGGAGGAAAGCAAAAAAAGCATTTGGATTTGGTTGCGTACAACTTTTATTTATTTGTTGTTCTAAATTATATTGAATGCCAGCGTTTGTTCTAAAATTCGATTGAAACGTCATTTGTTATATTGAATTACAGCCCGACCACGATTAAAACGTAGGTACTAGTATTTGGCCATGAAGTTTTTAATTGTATCCAACATAAATACACATCCCTGCAACCCATATTCAAGTTTTAACTTCGTGATTGACTTTCTGCCCCAGCATCTTTAAACATTTTTTCAAAGCTTTTTGTTTTTGTTCTTTGCCCAAAAGTTCCGTTAAGTTTGCTTAGACTATTGTTCAATAGCCAATTTTCATAAACTCTGTGGGCACACTTTACATTTAGTTTCCGATCGATAAAAATCGAATTTTTTAGCATTTCTAAACTAAATTTTACATTTTCTACGTAATTTCAAGACTAATCTTGATAATCATGTATTAATACCTCGATTTTATGTTTCTTAATACCTTATTTGCTGTTTAGATGCAAACTATTGAGAAAATTGATTTGTACGTTTCAAAAAAAAACGATAAACTTTGAATCCTAACCGTAGACAAACTAAACCTTTTATTTGGATAGTCATGCATTAATCCCTCAATTATATATTTAACTTCATCCTCCTGGTGATAGTGGTAGTATTATAAATATTAGAAGAAAGGGTGTTAAGGATTTAGCGGTTACGGCGTTAAAATTCAAAATAAAGCAACGCATTTTACTGACGAGTGGTTGCAAAAATAAATTAATATTGCGACTACGTGAGGCTATGGAGAAGGAAGGATTAGGCTCGGGTAATTATATGTCCGAAGAGAAACTAGATGATAAACATGAGATGGTGGATATAGTTCCCGAGTACCTTGGATATGGCGCTGTTATAACTCAAAAGTTAAATGGATCATCTGAAAATCAAAAATTGGATCAATAATTTGATCAACAAAGCAAAGAGGCACAACAAACGAACAAAGGCCATCTTTGCCTGAAAGCAGGCAGTACACTCTATAATAGTCTCAAGCGACCGATATTCGATGGAACTACTTCATTTGGGATTTTTTAGTGCCAATTTGAAATGGCAGCCAACCAAAATGCATGGGATGAAGTGAGTTCTGTATCAGAATTAATAGTAGCTTTTAACAATTTACATTAATAGTAGCTCTAGATCCCAACAGTGAAATAACGAAGGCGCGGGATCGGAAATACGGAAGTGACCATAAGCGAGACTTATTTCGTATCGAATTGAAAGGACGCTACCAGAGAAGTCGGAGAAGCTCTTCAAGAGTATGAAACAGAGATCGAGTGATTTGCGTATTTAGCGTACTCAAATATGTCCATATTGAGAGAGCTAAAATGGATGCTTTCATTTCAAGCAAGTTTTTATCAAGCCATCTCTTAAAATTCGGTGACAGAAGCGGGCTCCCACAACAGTTTGCCCCATAACCTCAGACAGCACAACTTTTACCATCAATCACCTTTTATTGTTAAAAAAGGTGATTGATGGTAAAAGTTTTGCGATTACTTTAGACACAGGAGCAACACACACGATTGCTCGAAAGGATCTCATCAGTGGAAGCACACAACCAGCCAGCGGGTTGAGATTGCAAACAGCGGCTGGCGGCAGTGCATTCATACTAGATAAGAAAGTAGTGAAAATACGAATTCTGGATACTAGTTTTCAACACGAAGTAATGGTCGCCGATATTGTTGATGAGTTTATTCTAGGTATGGACTCTATGGGAACGAATGCGGTTCAAACGTAACAACCATCAGGCGAATAATAAATGACCACCGAAATGCGAACAGAAAAATCCGGTGGGAAAAGTCAACACAACAGAACAAAAGGAAATAATAGGACAACTTGTGTCTATTTCCTGTAGTACACCAGAAACACAGAAACACAGAATTAACACCGGCCGGCACAGAAACACCGATTCGCCAAGCAGCTAGAAGATTGCCTTTGGCAAAACAAGAAGAAGTGGATCGAATGTTTGATTTTATGCGAGCAGCAGCGGTTATCAAATCATCGAGCAGTCCGTGGAGCTCACCGGTAGTGCTGGTCGAAAAGAAGGACGACAGCATGAAATTTTGTGATGCCATTTGAATTATGTAATGTCCCAGCGACTTTTGAACGATTATTGGAGCGCGTACTAAAAGGATTACATCCATGAACGTGTCTTGTATATTTAGACGATGTTATCATCACGGGAAAACTTTCGAGCACGTGAGGAATCTTGCTAAAGTTTTCGATCGAACACAATCCGCCGAGTTAAAGTTAAATCCTAAAAAATGTTCACTCTTCAGAACAGAGCTAAATCTTAGCTATATTTCTCTATCAATTAGGATAGAACTCGCAGATTGAGATACAATATATTTAAAAGTGGGTTTCTAAAATGAATTCATGATGTGATTCTAGTACATGACTATAAAGGAAGTAACTAAGCCGTCCATACCTCAAACGATTGGGATAGAACTCGGTTGGTACTATGAATATATCCTATTTGTTTGGAGCAAAACTGCAGGCTCCATAAATTCGCTATTCTCAATAGAAGTAAGTGATTGCTTAACCAATTTATAACAATTTATTAAATATCTGTAAGAAAACTGATTTAGTAATTCTAAGGTTTAGGTTGGGCAAACTGGCAGTTGTAGAAAAGGAATATCTAATGCGGAGAGTGAAGAAATGTGTTTAATTGTTTGGCGATAATTCATTGAACGCTGAAGACTCGTTAAAAATGACTATTTAACGTTGAAAAGAATGCCGTCATTTGAGTCAGATATGTAGTTACTTAATATAACTGTTTATGTTTTTGATCCATCCATCAAGTGAAGGACCGATTAATCAAGGTGATCGGTTATTTAATTACCTATTTTAAAGAGCAATTGCTTGTGGGATTTAACCCGCTCTCGACTTTTTAGTGCATTAAATTTTTCTTGTTATCGGTGGTATTTAATGGAAACCCAATGAAAATTTTTGCATAACTATAATACAGGTCACTTTTATGTGCCTCCCTATTAAAGGCGTGGCTCATTTACTTTTAATATATAATATATTTTTGATTGTTATGTAAATAATATTTAAAAACTATATTGCATGAGCTCAAAGCCTTGAAACTATAACGAGTACCTAATTATAAAAATTACACTTTCGAATGTGAATTTATTCTCATGGCATAGTAAAAAGTAAGTCGGTTTAGATCAGAGGAATGCCAAAAATCGCAACCTCTTGATATAATTTGAATGCTGAAAGGTAGAATTACAAAATAATTGGTGGATTTATACAAAGAAACCAGATTTCGATTTTTTTTTTTATAGAAAATAAACTTAAGTTTTATTTATAAGAAAAATAAATAATGAATTTCAATTGAAATTGTTTCATAGACATCATATTATGTGTGTAACGATTTCGACTTTTCTCAATAAAATTTGATTTGTATTGTTGACTATTTTCAAAAAATGGTTGGTTGGGAAATTATTTTTTACAAAATTTGTTTTAGGTATCTAAAGGTATGTAGTTGTTCACTGTTTTCTTTACCATGCATGTCCGTATGCTGGCGCAGCGATGGCATGTCCGAATGCTGGTGCAGCGATGGCATGACCGAATGCTGGTGCAGCGATAGCATGTCCGAATGCTGGGGCGGCGATAGCATGTGAAGCGTATGCAGCTGGTGCGGCATATGTTGCAGCATAGGCTGGTGCAGCGTATTTAACTACTGGAGCTGGTGCGGCTACGACAGCTGGGGCAGCGTATTTGATGATTGGTGCTGGTGCAGCGTATTTAATGACTGGAGCTGGAGCGGCGTATTTTACTATTTGTTGTGGATGTGATACATGTACCTATATTTAATATATAAATCGATATTAGAATTATCAGTTCTGCTGAAGAAATAAATTTATAAATTATGTTTTACTTGGCTGATGGTTTGGTAGCTTGTGGCAGCTGGGGCAACAGCTTTAACGACTGGGGCGGCAACAACGGCTGGTGCAGCGTATTTGACATATGATGGGGCGGCAACTACAGCTGGGGCAGCATAAGCATGAGCATAAGCTGGAGCAGCAGCGTAGGCTGGGGCGGCATAACCATGTCCGGCTAATCCAATTCCACCAAGGTATCCTGGTTCAGCGGCGGCAACGGCGAATAAAGCGAATACAATCTGTATATAGATACAACAAAAACAAAATTTTCGTTAAATCACTGTGCGAGTATTCGATAAGATCACTGTTTTATAATCCACACGGTAAAACATACCAAGAATTTCATTTTTAATATATTATTGGGTTTTAATTTTAATTAAAAATTAAATATTATACAATATTGATGTATGAATGTGTACTGATTAGAAAATTCTAATGTACCACCTTTTATACCAAAAATATCTGTTTAATCGAAATGGAAAACTTTTTTTTTTGTTACAGTATTGGGTGACTGTCCTCAGTAGTAAAAATGTCGTTCAATAAGTGTACGTATGAATATCAAAAGTATCCCTACCAATTTTTCTTTCATTCACAACAAGCAAATCCGTATGCTTACTTAATAATATGTAACAACTTTACAGAAAACAACAACAACCAAATAAGACTTATTTGAGTCAAAAATTGAGAAAAAACTGTTCAACGTTGCAGTTGCGAATTGTTAGTACTTTTTCATATATCTTATTACTTTACATTTTCATTTGAAATTATTAATTAATCAATTATGATTTAGTTGTTTTGGTATTGAAAACATGAATTGAAAAATAATATAAAATCGTCGAGTGTGTAAATTTTAAAGTAGTGTATCATTGGCGTTCGACTGGAAGCGTAACTGTGAAGTAACATTATCTGTTTAGTGCTGAATCTTGGTGAGCTGAGTCTTACTCATTGTCGAACGGAAATACTCCGATTCGGATGAGTTCGTGTCAGATTTGTACCAGTGAGTGAGTCCACCGAACCCAACCATTAGGATTCGTTAGTTAAAAAATATACAGAATTTGCACATGCTCCTTTTTGATATGCTTCCTATCCTTTTTGATATAATGAACTCTATGCATCTGATTTAGATTTATATTGTGCTGGTAGATTAGATGAGGATACGTAAGACCTCCAGGAAATGGTTTAAATCGTATATTTCTCTAAACCCCGTTCAAAAAATCAATTTTCACAGTTGGGTTGTAAATAGTTCCATTCTTCCCTAAACCGGAAATAAATTGCAAACAGTAAACTTTGGCATAACGTGGTTAAAGGATTTTTTAAAATTTTGTATGAAAGTTATTAGTCTCATTCTCGTATGTTAATTTTGATAGAACTGAATTCTGGCCAGGACACTATTTTTATTGGCCGCTTAAATTTTAAAACTAAATAATTAATTACACATCGGCATAAACATCTTTTCTTCATTACTTCTATACGATTTAATATCATTAAAGTTGGTACCCAGCTTAAACATTATAGGTTAGTTCGCTATTCGACATAAGATGCATTTTATATGCAGGTTTAATGTAAAATTTAGCAAGTATAATATTTATGATTTCCCTGATCGGTATACTGCTTCACCACTATAAATTCAGTTTACGGATTCTCATCTAGATTGCAGCAGCGTTATGTCTCTGCAGTTTATGCATCAAATTTATTTTCACGGCACATTAAATTGAAAGCTAAATTATGGCCGATTCATTTTCAGCTTTGTTATTGGTAATTTAAAGATACCACTAACTTGAATTTTAAGTATAAATTAGTTTAATAAAAATAAAACAATCGAATGTAAACAAAAATAAATTTGAAGATGTATCTCTAAATTTTTAGTTTGGTAATCTACCTATATGAAGCTAGTACACACCTGAAGTGAAATAGAATTTTCACTCCAAAATTAACCAGATAAATTATTCGATTATGAAAATATGGTGTTTCGAGGATTGTGTAAGCATATTTTTGGGTTTGGAGACTGTGAGTTGAGTTTTGTCCTTTTTTCGTTTTAGTCCGGTTTAAATCGTGGAGTCGTAACCAGTTTAACGTTGTACTGGAAAACATTGGCACTATGGAGTACTAATGATACGGAATGGAATCTCATTTTAACTAATCCCGAAAGAATTACTGCGGGTTGTAAGGGTTTTCGTTGTAATGAATTTTTTGGGTTAGTTCTGGGTGATTTTTATTTTTTTTTAGGAAACAAACTGTTTGCTTTATCCAGAGCATTAATAAAATGTCGAAATTCGTATCTTTTGAGGCCGCTGAACGAGGACATTGTCTACATACTCGGGAATTGCGGTTTTTTCGTTTTATCTCAGTTCTTCGGTAAATGTAAATTGCGTTAACGAAGCGAACTGCTCAGAATCTATTTTGTCCAAATTTTGATTTTGCTCTAGCGATGATATTTCTTTATAAGTTGGGAGTTGCTTGTCTGCGGTCGGGACCGGGAGCCAAAGGTGGTTGCTGGATGGAAGCAGTAATCGGTGCTTGCTCTTGTGTTGCATGCGATGTTTCTTCGGCGACATCTTTTATTATAGGTCTCAAGTGATTTATAGTAAATACAATTTTTCTTACATAGAATATACCGAGAAACCACCCTCTCGTTAGATTCGATTTCATAAAGCAATTTTGTATGAAAGCTATTAAATTTTTTTTAATAGAATGTCTGGTAAGCCATCTACTGTGGTCCCTAGGGAGTGAAGTACAACATTGTGGCTTATGTTTCTGCTGTGGTGTATTGATCCGTTTTGTTTTCGCCTTTTGAATGGATGTGGTGCTGCTTTTGGTTGAAGCAGTGGGGAGAAAAGTGCGTTTTGGTTGTGGAACTACCTTTCTTTGTTAAAGATGCTCACTATACAATGAGGATGAAATGGCAAATGCATATGTACTTCCAGCCTTTGTTTTGATCATTTCTGATCATTCTAGATGGTGATTGGAGTGTTGTCAGATTAATAAAGTTTCATCAATATACGGATATTGGTGTGAAGGAGTCAGATTATTTAATTATTATCTCATTCAAATATGTATATAGATTCTTGTAGAAATATAAATTAATAATTTATTAATTTGAATTTTAGGTTTCAGTGTAAAATTAAAATTAAAATTCTTAAATTTCTTATTATTCTTATTTTAAACGTGATAATAATAACTTAACGAATTTTGGAACTCTGGGTTAGGACATGTTTACGTAGGCGCCTGTGATCGATTTGGAATTGTTGGTTTATCTTTAAAATTATAATTTCTCGGAAGTATTTAATCTAGGTTTACAAATTTTATTTTATAAAGCACTTCTATTTCTTAGTTTATAATTATTGATTTTATTTGCATAATCTCTAGATTCAGGGAATTTCATTTGGACAAATGGCAACCCCCATCATACTCCCATTGCATTAGAGTATTAATTAGTTTTATGTTCGAAATTTTAATGTTAAATGCATGCAATAAAAATGTTTATGGGAGCAAACAGTTAGGAATCATAATGGCTATTGAGAACATTCATTGTTGATACGTTGCCTTGCAGATTCCAGATTGGCTGTTTTTGGAACCAGTTTTCGTTTGGTCATTTTCTATTTTTATAAATAAACATGTTTGTATTAGATTAGGGATGGCAAGGATAAGTGACTTTCATAATTTTTTTTATAAATAAATCCATCAAATCAACAGACTTAGAAGTTAGGAAGGCCGTGCGTGCCTTTCCTACTTTGGTACTACAATATTTGGATTCGATTTATTTTGTATTAATTTTATTTGTTTTAAGAGAACCAAATTAATTTAATTAGTATTTATTTAGTAATCAATTAACTATGGTTTCAGGAAATTCTATTGTAAGTTGTGGAGTTGCAGGAGGAGAGAATGAAATTAATAAATTTTTATATGATTTAGGTAGCAGGAACATATTAATTTAGTAATAGATTTCAGGAAGCCTGCAGATGCTTGTGAAATAATATTTCTTTGTGTTTTAACTGGTGATAGTGTAGATTAGAATTATATTTTCATTGTGTTACTAACTGTCGACTTTATCTAGGTGTATGTAACCGGACTGATTCAATCAATCAATTTTGTTTAGGAAGCCGGGAATTATTAATGCAGAATTAAATTTCAGGAAATTTCCAGATGTACGTGAAATAATAATATTTTGTTCTCAGGTTACTGATTTAGAGAAGCAATTGTTGAAGACCAATACCATCATTATCCATTAAACCTAATAAGCCTTTATCCTTCCTCTAGTAGAGTAGAAGTAGATTATAATTGTGTTATTCCATATTATGCCGAACCGGGTCGTTCTGTCCCACCAAAAAAAACCTTTCCTATCCTTCCTATTGTTATGTGTAAACAGGCTGTAGGAATAGGCCCGGCGTTATCCGGGACGCTTGTCCAGTACTTGGTCCTACACTCCAATCAATCTATCAATAAATCAATCAAATTCTATCCACAAAAAACGTGTGTATGTGTAAATAATTAACAAATCGTATATATTATTTATTAACAAAGTAGCTAGATAATCGCTTTGCTGCGTCGCCCTAGTCGTTTCTGTGACTGACTAATATTTTATTTATATTAATTTCAGTATGAGGATGCAAGCAGGGCCCTCGATTCGTTTTTCAAATATGCTTGAAACCGGGTCGTTCTGTCCCAAAACAAACAACCTTTCCTATCCTTCCTATTGTTATGTGTAAACAGGCTGTAGGAATAGGAACGGCGTTATCCGGGACACTTGACCCGTACTTGGTCCTACACTCCAATCAATCAATCAAAATTAACCAGATAAATTATTCGATGAATAATTTGTTTGTTTGTAAAATTTTAACGTAAATTGCTTCATGTTGAATTATATTTTTGAAAAATTCCATTTATGTTTTCATTTTGTAGTACTCAGTTCACCAGCGAGAAAACTAAGTAAGTTCAATACACCATAGATGGAGTGCATACACTCTACAAGATTTTATGGACAGGTGCAGGTGTCTTTGTTAACAATGTACAGTTTATGAACATACTTCAGTGTTTTTTTGCCGACCGATCGGTTCATTGAAAGTGACTGCTTCTAAGAGGATCTTTTTCGTTTTATGCAAATATTTTGTAAATTATATAAGGTTGTTCAAATTTGAGGTATCGTTTTAAATATTATGCCATTTATATTTTTGGTAGTAGAGTATCATCCGTTATTTGACAGATGTTTGTCATCTGTCACATTCCGGTTAGTTAAAATGGAATGATATACGTTTGAACAACGTGTTTTTATTATTAAAACTAATTTTAAATATGGTGACAGTTATTCAGTAGTTGGAAGAAATTTTCTTTCAAAATACGGTAGAGAAAATGCTCCGATAACCCGTGCTATTAAACTTACCATTGATAAATTTGAAGAAACTGGTTCAGTTCAAGATCGGAGAAGCAAAATTTATCATCGAAGAGCCAAGGACATCAATTCGTCATCATCCACAGCAAATAAACCTCAAACCATCAACTTTGTTCAATATTTTACACGAAGATCTACACGTAAAGGCTTACAAAATACAATTAACATAAGAATTAAAGACCACGCATTACGTCGGCAATTCGTTAATTGGGCCATAGAAAAACAAAAAGAAAATGAGTATTTTTTCAACGAGAGCTGAAAATGAGAGCTCGATATAGAGATATGATTAAAAACTTTTTGTGGAGTCAATTAGAAGATATTGATGTGCAGAATATGTGGTTCCAACAGGACGGTGAAACATGCCAAACAGCAACAGAATCAATCGATCTTTTGAAATCGATTTAACACCATTGGACTTCTTCTTATGGGGTTTCTTGAAGAGAAAAGTTTATGCGGATAATCCTCAAACTGTTCAACACCTCAAAGACAACTTCATCGAGCAAATATCACTAATTGAACCATCATTATGCGAAAAATTATTCAAAATTTTGGTAAAAGATTGACAGGCAGCTAATTCATTATTAACCGGAACTAATGTACTTTAATTTCCAATATAAATAAATAAAGATTTCGTACAATTTATGTATTTTATTTAAAATTTAAAAAGATACCTCAAATTTGAACACTCTTTAGTATTTACGAAAAAATTGATTAAAAACAAAAAGAATCAAACAAAATTGGTTCAGATCAATTATAAAAATTTAACAGAAATGACGAGCTTTGATAGAGATAATTAGTTTCGGCACAATTAACCATCTCTACTATACAGGAGTCAAACTATGTGAAGCAACATACTTAAATTGTAAAAGAAACTTGTAAAATTTGGCGGAAATTGTGTGTACCGGAAAAAGCAACTGCCTTATGAGCTTCTTCAAAGTTTTCAAAAATGTTGAAAGGTATAGAATTTATAAAAAACTTATACAAAGAATTAATAGATTTTAATAGATTTAAAGATTAAAATTTTAACAAGGGTTGGCCTTGTTGGTTTTCTGAAATTTGGGCAGGAATAACAGGATTATATGTACAAGACAATTTTTACCAAAATTCTGGTAATCTTTATTTTTATTTATAACCAAACTCATCAGTGTCTATAAACTTTCCACCTTCTTATATTGTTATCTGCCCTCTTCTGACCACACCCTATAAACCAAAATACCAAACATAGTAGTAGATGATTTGATAATTTTGGCCCCTATGCCTAGCTTCGATGCTTTCGAAGAATGTAAAATTATGGTAAGCTGTGTAATATTAGCTGTGTAATTCTCAAAATTTCCGTTCAAAACGCCATAATTAAAAGGCGGTTTGAGATGCAATTTCAAATGTTATTCCAGGCAACCGAATTCAAATAATTTTTTTCTGTCTTTTTAGGTTTAACCGAAACACTTGCGGTTTTATGAATATGATACGATTTTAGTTAACACTTTTTTAAATCGGGCCGCATGAAGAGCTAATTTTGGTAATGTGCCAATCGTTAAGGTTCGATCAAGTGTGGACGCATTTTGACATGATGGAAATGTTAACGAACAGTCAGTTATACGTATGAATATTACTTAATATCAGTATTTAAGTATATAGGTCTGAGTATTCTCAAGTAGAACAACCTTACAGTTTCGTACGTGGTAGTCAAAAAGTACCGCATCAAATTATGTACGGTCAGAATAATAATTATACAGTTTTGTGAAATAAAAATTGAAAGTAAACCAAATTTTAAGAAACGTTCGTTGCTTACACAAAAATTATAAATTTTCTTGCACAGCATTTTACACATGCAAATTAATGAGATCAGTAGGAGTTTTATATTGAAATGAATAAATAAATCAACATAAAATGTATGTAATATATAGACTTAATATATAGGCTTGAATATATTATTACAGCTTTTAAAATTAATTAAATAAATTTTGTCTATATAGCCGTTCAAATAAAAAGGAAAAGGAAAGCCGGCCTCTTATCATATGTGTGTATTGTGTTGAAGTAAGTGGCGTAGAACAGACTAATATACCAAATAAGATTTGATTTCTATCTTAGGTTTTTCTAATTTTCATACGCGTAGATATATTTAATGTTATGGTTGTGTGTGCAGATCTTTTCTAAAACTAAATTGTCTATAATATGCATTGCTCAAGAATATTTAGCAAGCACGTTGAACTCGTATATTCACACCTATAGCACATGCATACAAGAACGTACGCAAGACAACTTAAATTCAACATTGCAATTGTGCAGTTGTGTCAATTTTCTAAACTTTACAAAATTTTAGATACTAGATGTAAAACAATACGAAATCAGTGTCCGTTCTCCAGGTTAGAAGCGGACATCTGTCTTGTATCAAGCGGATCGTTATATAAACGTGTTGAAGTAGGATTGGATGCCTTGAGATCCTTCACCAACACGTGGCTCACACACGTAACTAGCGGATTGAGCGGAAGGGTAATAACCTTCTTTCACGAAAACAACTATGTTATGAACCCTACACAAAGAACTCGGATTACTATATCGGATTCAACACAAACACGACTTCGGAAGCTGTACACAGAAAACGCAATAAAAATGGGAACATGAAACGTTGGCTTTCACATCCATCGACGGGTGAGGCAATATATTATTTACTTCTTCCGTATCACTATGCTACCACCGGAGATAAACCAGATGACGTGAAAGATCTATTCTTTGTTGAGTAGAAAGAGGTCATTAATAATTCCGCGCCATGATATTAAAGTTATAGATTAGTATAGTAGGCGACTTTAATTCAAAAATCGGTAGGAGTGCCGAAAATATAGTGCATATCGGTCCTGACAGCTTGTACCATACCAGTACCAACAATGGTCAACCCGTCAGTGAACCGGCAATAATGTACAATTTAGTTGTATCAAGTAAGTTTCTTCATCATAAGAGATTTCACAAAATGACGAGAATATTTATTTATTTATTTATTTATTTATTGATATATTGACATAACAATTTTAGCAGAGGAAAAGCACATATGGAAGCATAATAAATGAACATCAACAAAAAAATACTTCCATTAGGCATAAAAACCTCAGATTTTTTCAAAAAACAAATCCACTCCATGCTAATACCCTCCATGTTGAGCTCAAGCTCATTTGTTACGGAGGATACTGCAAGAAGTGAATGCTTACAAACTACATACAAAAACAATATAAATAAATATAAAAATATTATTATACAAATGTATTGTCATTCAAGCGCGCCACGCTAAATAACTCGTTTTAAAAGATCTAAGCGACGCCGATCTCTTAATATCTAATGGAATAGAGTTCCAAAGAGAAATACCTCTAACAGAAAACGAAGTATTTAGAGACCTACACAAGTTTATAGGGGGAAGTAAACGTAAATTTGAAGAATAAGACCTACTGAACAATAACTTATTAAATAAATAGGGAGGTTGCTTTGTCCTGAGAAGCTTAAAAATAAAAAGACAAACGCGAAGTTCATAAAAATCAACTAAATTACAACCCAAAATCAAATTCAAAAAGGGCGAAATGTGATCATATTTCCTAATACTAAAAACGAAACGAGTACAAGCATTGAAACATCTTTGGAGAACATTCATACTCTCCTGAAGCATACCAAACAAAACAACATCCCCAAATAGAAAATGTGGAAGAAGGTGCGAGAGAAACATATACGCTTTTTAAAATTACTATCAGAAAAACCAACAACTTTATACAAACAACTAAGCATTCCAAAAACCGTTTTGCTAACCTTAATCAAATGATCACCCCAAGTTAGAGTTTTATTGAAAATTAACCCTAAATTTCTAACTGTATTAGAGAATGGAATTAAAGAATCACCGAGAAAAATTCCAGGGAAAGAGGAAGTATCTATAGATTTTTTATAAATAATAATAGACTGAGATTTATTAGCATTAAGAGCGAGCCGGTTAGATAGTGACCAATTATAAATATGCGATATCAAATGCGGAAGTACGGAAAACCAAATTCACCAATCATATCATGATCTCTAAGATACATTCTACCAGAATATTCGATGTTAGATCTTACAGAGGTGCCGACAAGGCAGCGTTCACTTGCTTATCGTTTTCAAATATAAGTGCAAATTGTAATCTTAGTAGACAAGCATCTCAATAGACAAGCAAAATAGACCGTCCGTTGGAATGTCACTGACTATAATGTCAGTCCGTTGAAGAATAGACGGCGATATATGTGACAAATTTTCTCTAGGAAAAGATACTCGATCCATAGACAGCGTAATGATGGTAATAGTAGTTAAGTATAAAGCAAACGGATTGGCCATTTCAGATAATTTTGCTTCCATTTTTTTATCTTCTAATAACGAGACAATCACGCTTTCTCATTCTGGAGAGAATTAAGTTTTCCTGCATAAGATTAAAACCATTAATACTAGGAATATGTGTGTTTGAAAATTTCTTACTTTGTCCACTCTGGCTATTATATTATTCATTCGATTAAGCAGTTTGTAGATTGTTGACAGCATGGGATGAAATGGTGCTTGAAGGAAAAATTTATTTTAAATTTAATTGAATTTATGATTTAAATGCAAATTCATTTATAACACATCAAAGATATCACTTACGGTTTTCTCTCAAGGATATCATCTTTCTCATCTAAAAATGTTAATAATTTTTGAAAATTTGTACTCTTTGACTTCTTTTCCACCTGATCAACTTGGCATTTTTGCTTTTGCATTGCTTTTTCGGTAAGATGATCTGATATTGGTTCATATTTTGTTCACAGCTTCAAGGGTCAAATTATTTCGTATTTCAGTTGCGACTTCTGCCCATTTGGAAATTTTATTTATGTGCCTCTTGTACTCAGCCTGAATTATTTTTTCTAAGAAACAGAAGGGAATTTTTATAATATTTAGTGTTATCCATATATTCATGGTCGGTGTTCGAATTATTCTGGTTGTAATATTCGAATGGAGATTCAAAAGACGCTGCCTTCATATGCATGTTACTCGATGACCACATCGAGTATCTAAATAAGGTCAATTTTCCAGAAAATTGAACAATGTTCAATTTTAAAATTAAGGCGATGCAAGGGGCTGACCTTTAACCAATCAGCGAGCAGAATTTGTATGCCTTAAAGGCAAAATTTTTACAGGCGTCACCGCCTTCAATGGTCTAATTCACAAATTGTATGTAAGCTCTATAACTGTAAAATTTCCTATATTTACTAAAATGGTGTTCACAAAATTTAACTCGGCTCTATAAACTTACGAGTAAGTTAGATTCATGAATGATGTAAAGTTATCCAGCAAGACTTCGAAAGCGAATAACTCGCAAAGCTGGTGGACCAGTTTTCAAATAACTTCAAAAAATAACATGTGATCGAATGCCGAAAAAATTAATGATATATAGTACATATAGTTTAGTAGTTCAAGTAAGTATTTTTTTTTATTATAACTATATGTCACAAAATCACTAAGTATATAAAACTTTAATATTTTTATAATTTTTAATTTTAAACAAAATTAAACCAACTGGCACGGTAAAACGAATAAACTATCACTAATGAAGTCGATTGTTTACTTGCTATATGCATGAGGTATAAATGTTAAAATTTGCAGTTATCGAAATTTATTAAAAATCCGCTAGATGGAAATCGTAATTCTCCAATCGTCATCAGCATCTATAGCAACAAAAATTGAAGCTAATGCCAGTGCACCTATGTTGATGTATGTCGATGATTCCAATCTTTGGTGGTAGATGTCAGTATGATCAAAAAAAGATTTGTGTTTTTTGTATAAGCTTTTCTTGTGAAATGTTAATCGCGGTGAAAAAGCAGTAAATTTTACAATAATATCAAATAAAAATTATATTACACGCTGTTGTAAGAATTAATTTATTATACAAGGAGTCCATCCAACAGGTTTATCATTTTTGCCGTCATTTAGGCGAACATTTTATTTTGCATAAAGACTTGGATTTATTCCAATATAAAATTCAATTAACTCTTGAGCTGCTACCAAGAGATCATTTGCGGCGCCGTACGTATGCAAATAAGATGCTGTGACTTAGCAATGGCAATCCGGATTTTTTTGAAAAGTTAATTAAGAGTGACAAAGCTCATTTTCACTTAAGTAGACATATAAATACACAAAGCAGCCGGTTCTGGGCAGTAGAGAATCCACAAATAATTCATCAATTACCAATACATCCCTTGAAAGTGAAGGTATGGTGTACAATTTCGGCTGGAGGGGTCATGGGACCATATTTTTACGAAAATCCAATTGGTTCAGTCGCCGGCGAACGTTATCGTGGTATGATAAGGAGTTTTTTAGACCAGAATTGCATGCCATTGTTTTGATGAACATGTGGTTTCAACAGGATGGTGCTACATACCATACTGCTAGAGAAACCATGGAATTGTTACGTTCATAAAAATTAATAATTTTATGACTATGTTGCCTGCCATTTGATAGTTTATTTTAAAATATAATACACTTTGGTTACAGTGGCGAATTTAATCCATTTTGATTTACAACGGCAAGTCTTTTTTTAGAACACTGTATCCTTTTCTCTCTAATTAATTTCTGTAAAGTTACAGCGATATAATTTTTACATTCACAGCATCGGAGATATCTAAGATAGAATCGTATGTATAAGTCTGAAAGAAATTTGTGTATATATGGACAAATTCTAAATTTTTTTATCACAAAATAATGTACATTGTGGTAAACTGCCCCTAACAATAATCTTCCTCGGCACATCTATTGGTTTCCAAATGGCTGCAGCTAGAATTTGTGTTGAATATAAAAAAATTAGACAGTTTGTTTTGTTAAAATTTTCATAATAAAACAAATACAAAATGTGTACATACCAATTTGGCAAACAAAATCTTACCCGCATAAAAAAATAATAAAACTATTACCCAATAGGAAAGTTATTGACGACACACTAATGACTCACCAGCGACAGTCAAGCATGACACGTATGTGACGTATTGTGACATGTCTGAGATGAATCGTTTACGGTATGTCTAAGACGAATCGTGTGTGAGCAGGCATAGACGAATCTAATGTGACATGTCTGAGACAAATTGTACTTGATATATATTAGATGAATGGTAAATGATACGCCTGAGATAAATTTATTTATGTATATGTTCCAAAACATTTTATTTAAATGAATAATATTCTTAATTTATTAAAAAATAATAATTTAGGTCTTAACAAATATTAGAATCATCTTTCCGGCACATGTGTTGATGTTTCCGATGGCTGAAATTTACATGTGTATCGAATATATAACAAAATAAGAAAATGTTAGTTTAAAATTTTCCTAATAAAACAATTGCAAGGTAAGTAAATAACCTATTCGGCAAACAAAATGTAATAACCGCATAAAAAAATAATAAAATTTATTTATTAAAATAATTATGATGACGTTACGACGAGAAGAGCAAGAGCAAATATATATGACATGTCTCACACTTGTCGTCGAACGTCGACAGTCAATTGACAAGCCATTTGAGAAATTATTGTGACGTGTCATTAATTAGTCATATAATCAACATACCATCAAAAATTAACAATTATTTTTTGTTTTTTCTTACACATTTAGAGAAAAAGGTAAGAAACGTAGGCCCTTCGTAAAATAATGTTCATATGCATTATCCGCGCCGTGGTTTCGCATGTTGATAAAACAGTGTGTTGACAATAATTTTTTCTGTCTACCTCTTTCTTTGTATTTTAAAAGTAAGATGAACATAACAAAACAAAATTCATTATCATCCAACGATCAGCACCCTCTATCGTACAATATTTAAACCAACTAATTGTACCAATAACTAGACAAACATTGTCGAAAGCTTGAGCTATATCTAAGAAAACACTGGAGCATATCTTCTTATTCTCAAGTGCATCCTCAATGGCATCCGTTAACCTATGAACTTGTTCAGCTTAGAATGATTTTCTCTAAGCCCAAATTGGTGTGGTGGAAATAAACATCTTTCTTCTATTATAGGTTTCAGCCTCTTGAGCAGCAGTTTTTCAAATATTTTTGATAAGACTGGAAGTAGAGTTATCGGTCTATAAGATTTGTAGCGTTTGCTGGTTTAACTAGTTGGAATTCAAATACTTCTGCCACCTTCCATCCTTCCAACATATTTCAGTCCGAAGGCTGCATTAATTATTTGAACTAATTTACGCAAGCCTGTATCGGTAGTGGTTTCCACTATTTGTCCAGTAATTAAGTCATAACCTGGAGCTTTTCTGATACTTAGATCACTATTGATACCAGTTTTTAGTTCCGATAAAGACGCACTTATCCTATGTTAAGAGTATTTACTTTGTTTATGACGGTTGTATTTTCTTTTGTTGTTTGTCTCGGTAATGGTTGAAAAGTCTCATAATTGTCTCATACCAGTGTGTAGTTCAACATCTATATAGTTTGCGACAAAATCCCCATTTTTTTAATACAATTGAAAATTATGCAGGCATATTGTCGCTTTAATAACACTTTTTATGGTATATAGTTTAGCTCCCGAACATTCGTTTTTGCAAACTCTCCAAACGTCAGCCAAAATGCCAAAAGAGTTTTCAATTATTCGCCTCGCCTGCTCAAACGATAGTTAAAAACCGGTTGTGTAATAGTTAGCCCATGACTGCTAGGAAATTTTCATTAATTGGAAAACCTCGTCTGCAACAAATACGTATGGTATTTGATTGTGGTTTATAGTAAGTCACGATTTGTTATACTGGAAATATTTTATTTGTCAATTATAATTTAAGTTATTAAAAACGAAATTTTGTGTAAATTTACGATACCGTTTTGGAATAGAGTTTTTTCTCGCCATCATTTCTGCGTCCGGGGCCCTACTATCTACGTAAGTAAAGCGATAATTTGAATCACGTATAGCCATCACGTATTCATTTATAATTTAACATGCTTTAGCCATAATTCGGTAAAGCCTAAACGAGAGAGCTTATGTAGATATATTTGCAAAAAGGCCAATTTTTAACATTTAAACTTACTTTTGTGTAACTATACTCCCATACAGTTTGGGAAGTTCCACTTGTTTTCAAAACCGTCTGCTTTATCGTTTTCCAATACTGTCGGTTTTCAAAAATATTCGGGCAGAATACTGTTGGACCTAGCAACTTTCAAAGTATTGCACATACCTCGATTATTCAATTCTTTCTAAGATTACCTTATTATGGTCCTGAATATTAACTCAGGTGAATCGGTTTCCGAACCAAGTAGCATTTATAGAGACTTGGACCTACGATTGATAGTAATTCATCAAATTGTTTTATGCTCATTCGATGATATAACTTGAAATTTGGATGGTCCATCTATCGCATTTCAGCAAGAAAGTCGGATCTCATGAAATTTATCTTTGGATTGAACAAATATAAAAGATCCACATTAAACATTCGGTTGTTTTTTTAATTTTATTCATTTTTACCATAATTTATTAACAATTACAATTTACGACGAAGTTTTTAATGTGTTTGATTTTTTGGTTTTGTTGTATAGATATCAAAACAAAAATAAAACTTTACGACAAAATGCTTCATGTATCACTACAAAAGATTTTCATTTTGCCCGTATAAATCAAAAAATACTCAATCAGAGAGCAGAATTTTTATGCCTTAAAGGCAAATTACGACATGTACTGGTATCACCGCCATAATGGCAAAACACTTTATCATTAGGATATCGATGTTCAATTATGGCCACACTGTGTTATTTTTGTATCGATATTTTTTGACGACGGTTTTGCTGGCTTTTTTGAAACATTATTTTTACCGCGAATTATATTTACCTAATAAATTAGAAGGTGAAAAACAATATCCTGTCACGAGACAATAAAGAATTTGAATTTATCACTTCAAACCACTTAAACAGTTCAATATGATCATGAAAAAATGGCTTTCTATATTAACTTACCTAATATTTTTACTGCTGTACATATATCATGTTTTATATTAGAGGTCAATTCTTACACAACATACACGTTATTATATTTACATGAGTCACAAGTAAGTAAAATCGGCAAAATACGCCTCCCTAGCACAGCAATTAAAAAGAAGTTTTTATCCATAAAATTTGAAATGTTTTTAGGCGACAAATCTTGCTATTAAATTTTGATACAATTTTCAATCGTTTTACTTCTCATTTTCTTATAATAATAATAATTATTTAGTTCAAATAAAATTATAATTATCTTATTATGAAAATAAGTTTAAAGTATAAAAATTATTGGAGTAATAAAGAATAATACACGAGCACATAAAGACCCTCAAGGTGGATTATTATTTATTGTAAATGGATGGTGAGTGTTACTAAGAGTAAGAGTACGCAGATAACTTTATGGGTACGTAATTTGTAACTTTTTATTTTATAGATAAAATTTAACCTAGTTTTAATTGTAAATTATCTGAGATTCAAGTAATTATAACATAGCTATTAATTAATAATCATTTTATTTAGATGTGGTTGTGATTTGAACAATTAGCTATTTTGTAATCAACCCAATTTCCGGTCATATTTACGGAAATCTATGTGAGAGCGCAATCTGAATAACTAACATATGAGCAACTAAGAAATAATTGTCTGAAGATATTGCAAAATAAAGCAAAATTTTAAATGGCATATTGCAACTATAATTATTTATTTATTTAACTTTTCTTTATTGCATTGAGTCAATAAGTTAATTAACAAATACAATTAATATAGTAAATAAATATTGATACTGAAAATTCTTGGGAAGTATTTTTCTGCAAAGCTGATTTTAATAAAACTCCGCGAGGTAAGTTATTCCCAATAATAATATAGCCTAGTTCAGCTATGAATATCAAGAGGCAGCACGTATTTGGTATATTAGAACTAATATTTGCCGCTAGTTGTCACCTCACTCAGTTTAAAGAAGGTTAAACAATTGCGTGCTTACTGTAAATACTTAACTAAAAATTATAAATTAGTAACAATTTTCACACGTCTCAGTTACTGACTAAAAATTTCAATAAGAATAGCTTGCTATTTGGGCAGCTGTCAATTTTAAAGCTGTCATCTTTTGACATTTGACAAGTAAAAACAACGCCATTACTAAAAATGGTACGATACACGCTTCAACAACACATTGAAATTGTTAAAATTCACTACAAAAATAGGTTGGTGCAACTGTTACGGTGAATGGATTGCGCTACCGAGCTATGATTAATGATTTTTTATGGCCGAAATTGGAAGAAATTGAATTGGATGACGTTTATTTTCAGCAAGGTGGCGCTACGTCCCCCACGAGCAACGAAACAATCGCAATTTTGCAAGAAAAGTTTCCTGACCGTGTTATTTCTCGAAGAGGTGATCACAATTGGCCACCGAGATTCTTGTGATTTAACACCTTTAGACTTTTTTCTTTGGGGCCACGTGAAAGATAAGATCTACCAATGCTTCACAATCGATTCAAGTTAAGGTCTTAATGGAAGATGGAATTCGTGAAGTTATCGAGCCGCAAATGTGCAAATTGGCCATGGAAAATTTTATGAAAAGAATACGGTGCTGCAAGCTTAGCCGTGGCGGCAATTTGGCTGATATCGTTTTCAAATGTTAATGGCATACCTTCCTCTTTACAATGAAATAAACATTCATTGATTTCTCTTAAAAAATACTCGTTTTTTAATATCAAAATGAAACCTATTCTTATTGGAAAACCCTTTACCTTATTGTTTTGTTTTGAGTTTTTGGTGGAATTATGTGTCTCAATCTGACATTTCGCGTACAATTATATGTTATGTTCAGACATAAAAATTCAAATAAACCAATAATATTATTACTCTACATAATATCCAGAGTTGTTCAGAGTTGTTGCGAACAAGCATAAATAAACTTTATTCGATAATATAATGCAAGATATTGACTTAGTATAAGCTCTTTAGGATTCGATTGAGTAAATCCGAAGCACAAATATTTTAATAATACGTGAATTGTTTAAAAAATCAAAATATAATTTATCGCGGTCTAGAGCAGCTTTTTCAAAAAAACGCCGCAATTATTGTAATGCTCTTGGGTAAACACTATTTTTTCTTTTGCCATTTGGTGCGTACATAAATAAGTTGGCAAAAACCCGCCAACAGGCCACGTATAACTGTCCATGTGAGAAGCACGGATTTTGTGGATTCAGTTCACAAACTTGAAGCGACTGTCTTTGTGCTTTATTAATGGTTATCGCAAATGCGAGTCGCACTGAAAATTGCAAAATTTTAAATTCGAATTGCATATCGGCCAGCATCATTAAAATTCACGGTAATAAGACATGTCTTTCTTTGAATTTGCCATTCAATATTGTTATTCATCAACTTTTTAACTGCAAGCCTGGTGCCATTGAATAGTCGTGGCGTGTAGTGGTAACCCTGGCAAATCAAGTGAATTTAGGAATTGGACTGGCTAATTGATAATTTCTTCTTGATTCATGACATCATTGTTTTTGACCGCCAATAATGCATGGTCGCTTAGCCATTGGTGGTTTTTGTAATTGCAATTAATGTTTGAAAATACGCTGTTAATCAATTCATTAATTGTCTGAGTAAAGTTAAAACAATCTGGTGGAATTCTAATGCAATTTATGGTGTCATCGATTGGTATTTTGTTTCCAAGATCTAAAAGTTGCTTGGTAACCCGAGCAGCGGATTCATCTTGTTGCAGCTGGACACGCATGTTGGTGGTTAATATAATTTTCTGAACATTTTGCCAAAGAACAGATGATTTGACACATGTGTTTAGTTCTTCGGCTGGTGTGGAACGTGGTATAACTGGTTATAGACTCTAACGAAAATCACCAGCCAGCAAAATGAGTACACCTCCACATTATCTCTTAAATCTTGGAGCGTCTGATTGATTGCTTCCAAAGATTTTTGTGGGCTCCCATACTATTAGTTTACATGTTTGCAAAATTTTTCCCACTCCTGAATTCTTGTTCGTGTTGCTTGTGGGTGTCTCATGTAGAGTGCGCCGTTCTACCCCCATCCAAAAGAGTGCTGCAATGCCAGAAGATGCGATGGCCCATGCGGTCGAAAAAATCAATGAAAAAAGAAATGTTTTTTCTGTTCCACCGGGTGCATCGAGGAAAAATAAACCGCCAATTTGTTGCGAAATTGCATTCATAATGTGGTTACCTGCATTGTATCATCATTGTATCTGCATTGTTGTATCATCAGTATTGGCAGCTTTGTTTGCAGCTCATTGACATTAAATTGCTGCTCTCTATGCAAATCTTGATCGTATACATCGTCTGCTAATCGATTCGATGAAACCATTCGAAATTGAATGAGCGTTCTGTTGACGTTTGATAAACATTTATCCTTAATTCTGATTAGCACTTCGCTATACATTTCCGGTGAGAATTATATGCTTGCATTGTTGCTATGGCATGCATATCTTCACTCATTTCGGATTAGACGGGAAGCAAGTTGTAATGATGGAAAATAATGTGCGAATTTGGTGTTGCTGTCTTTGTATTTGTAAGTCTCGAATTCTTCAAGGCTGTTGAGTACGTGATGTTTTTCTGTTTTGATGTGTTGTGCTCTTCCTGTTTGTCCTATGTCAAATTTGTTGCAATCGTTGCATGATAGTTTGTACATACCTGTGTCTAAACATTCTATTGTATTCTGTTGTTATTTCTAAAAGTTATTCTATATCCGAGTCTATTGAAGGTTTTTTTGTTTGGCTTTGTGGGTTATTTTGTTAAATTCTACACTCACGTATTTTGGAATAGTTCTATCGGTTTCTGGGATCCACCTTTTTAGTATTCCATCTAAAGGGCTTGAAAAAGATAATGATTGAATTCATTTGGTCATCGTTTGGTCATGATTGGTCACTGGTTTTTAACGTTTGGTCACTTACGCTTAAAAGATAAATAAATAATGAAAAATTTAAAAGAAAATTCCCTGGTAGCACCTCATTGCAAGAAAATCATACCGTTTTTATCAAATATCGGTAGGTAATCGTTAGGTCAGGATTGGTCAACACATTTTTGTGTTTGGTCATTAATGGCTAATTTTTTATTGCGAAAAACAAACTCGAAATTGTATTAATTCAATAAAATCAGGCTCGTGACTCATTTTACAAAATTAATAACAAATCCAATTGGAATAAACCATTTAGATAAAAATATATCTATTTTCAACGAATTGTATCTAAAGTGGAAGATATAAGATAAAATCAATTCAATTTGTTGGTTCTTCATAATTCGTTGAGGATTGGTCACTATAGTTGATTTCGTTTGATCATCTTTACAAAATGATTTATTGCTAAAATTCGTTAAAATTTCATATTTCCGCACATTTCAAAGGTTTCGAGTCTGGAAACTTGACCAATATTAATAATTTTATAAATCCAACGTCCGGAATCGTTTGGTCAATTGTCATTGAAGATTGGTCACAAGTTATTTCGTTTGGTCATCCCTACGAAACGATGTATTGCGAAAATTCGTTAAAAACTCAACTTTCGTACAATTCGAGGCTGAAAACGATAAGTTTAAACGAATTTTCGCAATAAATCATTTCATAGGTCAAGTTTACAGACTCGAAACCTTCGAATTGTGCGGAAAGATGAGTTTTGAATGAATTTTCGCAATAAATCGTTTCGTAGTGGTCACCAAACGAAATCAACTGGTGACCAATCCTCAATGACAATTGACCAAACGATTCCGATCGTTGGATTTATAAAATTATTAGTATTGGTCAAGTTTCCAGACTCGAAACCTTCGAATTGTGCGGAAAGATGGTGGTAGTGGTCACCAAACGAAATCAACTGGTGACTAATCCTCAATGACAATTGGCCAAACGATTCCGATCGTTGGATTTATTAAATTATTAGTATTGGTCAAGTTTCCAGACCCGAAACCTTCGAATTGTGTGGAAAGATGAGTTTTTAACGAATTTTCGCGAATAATACGTTTCGTAGTGATGACCAAACGAAATCAACTAGTGGCCAATCCTCAACGAGTTATAAAGAACCAAAAAATTAAATTGGTTTTATCTTATGTCTTCCACTTTAGATACAATTCGTTGAAAACAAATATAACGGGTTAGGGAAAAAGTTCGTGGCTTTTTTGGGTGATATTGAAACAAAGAATATTCTTATTTCAAATGAACTTTATTAAACCAAATATGTGTCATTTTGACCGATGACCTTTTGCCATTTTTCTGGTAGAGCCATGACCATCACTATAGAACTTCTGTAGTTTAGAGGCGAAAAATCGAGACAACTCATTTTCGCATGCCTCTTTTGAATTTAATGTAAAACCATTAAGATGCTTCGGAATGGACCGGAACAAATGGTAGTCCAATGGTGCAAGGACTATATGGTGCATCAAATCTTCCCAGCCAAGCTCTCTCAGTTTCTGCCGGCACATCAATAATGTGTGTGGTCTAGCGTTATCATGATGTAATACAACGCAATTTCTGCTGATCAATTCTGGATGTTTTAACTGAATTGCTTGCCTTAAACGCGTTATTTGCTGACAGCAAAGATTAGAATCAATCGATTGGCCTGGTGGCAGCACCTCATAATGCACGATTCCTTTCCAATCCCACGAAACACACAGCATTACCTTTCTTGGCGTCAATCCTGGCTTCGAATCCGGTCCATTAAATTTTTAACTGTTAATTCATGTGGTACCAAACGTCAAGCTTTTTTTTTGTATGCAGCCATTTCCAAAGCCAGTTTAAAGCTGTTTTGTGATCAATATTTAGTTCTTTACCAATTGCATGGCTGTTTATATGCCGGTTTTCTTCAATTTTATGCATGATTTCATCGACTTTTCCAGTGGTTGGTCGACTAGAGCGAGTGCATCTTTGACATTCATATTTCCAGAACGAAAGCGCTTGAACCATTTCTTTGCTGCTGATTTTGATAAAACACCTTCTCCATAAACAGCACACATTCTTCATTATTTATCTCCATGTTTAAAATGTTGTAATTTCGTTGTAATCGGTGAAGTGGATTTTAATGTTTTTATGTCAAAGTACAAGTTAAAATGTCACCTTTCAAACACACATACTGAGTTACTGAGATGTATGAATGTTAATCCATCTACCGGGAAAAAGCCCACGAACTTTTTCCCCTACCTATTATTTTTATCTAAATGGTTTATTCCAATTGGATTTGTTATTAATTTCGTAAACTGAAATTTCCAAATAAGCGACGAACCTGATTATATTGAATTAATACAATTTTGATTTTGTTTTTCGCAATAAAAAATGACTGAAATGATTCAATCATCATTTTTGTCAAAACCTTTAGATGAGGTGCTAAAAAGACGGACTCCGGTTCCTGCTAATGCCGTTATGTTTTGTAGTTGTGTTTTCACTTTGTGTTTGTTGTTAATTCTATTGATTAATGTTGTGTCATATCCGTTTTTGTTAGTAATGTGTTTCATAGTGTTTAATTCTTCATTGTAATCTTCGGTGTTCATTGGTACATTGTTTAATCTATTGATCATGTGAATGGATGATGTGAGAATTTGAGATTTCAGTAATGATATTGATTATCTCGTTAGTATGCCTGTGGATTTGATTCCATTTGGTGCGGTTGGTTTTATGGCTTTGTTGTAACGGATGTTTTTATTACTTAGAATATTGATGGATTGGTTGATTGCTCATTTTATTCTTGTGTTATATTCTTTTGTTGGACCTGCTGGTAATTTCTCAATGTTGTTGTTGTCGATGTATTCCTGGATTTTGCTGTTGTATTCAATTTTGTCTATGATGACTTTGTGTTGCCTTTATCGGCATTTGTGGCGATGGCGTCTTTTTGTAGTAATTTTCTTGTAATATTGTTTGTTATTTTTGAATCGGGGTTTTTATTTGCAATTAAGTTGTTTTGTTGTGTTTTTTTTGTTGATACACTGTTTATTAATGTTCTTATTTCATGTTGGTCTTGTGTAGATGTTCTTAATATGGCGTTTTCAATGTTGAACAGGTGTTTGTTGAAATCTTTCCTGTCGTTCACCGGCTGTATACTATATTTTAGCCCTTTTTGAAGTAATTAATTTTCTTCAGCACTAAACTCAATGTTGGTGTAATTTGCAACTCTTTTGTTGAATTTGTGTGTAGATATTGGCACTTCACTTTTTCGGTTGTTATTTACTGATTTTATGTGTTTTAACTTTTTGATCTTTTTATTAACAATAATGATAATATTTATGTCAAGTTCTTTCGAAAGTTCCAAACTTTCATATTTTAAAAGAAAAGGGAGGATCATCATCATCGGCCTCATTGGCCGAAAATCTAAATACAACACTAATGTATTTCAAACGAGTTTTTCCAGAAACATTAGTATATATTATTGTATGTGAGACAAACAGTAAGGAAGACGATTATTATTACAACATTAGATCTACAGCTGAAGTAAAACGCCCTCGGATTTGGTACGATACGGACTCCAATGAAATATATGCGTTGATTGGAATACTTATGTACGCCGGTTTACGTGAAAACTGGGGCGAAAGATTAGATGAACTATGGAAAACTGATAATGGCCCTTTCTATAGAGCCGTTATGTCTCTGGCGAGAACGCAACAACTTTTACGGTCCCTTCGGTTTGATAATCATCACACCAGAAAAGACCGGCTGAAAGAGGACAAATTGGCGGCCCTTAGAGATATTTGGAACATGTTTCTAGATAGTTTAAGATAACCATATCAGCTAATCTCACAATTGACGAGCAGCTAGTTGCAACTCGAGGTCGATGTAATTTCCGACAATATATTCCCAGTAAACCTGGGAAATACGGTATAAAAATATTCTGCGTGTGTGACTCAGAAAACACTTATCCTCCTTAAGGAGAAAAATTTATGTTGGACGTTTGGCTTTGCCGTACATAAACAAAGATAGAAGTATCACAATGGATAATTTTTTTACAAGTTGCCAGCTAGTAGAACAAATGATGGAGAGCAAAACATCGATTATTGGAACCATAAAATCAAATAAACCTGATCTGCCTGCCCAATTCACAAAAATCGATGAAATAAAAAAAAGATATTGGATCATCACTTTTCTGTTTTGATGAAACATGACATTTGTTAAAATTAAATTAAATTGGTTTAATGAAAAATACTTGCAAATTTCCTTAGAGAGAGAATATTTATTTATTATTGGAATATTGATTTCAAAATTAATTTCTTCTTCAGTTATTAAGATTAGTTAAGATTAGTTGTAAAAAGGAACTGAAGAATAATTTAATTTTGAAATCGATATTCCAATAATAAATAAATATTGTCACTCTAAGGAAATTTACAAGTGTTTTTCCGTAAACCAACGAAAGTTATCAGAAATGCTAGAAATGAATTTTAATCATTATAGCACAAATTGTGACATGCAAGCGAGCAATTAAAAGATGACCACTGGTACTCTTCTCCAGCATGTTAGATGCGGCGGGTTTTGCCGCGTATAATTTGCATCCATTAGTAGTAGTTAGTTATGAATCCATTAGTAGAACAATCGTGTTTGATGAAACTCTCCAGTCTACAAATGGCAGATCCAGATTTCCTTGAAACCAAGAACGTGGATATTTTCATAGGCAGCGACTATTTCTTTGACTTATTATGTGATGGGCAAGTACGAAACGGCACCAAGGTGATAGCACAAAATACGAAATTGGGTTGGGTTATTACTGGTGGTCCAAATGTTGGTGAAGGAAGTCAAACACAAACAAGCTTATTAATAGATATCGATGCGATTTTAAGACGCTTTTGGGAGATAGAGGAGGCACAAGAGACGAGGGTATTGACACAAGAAGAAACTACCTGCATTCACAAATACAAAGAAACAGTGTCAAGATCCGCAGACAACAAATATGTAGTTGGTTTACCATTCTGAGAGGAGGCACAGCTGGGACAGTCAAGACATATGGCATTAAAACGATTCATCGCTTTAGAAAATAAATTACATAAAAATATTATCCTAAGTAACGAATAAAAGAATTTTTTGAAAGAATATGAGGCACTTGGACACATGACTCAAGAGTCAAATCCATCCTCCACACCAGGCTACTATCTACCACTCCATGCCATTTTCAAGCCAGGAAGTACCACTACGAAGGTGAGGGTTGTGTTTGACGGTTCGGCAGTGACAACAAACGGGAAATCATTGAACGATACACTCTTGGTCGGTCCAACTATTCAAGATTCTTTATTTAGTATATTATTACGTTTTAGAAAGCACCAGATAGTCTTCACGGCGGACATAGAGAAAATGTTCCGTCAGATATGGGTTCGAGATAATTATTGTTCATTTCAAAGAATCTTATGGCGAACAACTCCAACGGATGAACTTAAATCATATCATCATAATAAAACAACTGATTACGTTACTAGCTCATGGTGGTTTTCCCTTAAGAAAATGGACGTCAAATAATGAGGAACTATTGAGGTCGATTCCAGAAGATATTAAAGAAATAACCGCTCGCAATATCACAGAAAAGGACGATGTCACTGTAAAGGTTCTCGGTTTAGAATTTAATCCATGCTTTGATTATTTTCAATTTAAGGTTTCTCTAGATGAGTGTACACAGCATACAAAACGAACACTATTGTCAGAAGCTTCAAGGCTGTTCGACCCAATGGGTTGGCTATCACCTAGTACCATTGCAATCAAGATTTTCTTTCAAACATTATGGTTGGAGAAAAACTGGAGTGGGATGACAAATTGCCAACCGGCATTCAAGAAACTTGGTTAAGGATTCGGACAGAAATGCAAATGCTGGAAAATATCAAGGTAAATCGCTGGCTAAATTTAAACTCACACATCAAGTTTGAGCTCCATGGTTTTTCGGATGCCTCAGAAAGTGCTTATAGTGCCGTCATATATAGTAGAGTGAATGTTGGTGGACTATACAAGACTAGTATTGTGGTGGCAAAAACAAAGGTCGCTTCGATAAAGACTGTTAGTGTACCTAGGTTGGAATTAAATGGTGCTCTACTGCTAGTTAAACTAATGAACGCAGTAAAGATATCGCTAGCAGTTAATATTGTACCAGATACGTTTTATTGGACTGATTCACAAATAGTCCTCGATTGGCTATCCAGTTCACCAAGAAGATGGAAGACATATATAGCAAACCGAACTGCAAAAATACTGGAACTTAGTAGTAGAAATCAATGGTTTCATGTGGAGTCGTCTAGTAATCCTGCAGATTGTGCCTCGAGAGGCTTGATGCCATCAGAACTAATTGGATTTGATTTGTGGTGGAATGGACCGGAATGGCTGAAAATTCACCAAACTGCTTGGCTTCAAACCGTTCCTATGCACATTGACAACGTTGGTGATATAATGGAGAAGCGGATAAAGGTGGTTAATACACATCTGCTAACCGATGAAAATATCCTTCGTAACTTATTGAATAAATTCTCCAACAACAGGAAAATTTTAAGAATTGTGGCTTGGATGTACCGCTTTACTGATAAAATACGATCTATGAACGAAAGTGCTGAAAAAAGGGATTTGCCACTTCATCATGCATTCAATTCAGAGGAAATGGAAAGGGCTTTATTCCGTGTTATAAGAGTAGTGCAAGAGGAAAACTTCGTCAATGAAATTCAAGCAATAGAACAAGGTGGTGGAATAAGCAAAAAATCAAAAATAATAAAGTTTTAAACATTTTTAGATAAGTCAAAGATTCTAAGAATTGGTTGGAACACGCAAACTTACTATTCAACATTAAACATCCCATATTACTACCATTTAAGCATAGATTGACAGAATTAATCATTAGAGACGAGCACTTGAGAAGTTTACATGCGGGTCCAACTTTACTAATCAATATCTTAAAGGAGAAGTACCACATTATCAGATGTAAAGAAGCAGTGAAGCAAGTTACACAACAGTGTGTAAAATGTAGGCGCTTTAAAGCAAGACGGCAGGAACAACTTATGGGTGACTTACCTTCGTGCAGGGTTACCTTTTCGAGACCATTTTTGGAAACGGGTGTTGATTATGCTGGCCCATACTTGATTAAGACTTCCAAACTCAGAGGTGCCAAACAAACTAAATGTTACTTGGTGGTGTTTGTATGTATGGGAAGTAAGGCTGTACATTTGGAGTTGGCTACAGATTTATCAACCGATTGTTTCATGGCTGTTTTAAAACGATTCCAATTAGCTAGACGTGGTATATGTAAGACGATTTACAGCGATAATGGATAAAACTTTGTTGGTGCAGCAAGGGAACTGAAAGAGATTAGCAAAATCATGATGTCATTGGAAATACAGCAATATTCAGCAGAACGAGGTACACGATGGCATTTTATTCCACCAGCTTCCCCACATTTTGGCGGCATATGGGAAGCGGCCGTCAAATCAATGAAGTATCATCTAAAAAGGGTTCTAGGAGATACAATACTCACCTATGAAGAATTACTTACTCTCTTAGTCCAAATAGAGGGAATGATGAATTCACGGCCATTGTGTCAATCGAACAATGATCTCGATGCTTTGACACCGGGACACTTTTTTATTGGTCATTCATTATCACTGATGCCAGATGCCGACTTAACACATATAAAACAAAACACACTATCACTATGGGAACATTTACAGCAAATGGGCCAACACTTTTGGCGACGTTGGCAGACTGAATATTTACTTTCACTTCAGCAGAGACATAAGTGCGGAAGACCAAAACGAACAATTTAAAGATGAACGATATCGTACTTGTCATGGATGAGACACTGCCGCCTTCGAAATGGTTAATTGGCCGTGTAATACAACTGCATCCAGGCAAAGATTTAGCAGTTAGAGTGGTTACACTTAAAACACAATTTGGAACGATGAAAAGGCCAATTAACAAACTATCCTGCTTGTTACCACAAATTGACTCGATTGAGTCAACCCCGCCGGAATGTACAGGATCAGCATCACAAATTTGAATCTAAAATAAACTTGTGACTGTGGTACTGGATTTTTATATGCCTTACTGCGTAGCGTGTTTGTTTGACAAATATTTTACACCTCGTGCTCTGTGAAAATGCCAACTCTGCAATTTATAATCCAATTTGCTGTACGCAGTCCGAATTGTTGTGTATGTAGGTACCGGATTTCTTTCCTGTTATCCGGCTCGAAGGACCAATAAGTGTGCGGTAAACAAGCACTTGAAATCTTGGATGACGCCAACTCCTGATGATTGGCAGTACTTTCCAAATACTTGTTTATTTGGGAATATATTATTTTTCCAGCAGCTTTATAACCCAAATTTCAGTAAAAATGATACCAACACTTCGAATTTAATTTATAATACCAAATAATTTTATTTTTTTGAACTAGCGGTTATTTTGAGTATGTTAAGGGTTATGTCACTTCTGATTTGACAGAAAGTTAGTTTTATCCTTCCGCTGAACGAAAATGATTGTGTATTCGGTTCGCTGAGTGGGTTTGCGATCGCCTTGAAGAAGATGCCGATTTTGGCAAAAAAATCATTTTTTCGGATGAGGCGCATTTCCCTCTTGGCGGCTATGTAAACCAGCAGAATTGTCGCATTTGGGGCACGGAGAACCCGCACATTATTAGATTAGATTAGATTTATTGATAGATTGATATAACAATTTTAGTAGAGGAAAAGCACATATGGAAGCATAATAAATGAACATCAACAACAAAAAAATACTTCCATTAGGCATAAAAACCTCAGATTTTTTCAAAAAAACAAATCCACCCCATGCTAATACTCTCCAAATTGAGCTCAAGCTCATTTGTTATGGAGGATACTGCAAGAAGTGAACACTCACGCTAAATAACACGTTTTAAAAGATCTAAGCGATGCCGATCTCTTAATATCTAATGGAATAGAATTTCAAAGAGAAATACCCCTAACCGAAAACGAAGTATTTAGAGACCTACACAAGTTTATAGGGAGAAGTAAACGTAAATTTGAAGAATAAGACCTACTGAACAATAACTTATTAAATAAATAGGGAGGTTGCTTTGTCCTGAGAAGCTTAAAAATAAAAAGACAAACGTGAAGTTCAAAAAAATCAACTAAATTACAACCCAGAATCAAATTCAAAAAGGGAGAAATGTGATCATACTTCCTAATACTAAAAGCAAAACGAGTACAAGCATTGAATCATCTTTGGAGAACATTCATATTCTCCTGAAGCATACCAAACAAAACAACATCCTCAAATAGAAAATGTGGAAGAAGGTGCGAGAGGAACATACGCTTTTTAAAACTACTATCAGAAAACCCAACAACTTTATACAAACAACTAAGCATTCCAAAATCCCGTTTGCTAACCTTAATCAAATGATTACCCCAAGTAAGAGTTTTATTGAAAATTAACCCTAAATTTCTAACTGTATTAGAGAATGGAATTAAAGAATCACCGAGAAAAATTCCAGGAAAAGAGGAAGTATCTATAGATTTTTTATAAATTATAATAGACTGAGATTTATTAGCATTAAGAGCGAGCCGGTTAGATAGTGACCAATTATAAATTCTTACCAAATCATCATTAATTAGAGAAATATTAGAGTTAATGGAATCATTATCTAAGCGACTACTCCTACAAATTTGTACATCATCAGCAAAAATATGAAAAGAAGAATGGCGAATCGAAAATGCAACGTCATTAATGTACATTGAGAATAGTAAAGGACCAAGAATCGATCCCTGAGGAACGCCAGAACATACAGGTAAGAAGTCAGAAAACGAATTGTCAAAAAAGACCCGAAATATAGCCTAAAACTAATTTAGCAGCAGAGACAGAAAAATTAAAGTTCGGTATAAGCTTATTAAACAAAATTTAGTGATTAATTGAATCGAACGCTTTAGAAAAATCCAACAAAGTAAGGCAAGTCATTTCTCTTTTACCCATACTACGACGAATATCATCACAAACATTCAGTAAAGCAGAGGTAGTACCGTGGAATCTTCTAAAACCCGATTGAAAAATACTAAGCAAATTAAAGCTATCAATATGAGATTGAATTTGGTTTGGAGAACTTAAAATACTAATAGGTCGGAAATGGGAAAGCTCAGAAGGATTGTTAATTTTAGGAACAGGAATAATTTTACTCAACTTCCACTGAGCGCGATAAATCGAGGTCGTTAAAATAAAATTAAAAATATGTAACAAGTATCTTGATACATTAGGAAGAATACACTTAACAAATTTTAAACTAACCATATCTAGACCAGTGGATTGCGCTTTAACTTCCCATATTGCAGAATGCAAATCAGCAATAGAAATATTTGCAAACGAAAAAGAATTTAGGGATTCTACGGGCAATCAATATTGGAAATATCATGGGTGGAACTAGAATTACTCAGGTAATGGTTAAAATCATTAGCTTTGAAATTTACCGAAGCACCCCTTTTGAGGGAAGTGAGGGATCTAACTTACCCTTGAAAAATTTTGCTTAGCGATACGAACTAAACTTACCACTCTATTTCGAGATTGCTTATAAGTTAGATATGACCAAGAATTAGGGCTCATTTTCCAAAGACGATATTTGGAAAAACGAACAGAAATAGCATTCGAAATCTCTTCTGTCATCCAAGGGGGGGGGGGGGGGGTCTAGGTCTAAAATAAACAGTAGTGAGAGGAACGCAATTATTAAATACATAATTAATAGAGGAGTTAAAATAGTCAATTTGTTCGGTAGAAGTACTAAGAGAAAAAATATTGTCCCAACAAATAGAGCCACAAATTGATAAAAGGTGAGATTCATCAATTTTCGAAAAATCCCTAAAATTGAAACTTTTAGGATTAGGACGAGAGTAATAATTAACAGAAAAAACAAGGAGATCGTGATGAGAACCAATACCAAGAGACAATTGCTTGAAAAAACAAATGGAATTATTATACACCACTTGCGATTGCATAAGGGTAAGTGGTCGCTTCAGTGTTATAAACTGAAAGGATATATACTTCGCGTGCCGATACAACATTAATTTAATATGCTCTTTAACATAGAGGCATACTCCACCATAATTAACCGGTGGATTAGCTCTGTCACGCCTGAACAAATTATAACCACTAATGGCCAACGCGGAATCGGGAATATCGGACGATAGAAACGTTTCCGATAAGCAAATGACATCAATTGGGACCCCATTAAAGGTATGACGAAGTTCGTCAATATTTAAAAAAAGACTCTGGACGTTTAAACTAACCACATTAAGCAAATTGGACCTAGTCCGAAGCATGGATTTAAGTAAAATGGAGGGCAAAGAAATACTCTCGGTGGACATCGCGAATCGTGATGCACTTCAACAACAATACTTACATGAAATTTTGTTTAAATAAATAATTAGGTTCTTCTTCAAAAACCAGGTTAACTTCAAGTATTAAATCTGAAACAAAACAAATAAAGCCAAATAATTCCAGCAATATAAATGGTAATAGAGGAACGATACTTATCTGATAATAAACTCTTCAAACTATACTCGAGCCCCAAAACATCCTCAACGAGTGACTGTTTGGTGCGGATTTTAGTCGGGTGGCATCATTGGTCCATTTTTCTTTTCTTCGATTTTTTGTTCCCGGCACTTGAATAGGAGGACATAGCCAACATTTGGTTTCAACAAAACGGCGCTCCGTGCCACACAGCACACGTTTCAATTGATCTTTTGCGCACTGTCTTCGAAGATCGAATTATCAGCCGAAATGCTGATGCGATTTGGCCGCCTCGGAGCTGTGATTTGATACCGTTGGACTATTATCTTTGAGGTGCCGTCAAAGATAAGGGTTACGCCGATAAACCATCAACGATTGACGCTCTCAAGAATAATATTCGCATTGCCATTGAAGACATAATGCCGCATACCATCGAAAATGTGCTCAAAAGTACAGCACCGACCGATATAAATTGAAATTAATTGGTTTAATGAAAACACTTGTAAATTTAATTAGAGTGGCAATATTTATTTATTATTGGAATATCGAGTGTTTTTTCGAGAATCATAATTTGTCTTTCTTAGTTTTTTCTTATTTCCATTTACGGTCATTACTGATTATTTCATGTCCCGGAAAACCTCACCCTACAGCTCCTGAGTCAAAGCCAGTGCAATTGACCGCTAACCGGGAACCGCCGAGATTATACAAAAATTTTCTGTTAACATTCCACGCAGTAGCTGAAATGTTACTTCTGGTGGCAGTGATGTATAGATTCCATTTGTTCTAATACTTATGTGGCATCGCCTATGAAGGGATTTTTTTAGCCTTATATAAATTATTTTAAACCAAATTTAATACGTGTAATTGTGCAACTAAGCCAGCGAAACCGTGTCACGCTTATACTTAACACAAGATTTGTATACTCGCATGCATTCTCACGATATTTAATTAATAAAACTGAAAGATAAATTATAAATTATTGTCCTATAAAAACTAAATTTTATCTTACATTCATAAACATTAACGGTTGCTTTATCAGAATATAATAAATGTCTTACATAGGCATAATACGTATTATTTAGTGACATTGTAAAATCGAATTTTCGCTATAGGCAATTAATTTTATATAAGCGATAAATGCACATTATACTCTTGTCCCAGCTTCGAATCAAGGTGACTTTTCTGAAACTGTATGCTTAATTGGTACGTTTACATAAAAACTGTGTTTATGCACAAAAACTATAATTAAAAATATGATTTACTTTATCACATAAACCTAAGTGCTTTAGAACTCCAAGTTCATATTCAATAATTTTTAGCTGGCTTCCTTTTCTTGGCCCGACATAAAACTATACTGCACTATTCACCTAGTACATTAGATTGGGGATCACCCTCTGTACTCAACACAATGTATACATACAGCTAATATGTTCATTAAAAGGTCATAACGATGGAGGAAATAAAATTTTAGCACAATATATGTGCAACATAAAGCACGATTCACGTCTCACGAAATGCTTATCTAAATATTTCGACCGCTCCCATAATGCATTGGAGGTGCCCAAGACTTTCGACTCTATGGTAGCTCACATATTAAATAATTTTTTCATCCTTTTAGTAAATTTAGATCATTAACGTATAGAAACTAATTATGTGCATGCAATAAGCGAGGTAATGAAACAGAACTACATCAACAGCATTTTAAACAGTTTAACCTTAGACGTTATGTCTCGCATTTTCTTTCTGTTTCTAAGCAAATTTTCTTCGTATTTTCGTTTCACGTGATGCTGTCCACTACAACTTTACATTACTAAATACATTTGTAATTTCGTTTGCTTTGTGAACAGCGAATTCTAAATGTAATCACAATTGTAGGTACATTACAAACGAATAAATCAAAAATAAACATAAAATGCAACATACGCACGATACAATTTCCATATGCGAGAATGCATGCCCCAACATGCGCTGTTGAATCGAAGAAAATCGGTTTTACTCTCGTGTACACATTTTAATTGCATTCAATTTTTTCTTTAAGAAAGAAAATAAATAGCGAAAAATATGAAATAAGAAATAAGAAGAAAATAAAAATTATATAATGCAATTTTTTTTAGTCAATCTAAGTAAAACTAAAAATATCTTTATATGAATAATTCAACTTAAATGGTAAATCGTAATGTGAATCGGACGTAATGGTTAAATACTCGCGGTTAAGTACTTTTTTATGAAATAGTTTTTTTTTGTTAGCTGGGTAGAATACTTAAAAATAAGTTTTAACTTTCTAATTTGGCTTTAATTTTTTTTTTAAAGAAATTATTAATTATCCAGTGGTTTGTCCTTTGAAGGTCAATTAATGTCCCCCCTTTTCGTTTACACACACACACACACACACACACACACACACACACACACACACACACACACACACACACACACACACACGTACACACCCGTGGGAGTTGCAAGTCTCCTATCGGGCACGTCCCCAGGTGGCGAATAGGGGGATGCCCTCACCGGTATACCGGCGGGTAAGTGGGAAATAAAATACCGCTCGTGGACCAAAACTTGCAAGAAGCGTCTGTTCACCAGGAGGTGCGGCTTCAAACAGCGTCTGCTCCTCATGTAAGAGGCGGCTGAATTCCTTACCTGGCAGTAGGTATAAAATACTAGGGGAAGGCCACCCTGATCAAAAAAACCGAGATGAGTGATGATAAAAATGTAAACCTGTTTACGGCGCAAAGGATGATTACCTTAGTGCCGGCGGCTTCGGGGAGTGAGCAAGCGGGCTCCCAGCCGTCGTTGGCAAGCGACCGCAGTACTTCAGTAGTGGAAAACTTGGCAGCTGAAGTTTATGGAACTACAAGTGAAGCAAATATATTTGCAGAAGAAATAGGAGCTACAAGTCAATTCTTATTGACGAAACAAGGAGCTCCTATGAATATGGCAGACAGCGGTAACTACAGCCTAGGGGCCGTAGACCCATTTAAAAGTAGTACCACGATCCAGAGATCACCTCCAAATATCCAGAGGGACATTTCTTTGACCCTTTCGGATCCTGCAGTGCCCTGCAGGAGAGAAAATAATGCCTGTGACGAAGGTATTACAACAAAAATCCAGGCTATTTCAATCGCCTAAGCCTCGTAGTAGCTCTGTAGATGAGGAAAGGTCTGGTTTACTTTCGGACAATAACCAGCCTGATGCTCTTATTCTGATGGGAAGAAAAATTGATCTCCTCTGCGATTACATCAGGGGAAGAAGTAATGTACACCACGAGATAAAGAGGCTGGCCACATCGATTAAAAATCTTTATACCGAACACTCATATAAGAGCGCAAAACTAGAGCAGGAGATTAAAACAACGCAGACAATTGCAAAGCTGGCTAAGCAGATAACGGTATGGTGCGAGACTCAAACTTCGCCAACCATCTCAAATCCGAGAAACATGGAAGAAAGGACAGTGCCGCTGGTAGCCGAATCAAAAACGGCACTTAATACGAACAGTAAAAGGAGAAGATCGCTTGAGCCAAACCCAACTGTTGGACAGGCGCAGAAAAAGGGGAAAAAGAAACCTGGTGAAACCCAGAATCTAGGAGCCAAAAGTCTATGTGGAAACCCAGTAGAGCGTAACGAGCTCGACAACGAGGAGGGCCCTGAATGGCAGGTGGAAAGAACCAGAAAAAGGAAGAAACGTGTAAGGACCCCGCGTCCTCGCCCTGATGCCATCCGGATCACAAAGAGCGGATCGTTGTCGTATGCTGAGATACTTAAAAAAGTGAAGGGGGATTCAAATTTGAACGGAGGACAGCAAAAGGTGAACTCCTACTTGAGCTAGGCGAAGTCATACGCGCAAAAGAACTTGGATTCCAAGTCGCGTTAGAAAATTCACTTGGCGCGGATGCAACAGTACAAAAATTAGCACAGAAGGATGAGGTTATGGTCGAAATTAAAGATATCGATGAGGCTACAACAAAAATTAGAGGTACATAAAGCCATTACGGATAAGTTTGCTGATGCACAAAATCTGCCGATAGACTGTGTCAAGTCACTGAGAGCTGCCTACAGAGGTACCCAAACAGCAGTAGTGGCTGTGCCAAAATCGGTAGCCAAAGTTATGAATGCTGAAGGTAACGTGCGTGTTGGGTGGGGAAAAATTGCCCTTAAAGTGTTACAAGTGCTGGCAGTATGGACATATAGCCAAATCAGATAGGTGTGACGTAGATCGCTTTCGCCTTTGTTACAAATGCGGAAGAGATGGTCATCGAGTAAAAGAGTGTAAGGAAGAAGCAAATTGTGTGATTTGCCAAACCAAGATGAACCGTAACCATATAGCAGGCAGTGGTAGATGCATAGCTTACGTAGAGGAGTTGGAAAAAGTTCAGCGTCTATGAAGTTCCTCCAGCTAAATCTAAACCATTGTGAGGCTGTACAGGATGTATTGGTACAATCTGTGCATGAACCGAAAGTTGATGTCGCAATCCTGTGCGCACAATATACATAAATATGGAAGGGTGTAACTGGACAACTGATGCAACAGGTAAAGCCGCAATATGGGTTTGTGGCAGACGGGCAATACAGGAGAGGGCTAATAATTCAAACGCAGGATTTGTAAGAGCGAAAGTGGATGGTTTGCACATCTACAGCTGCTATGCACCACCTCGTGCCACAATAGAAGAATTTAAGCATTACTTGGACCGATTGATTGCTGATGCTCGGTTGCGAAATCCTGTTGTCATTGCTGGTGATTTCAATGCCTGGGCAACGGAATGGGGAAGTAAAAATACGAATGGAAGAGGAGTTGCACTGCTCGAGGCATTCTCCTCCGTAGATGTTGTGCTTCTCAATAATGGTGATGCACCGACTTTCCGTAAAGATGGTGTCTCCTCAGTAATTGATCTGACATTCGTCAGCAGTTCTTTGATGCGTTTGGTGACCACATGGAAAGTCAGTGAACTCTACACACATAGCGACCACCAAGCCATTATTTTTGAAATAAAACTGGCAATGGAAAATAGACGTACAAAACTTCAAAGGAAACCAGCGGGTTGGAGGGCAAGTACCTTCGAGGAAGATCTATTTAACCTAGTTCTTGCAAAGCCGAACCTCCTGGGGACTGCCAATGCAAAAGCAGCGCAGATAATGAGTATGATCACGGACGCCTGCTCTAAAACTATGGTAGAAAGACAATTAAATAGTCACCGTCAACCAGCATACTGGTGGACTGAGCGAACTGCACAACTACGTCGATTGTTTCACCGTGCAAGGAGAAAACATCAACGTGCCTGGGGTAGGGAGCCCTATCCTAGCTTGCGCGAGAAGTACTTGGATGCTCGAAAACAACTTAAACAGGCAATTAAGGCGAGTAAGAGTGAATGCTGGAAAGAGCTAAGCGAAGAAGTGGACCATAACCCATGGGCGAGACCCTACAAAATCGTCATGAATAGGCTCAGAAACAAAAACGCAAATGTTTCACCTCCCACTTGCCCAATGATGCTGAACAGAATTGTTTCCGCCTTATTCCCGCAGCAAAATGATCTGATCAACGCCATTGATGTAATACCTGGCGTGGAAGAAGAAGTTCCCTTGGTATCCACAGAAGAGCTGATAGATGCATATCAACGATTTGCGAATTCAAAAGCTCCTGGGCCTGACAATATTCCAAATATTGCATTAAAGGCTGCCATTCGAGCTAGACTTGACGACTTCAGAGAAGTCTACAACTCATGTCTGAGGGAGGGGGTATTCCCGGAACGATGGAAGAGGCAGCGGCTGGTTCTGTTGCCAAAGGCAAATAAACCTTCTGGAGAGCCATCTGCATACCGACCATTGTGCATGTTGGATACGTCTGGCAAAGTGTTAGAGCGCATAATCTATAATCGATTGGAGAAAGTTGTGAAAGGGGCCGGAGACCTCGCCGAAAGCCAGTATGGATTCAGAAAGGCCCGATCGACAATCGACGCCATTCAACACGTCGTTAAAGTCGCAAAGGAAGCAACACAAGGTAGAAGATGGAAAAACGGTTCTAAAAAGTATTGTGCCGTGGTTACGCTGGATATCAAAAATGCGTTCAATTCGGCCAGATGGGACTGTAACATCCGGCGTCTTGAGGCTCAACGTACCCGATGGCGTAGAGATTGTTGGATTTCGAAAACCATAGAGGAAATAATGGAGATATGTAGATTGACCATTATAATTATCAAACAGTGGTTGATCTCATATGGACTCCAGTTGGCTGACCATAAAACCAAAGCAGTTTTAATTACCAGTAGGAAGGTGATAGAGACTGTAAATATTGATGTTGGCGGAGTTTTAATCCCCTCACAACCTTCGTTACGATATCTTGGTGTCCAAATTGATGCACGTATAAATTTTAGGGAGCACCTAAAGGAGATAGTGAGCAGGAAAGCTGCCAATGTAGCTGCAGCCCTCTCCCGGATTATGCCTAACACTGGTGGACCAAGACAGAGTCGTAGGACTCTGCTGGCAAATGTGGTAACATCCATCATCCTGTATGGATCACCCATCTGGAGCGATGCGATGGAAAATAAATCGTATAAATGCAAGCTGGCATCGGTGTATCGACTGAGTGCCTTAAGGGTTATATGTGGCTTTCGCACAGTATCCGATGACGCAACGCTCGTTATTGCAGGGATGATAACCATCGATCTACTTGCAAAGGAAAGGAAGAAGTGGTATTTGTGTCGAGAAAACCTAGGAAGTAGAGCATCAGAACGCATTGCAATCATGATAGAATGGCAAAGGCGCTGGGATAGCTCGGAAAAAGGCCGGTGAACCTATCGCGTTATATCATCCATCAATAAGTGGATTAATAGGCGACATGGTGAATTAATTACTATCTGACGCAGTTGTTAAGTGGGCATGGTTGTTTTGGTGCATATCTTTACAGATTTAAGTATGCCGACACACCGGAATGTCCTGCCTGCAAAGGATCACTAGAGGATGTGGAACATATATTCTTTCAATGTCCAAGGTTCGAGACAACTCGAATAGAACTGTCCAGTGTCCTCGGGCAGCCCGTGACACCTGATAACATACTAGAGCTAATGCTTGTGTGTGAACGTAATTGGAATGCAGTTAGCCACATAGCAGCAGTGGTGCTTAAGGAGCTGAGATGCTTAGAGCGTGCTAGAGAGGAACATCCCGGTATGGCTAGATAGCGGTGGCAATTTCAATGTTAGGTTGAGACGCTGAGAGGAGAAAAGAGTCTAGTAACTAGTCACCTCCATGCGAAGTAATGTCTAACTGATAGTTCCGCATGGGGGATGTTCGAAAGGGTGTGTGGTTTTTAGATGGTAGGAATCCATCACGGTTGCTGAGATGTTTGCTCATCGAAGCTTCGTCTTATAGAAGATTTTCCTCACTTTACCCGGTTAAAAAAAAAACACACACACACACCACCTATTCACACAATTACAGTATACCACCTGCACATTGCAAACTCTATGACCCTCAAGAGAGGGTCTTAGTTGTCTTAGACGAAAATTCGCTTTGCATCCAGCCTCTGGTGGAATTCGAACCCAGTACCTCGAATTATTTTGAACTAAACTTGATCCCGAATACCGTTTCGTGTTCTTTAGACGAAAAATATTTATTTTCTTTCAAACATAAAAACACCAAAATTTTGTTAAAGAACCCAACAGAGATCAAAACAATTTTGAGCTCAGAACTTCATTCACGAATTCCCACTTTTATTTATGTATTAGTTTAACACTGTTAAATTAAAATCTGGATTACTGGAAATCTTGAGTACTAAAAGCAATTACTCACACGGATGTGTACTATTTTTTTTTTCCTTTATTAATTACAACTGAGACTGTGCTCATCTAGCAATTTATCTTTCAAATTAACAAATTTTACATTTCTTAAATAATTCTGATTTGTTGGAAACTGATTGGGTTTCACAATGGTTAATCCCAAAATTAATTAAACCTATTTAAAATATAATTTTAATTTGGTATGTTTACTAGGTCAAGTGGCCTCGTTCTTTGAAGTCTTCTTTCAACGACAGGGTTATCTATCATATGGCGAATATAGAGGTTTTCATGTTCCTGAAGCCTTATTTCGTGTTTGGCGGCGTGTTTTTTTATTTCATCTTTGATGTATTCCATCTGTAAGTCCCTGTGAAGGTTTACATTTCTTGTGTGCCACGGAGCATTTACGATGCTACGGAGAATCTTATTTTGAAACGTCTGTATCATTTTGGCGTGTGTTTGCTTAGTACATCCCCAGAGTTGAATACCGTAGGTCCATATAGGCTTCAGTATTTGCCGATATAGCAGCAGTTTGTTGTATATTGTAACCTCAGAGCCTCTACCTATGAGCCAATACATTTTTCTGTATTTATATTAAGTTCTTCTTTTTTCTTTTTGACATGCTCTCTCCACTTGAGCTTGGCATCGAGAGTCATGCCCAGATTTTTAGCTTTGTTTGCATATGGCACCGGTCGTGAGTTAATTTCTATCGGTAGATGGGAAGCCTTTTGATATGTAAAGTTAATATGCGTGGATTTCGTCTCATTAAGCTTGATTCTCCAGCGCTTGGTCCAGTTACAAACCGCATTGGTAATCTTCTGGAGTTTGCTCGTTGCATCAGCGACATTACTTCCAATGGCCATGATTGCTGTGTCATCTGCAAAGGTGGCTATGGTTCCTTCATCTGTTGTTGGAATATCCCTTGTATATAATAAATACAGGATTATTGGTCCTAAGACACTCCCCTGTGGGACACCGGCAGAGATTGTCTTTAGTTCAGAGTATTCATCCTCATATTTCACACGAAAATGTCTATTGGATAAATAAGATCTTAGTATGGCATAGAATTGCCCCGGCAGATTCCTATGCAGCTTGAATTCCAGTCCACTGTGCCAAACTTTATCGAATGCTTGGGCGACGTCCCGAAATATCCTGGAGCAAACTTTTTTGCGTTCTAACGTTCTTTCAATAACGTTGGTGATTCTATGCACCTGTTCAATTGTGGAGTGCTTTTCCCTGAATCCAAATTGATGTGGTGGAATTAGTTGTCGGTCCTCAATTATTGGTTTAAGTCTTTTTAGTAATAATTTTTCAAAGAGTTTTGACATAATTGGCAGCAATGAAATTGGCCTGTATGATTTTTTATCGTTAGGTGGTTTATCAGGTTTGGCTATCATGATTACTTCTGCTACTTTCCATTGCCACGGAACATATTTTAACCGAAAGCTTGCATTGATTATGTTTAATAGCTTACGAAATCCTTTATCTGGTAGAGCCTTGATTATTTGGCAAGTAATCAAGTCATATCTTGAGGCTTTTTTAACATTCATGTTGCTTTTCACTTCTTCGTTTAATTCTTTGAGAGTTGCTGGGTGTATATCAAAATCATCTAGCTTTTGGATTGACATTATATTTTCATTGGCCGTTTGCCAAACCGCAAACAGATCAGCCTTCTCTTTAGGACCTCTTGTCCAGGTTCCATACTCCTTTTTAAGTGGAGGCACTTGCATTTTGGGTCTTTTGAGTCCCTTCGTCACCTTCCACAGAGAATAATCAGAATTTTTTTCATCGGTTAGGCTAACTGGATATCTGTTGATTGATGCATTTTTAAGTTCTTTAAGAAGAGATTTGAGATGGTTACCTAAATTGTTAAGAACTGTTTTGTTCTCCGGCGTTCTAGTTATTTGCCAGGTTTTACGTGCCCGTCGTTTTTGTCTTACTTCCATTATGTAGGATATGTTAAGCTTCTTCTTATTTAGGATATAATGAGGGTACTTGCCAAAGCAGCATAGTGGATTGCTTCATTGAGTAGTTCTAATTCATCTTCCAACTGGTGGGGATTTCTTATCGGCACCTGAAGATTGATTTTTTCCTCCAATACCTCGCGAAAGAGATCCCAGTTTGTTTTTGAATTTGTTAACCTGGGTGCACTTTCCCTTTGAATTACCATTTCACTGACTGTATTGATAACCGGGGAATGATCCGATACTAAAGAATTACTGTCTTCAATGTGAATGTAGTTCTGGGATATACCTCTTGCTACATAAAAGTCCATTAGGTCAGGTATCTTCGTTCCGTCACTGGGCCAGTATGTTGGGGAAATACTAGAGTAAAATTCATATTTTGATGTCTGTCCTGCTTGAAGCAATTCTTTACCTTTTAACGTCGTAATTCTAGATCCTCAATAGGCGTTTTTCGCATTAAAGTCACCTCCTATAATAAAATCACGTTCAAGCGATTTAAATAGTTTAAGGAAATCCTCCCTTATCAAGTTATGCCGGGAGGACAATATATTGCAGAGACAGTAAGCTCACTGTGTTTAATTTGGATCCTTACAGTAGTGACTTGCATAGTTTCTTCTTTGATATTCGGTTCTAAATGGTGTTTTATAATGCCGAACCACCTCTTGCTCTTCCCGCTGGATGAATGGAGTGATATAAGTTATAACCCCGTATTTTAGAAAACGAAGGTTTAACTAGATGGCTTTCAGATATTAAGAAAATGCCGATTTTTTCTGAATTTAAAAATATTTCTATTTCTGGAATATGTTGCATAATGCCATTCGCATTCCAGATTGCTATTTTGAAAGTTGAGTGTTTTCTTAACATTTTTTATTGGAATGCGTTGAGGGAGTTGCATTTTCTTCAGTTGATCAAGTATCATGTTGTTCAGATTATTTTGGTCATCTAGCCGCTTTGTAATAGCTGCAATGCTGTTCATAATGTTTTCCATAAGTTTTTTACTTTCAGATCCCATATGTTTGGTTGAACCCAATCCTTTCACTATCTGCGCAAATGAACTTCTTTGCCCCGTATTGCTTGGTTGTGGGTTTTTATCCATCTGATTTGATATTTGAACCCTTCGATTTTCGTGATTTTGCGGTTGATTTCTTGTTTTATCTCTTAATTTTTGTAGTTGGTTAGCAACGATATTTAGCCGGATGTTGGCCCTTACAATTTGTACACTTGGCTGGCACATCTCTCCCTATTGTACATGCCTGGGTAAAATGATTACCTGAGCATTTTACACATCTTGGATCCCGGCTGCAGTATCTTGGGGTGTGATTAAATGCCTGACATTTCTTGCATTGGGGTATGCGTGTTGTGGTTCTCCTCATTGGTTCAATTTTCACCTTCATATGAAGAATTCTTTTTTTTCAAAAATGTTTTGAACATTCTCTTTGTTGTCAAATACTAGCACTAAAGTACTAAAATTGTATCCTATTTAATGTAATGTAATAAAAGTGAAATTTAGCAAAAATAAACTAAACCAAATTTTTGTCTTTAGTTTCATCCCTTTATTGAACGATTTAAAGTAATATTCTGATTGAAAAAATAATATTTATCCACTGTCTAGCAGAAGGTTAAATAAAGCATACTTTAAATTTTTATTTTATACTTAACTATTCTTGCTTATGAATAGGACTAGGACAAATTAACCGTTTATTCCTAATGAATCATTAAAAAATAGAGAAAAATGCTTTACACTTTATACCTCATGTTAAAAGCTAGTAGTAGGTATGGCATTCATGCTCGCGGAATTTAATTAGTTGTTATACCCACTATTGAAACTTAAATCAAGATCTCTAGTAAGGAGTTTTAATGGCCATTTTCAGTTCCAAGATAAATTTGAGCTTCTTCGATAAAAATTCGTGAACGCTTTGGGACCTGGTTTGGTTGAAAGGAGGATATTTGGGCTCATCGAACGTTTAGTTTATTTAGCTATTAGACGCACTCTCGGAGCCTGAGTCAAGATACCTGGTGGTAAGAAGTGTTACCGACCGTTTAATACTGAATACTCGCCTAAAAATAGCGTCCCAAAAATTCCGGCATGGGTGTGAACGCCAACTATTCCATTCTCTAAAAAACTTAAACATTAGTGCAACTAAAAATACATTTTCAAGTAGGTATTATTTTGGTTTAAAATTACTCTATATACCCTTTATAATCCCAAATGTAGATCCTAAATGCATTTTTGCGCCCATTATATAAATCAACCAATAGATGTCTCTAAATCCAACTTTGTCAACTCTTTTCAAATAAATTATATAATTATAATATTTATATGGCCATATCAAAATATATGGCCTTTGCATGTGTGCAGGCCGAAAAGAAGTAAACAAGAAAAATCTTTCATACAAATGGTGTGGGTAACTGAAATTTTCAAATTTCAAAATTAAACTTTGCATACCGATTTAGCCCAATTTGTGCTAATTAGTGGTCACGGAAAAAAATTAGTACTAGTCCTGCAGCCGAGAAAACGGGAAAATAATATTTCAAATATCGCCTGAAAGACGAAACAAATAAAACCCGATTTCTAGAAATAACCAGAAATAATTTAAGCCTAACTTTAAAACTTTCCAAAGGCGGCTAAGCTGATGAAATTTATGCTTATCACAGCAATATGATTTTCACTCATAAATCGAGGAAAACTAAACTAGCCCCTAAAATATACTATATTAAACAAACAAAATACAGAGGTATAGCGTTCAATAATATTTTAGTTAAACAAAAAATTAAATTAGTGGCTGAATTTGTGCTAATCCGGAATTGGCCAAATTCCATTGAACAATAACGGTCCCGTGCGCACTAATTAGCACAAAACGGGCTTAATCGGTATGCAAAGTTTCATTTTGAAGTTCGAAAGTTTCCCCGCTGCAGTTACCCACACGACAGAAGATAATATAGCTTACAAAAATGATGTTATTGGAAAGGCACACTCTTCTAGATCGTATTAAAAAAGAAAGTAAAACAAACGAATTGTTGTTTTTTTAAATTAAAGTTTTTGGTGGGTGCACATGCGATTTCTCTAAAAAACACTAAAGTGGAATAACTTATATGCACTATTAACAAATCGAAAAAACTTTACTTGGCTGTTTTTATTGAAAATGAGCTCCTCTATCACCCTGCTTCGTTTAATCGTCCAATTATGGGACACCCTGTATATAATGCTGCTTTTAACACTTAGAAAACATTAAAGTACCGAATGGGCAATATTTTTAATTTAACAAACAACTGAAATGATGGCACAGTTTTTGACAGGAAGTTAATGATTCTCAAAACTGCTTTCTGAACTGAGTATTGCAGGTGTGAATCAACTAGAGCGTAGTACAGCCTCCTCATAAATTCAGAACTACAAATATTTCTCAAATAGTAAAATGTTCGTAATGTCATCCTCAAATTACGCTTTTAATTATACTCATGCGCTCTTTGAAATTTAGTTACGAGTCTAAGTGTAATATAAGTGTAACCACAGATATTTAAAGGTATTCGCTGTTTTGATTAGAACGCAATGGGAATCACAAATGTTCCGAGTACAAGATAACGAATGATAAATGAGGTTTGGAGAGGAATCATGAATTGACTTGCGCTCAATATCATATTGTGCACGTTAAACCATTTTTTTAGCAAAACAATGTCTTGATTAATAGCATGAATAACTAATTGGGCGATAATTATTTGTATCTAAGTGGGAACCTTTTTTACGAAGTTGTTTTACGTCGCCAATTTTAAGTTTTTCTGGGAAAAACCTTTGCTAACCAATTATTAAAAATAAAAGTCAAAACATAACCTACGCGCCCAATTATTTTTTAAATTATTATATGGGATACTTCGTCAATACCGCAAGAAGCAGTACTTTTTAGAACACTTACGATCGTAAATATGTCATCTTCGTATCATCAATGTAAACGTTTTCTTCATTCGCAACCAAAATGTCGTTAGGTACGTTGTCAACAAATTCATTAAAAATATTGACAATTTTAGACGGATCAGTTTCGATTCTATTATCACCAATATTAATTAATGGAATTGCGTTTTGCCTGGTATATTGTTCAAAATGCCATTAACAACCTTCCATTTAGATTTTGTCTTCAGCAGAACAAAACTTAGTTTTAAAAAATCATTCTTTGGTATGTGGAATTCAGTTTTTTAGTTTGGCTTTACGTTTAGAAAATTTATGTTTAGCGTCGCATTATTTTGATTCTTTCCCAATTTTTTGGCTAAACTGTTTTTATGATTAATCAAATTCAGTAATCAATTTGTCATCTATGGTTTAATTTTTAAATCCTGCCTTGGAAGTTTTGTGATCAATTTATGATTATTCAATCCATCGGTAAGTTTATTAATAAAGATCGAAAAGGCCAAATTTGGATCATCAGTAGAGAATATCGAAGTCTAACCAATCACAATACGTCAAACTTTCTGATAGATTGCAATAATTAATTCTTATTTGCCAATACTCTTAATTGGATTGAGAATGATCTTAGGATTATCTCTGGACAAAGCAATTTCAATGCGATTTTGAGGTATAAAACTTTTGAATATTACACCCAGTGTTTCTCTAGAGTTTCCGGAAAATTCATCCAATTCATTCAAATTGGATTGGTTCTAGTACAAAGTGAAAACACCCATTTCAGCCGTAACAACCTCTTAGAAATATATCAGGGCAAATCACTTTTAATGCTATTTTAAGGTAAATTTTTTTTGAATATTACACCCAGTGTTCCCCTAACTTTTCAAAAAAATTCATGTTTTGTAATTGGATTGGGTCTAGCTTCTAGCACAAAGGGAAGTGGAAGCACCCATCCAGGTATCTAACCTCTTAGAAATATCTTAGGGCAAAGCACTTTAATGCGATTTTAAGCTTACAACTTTTGAATATTACAGTCAGTGTTCCCCTAGATTTTTCGGAAAATTCATGTTTTTAGTTGGATTGGGTCTAGTACAAAGTGAAAACACCCATTTCAGCTGAATTAACCTCTTAGAAATACTTAGGACAAAGCACTTTTATTGCGTTTTTGCGGAATTTAAAATACACTGAAATTTAATTATAAACGTTGTTGTTGGTTTCAGGACAAGTTAGGGCAAACTTCAAATCCGTAATTTTTAATTAATAAATAGTTGTTCAACGTTGGTCGGGTATTTCTATCTAGAACGTAATTCTATTGAAAGCTACAATATAGCAGACAAAAGAATGCAGTCGTCCGTCGTCTTTAACAAAGTATTCAAGTCGAATTCCTTAAGGCAGCATGGTACTCAAATTGCCAAAAACCTAAACGCAGCCGCTATATAAATGGTCATGACCATTACAATATAAAAATTATCGTTCAGTTCGCGTTAGCGACAGGCAACCGCGATTTAACTTTTCCATAATAAAAAATTATATTAATGTGATTTTTTGCCAGGCAAGTTTAATTTCGTTTATAATTCTTTAAGCGTTTAAGTTTTTCTTGTGATTCTTCAAAGATATAACCATAATTTACCCAAGTTCAATTTCAGACTATTTTTAATCCAAATTTAAAAACTTTTATTTCATAATTTCATTTTTTTCTAAAAGTTAACTATATTTATTTGCCATGTTGGCGTTTTAGTTTGCTCAGTGCTATTCATGTGAACCAATTAGATCTTTGTTTACGCACGTTTTTTTCTATAAATAAAAGCAAAAAACAGGCAAGAAGTACTATACAATTTTAAAGTAGTAAACGAACAGGCAAAACGCATACTGTATGAAAAGTGATAACACATCATAGCGGAAAATGGTAAAATTCTGAATGAAAATCAATTTAAAAATGAATAACAATTTATCAAAATTAAAGGTAAATAATCATATGTAGTTTACGCTCAAGAGAATTCAATTTTATTTTCTGTCACATTTACGAAATATAAATAAATTGTCAAAAAAATTTAACAAAAACTAATTTCCATAGCATTTGTATGGAACACTGGGTAATATTAAAGTTGTATATCGGAAAATTCATTGAATCACTAGTAACAAATATCTTCTCTATGTATGAGTGAAAAATAAATAAAATTGTTCTTTATTTGCATAATTGTAAAGGAATTTAACATAGAAAGGGTGTATTTTAGAGGTTAACAACATTTTTAGAGGTTGAATATCAATGTAACTCCAATAAAGTTGGATAGATAATTTTATGCCATTAATGCTTGATTATGATTTCGGCCATGTGACTGTCGCGGCTGGAGCGTACATGGCGTAATAGGGAGGTCCAATTTTCGATCACTCTTCGCAGCAATTGCGGCCATATCTATAGATAATAACTCGCCGAATGTTGTGTTCCAAGTGTTCATTCGTCTCTGGTTTATCGGCATAGACAAGTGACTTAATGTAGGGTTTTCCAATAAGAGTGAAATGATTCGCAATAATTCAATTGTTGCACTTGCTGTGTGGCACGTAGCCCCGTCTTGTTGGAACCAAATGTTGTCAAGATCAACTTATTCCAATTTCGGCCATAAAAAGTTAGTTATCATCGATCTATACCGATCTCCATTGACAGTAACGGTGTTACCAGCTTCATTTCGAAAAAAATACGGACGGTTGATTCCACCAGACCAAAAACCACACCAAACTGTCAATTTAGGTGAATGTATTCGTTTTTCATGAATAATTTGTGGATTTTCTTTGCACCAGAATCGACAGTTTTGTTTATTTACCGCACCACTCAGATGAAAGTGAGCCTCATCGGAGAAGATGATTTTCTTAAAAAAATCGATGTCGTTTTCAAGTTGTTGCAAGGCAAAATCAGCAAATTCACGACGTTTACGGTGGTCCAATGGCTTCAGTTCTTGAGTGAGAACAATTTTATATGGATGCAAACCCAAATCCTTTCTCAAAATCCGCCAGGTTGTGGTTTGAGACAGTCTCAATTCTTGAGAACGTCTTGGAATCGACAAATTGCGTTCTTCAGCAACACTTGCCTGAACGGCAGCAAAATTTGCATTACTTCGAGCGAATGTTTGTCTTTTGGCACTTCAACATTATGTAAAGAAAATGTACGCTCAAAATTTTCAACAATTCGACGAATAGCGAGCACACTTGGACGATTATTACGATTATAAAATGGCAAAAGCGCACGAAAAGTTGCAATTGGAGAACGATTATTTTGATAATAAAGCTGAATAATTTGTAAACGTTGTTCTTGCGTATATCTCACCATGATGAAATTGTAAACATTACTGAATACAATGAAACAAAAAATGACAGATCATGACATATTACAAAATTGCCGAAACGTCACTTAAAAATCATATCATTCCTATTGGAAAACAAATTATATCTTCAACACACGTTAGTCTTTCATCAAATGTTTCTTTGAGTAAATTTATTGAATCCCGCGCTGTGTGGCGCCGTTGGAACCACATGTCAGCAAGATTTATGCCAGCCAATTGGTTGAAGTTAGAAATCATGTCTCATACAGTTCATCGTTGTTTGTGACATTCCGCTCATCATCACCAAACAGTGATTTTCTCTGATCCAACAATTCTGTTTATTAAGGTACCCATTCAACCAAAAGTGAGCTTCATCGCTGAACAAAATTTTGTTTGGAAAATCAACATCAATGTCCGTGCTACAGCCTATTGGCTGACTTGGCGGCGCGGGCTATGATGGTCGGATGGCTTTAATTCCTGCACAAGTTGAATTTTGTAAGCACGTAAACCAAGATTCGTAGATAAAATCTTCCATAAAGGGGATGGACAAACCTCCAGTTACTGAGAACGACGTCGAATTGATTGATTTGGGCCTTCCTCAATATTACGCTGCACAGTGTCTATCACATTGTCTTACTGGATGCGTATTATCATTTAGAGTGTACGTGGTGCGAAAACGATCCATAGTTGACCGAATTACTCGCCATGCGGACGATTATGACGACCGTCAAATAAACGTAATGCACGATGAGTTTGGCGAACAGAACCATTATTTTGATAAAAAATTTCAACAATTTACAAGTGTTGCTCTTGCTTGAGTCTATTCATTATGAAAGGACACATCAAACTAATGACAAAGTAAATTCCAGCTGTCAAATCGGTTATCAAACAAAACAGTGTTACCAACTTAAAGATGTGAACCTCTAAAAACACCCTTTACAATTTTTGATATTGTTTAATTTAAAATGTAATCTTTTTAATGCAGATCATCTTGTTCTAAATTGCTCTGCTAATATAGAAATTTACTAATAATTTACACTGTTAAATTAAATTTAAAAATAAATTTTGTGATTAAGACAGTTTATTACAAACTTCACTTGAATATATAGTCGTGTGAAGTTTGTCCTAAATTTGTCCTAAAATCTGTTGTTGCTTTAGAACAAACACGCGGTAAGCTGATCAAATTTTTCATAAAGTATTTGTTTAATTTAAAAGATTTTAGGAAACTTAGTTCGACCCACAATATGTATTGCCGAAAAGCGTTGGACCCCTCTTCAAACGATAATTCAAGTTGCTCACCGCTATAAACGTTGTTTTATGCATTATTATAAATTTAATATCATCAAAGTAAAAATATGGATATTCACTTATAATTAATGAAAGTATTAGCTAAAATGTTAAGCTTACAATTTTCAACATTGGAAGTAATACGTGTTTATAAAATTTAAACCCGTCAAAATTGTATGTATAAATACTTAAATGTGATTAATCATGTCTAAACAAAATTTTCCAATACTCAAAAGTAAATCACATACAAAAGAAGAACATTTCGTAATCGCACAAGAAAAACATAACAAAAAATCCGCACCACCTGCTGTCCCAGAAATCACGACAGCAAAACATAAAACGTGACATTAACGACAAAAAAAGTAAACCGATTTTACCAACTTTTCGCAAAATAAAATTACAATTTTCATCGATCGATTAATCGACGTCGTCAATAGTCGTCTGTTGCGATGAGGGGGAAACACATTCGAAAACCACCTCTATAAACAGAAGAAAATTGATTTCTATATATCGATATTATGGGTGGTCAGAGTCACATTACCCATTTTATCGTATTTTATTCTGAATTTAGCTATTTTAATTAATCTTACATTTACCTGAGTGTTCTCTATACAATACGATATATCTGTCTCTTTTTATCGAATGGACACTCACTATACATATATCAATTACATACTTAATTAATAAATAATGTTAATTAGAAATGGTCTGATCGAACTAGTTTTTTATTCTGTAATTTGGAAAAATCGTGAAAATATTGAAGTGCAATTATTGTGAAACACGTGAAGCGATTTCAAATGGATATTGCGGTCATAAATTTATAAAATCATAAATCAATTTTACATGCTCGTAAATGTCTTAATACATATTTTGTTTCATACAACAAAGTTGAAGTTGGAGTTGTATATTTGAACGCATTTACAGGGTAATTCAACAAAATGTTAGATTACTAAAATAGGGAACGATTAAATTTGAAAATTACGGTTAAAGTTCAAATCAGAGGACTGTGCATATTTATGATTAATTGCAAACCAATCTTAATGATAAATCTATTATATTGTGAAAATGGGATTGTAAATTGAATTCTTGCTGTTCTGAAGGAAACTGATAGCCCGTTTCCGAACAAAATTCCGAAGTGAAATTGGTTTGTGAGATAAGGGTTTAAAAATTAAGCTCGTTTGTGCACTCCTGAATAACTACCAAATAATCCAAAAGTTAAAAACCTTGACGAATGCCATTACTTTAACCATTTCTTTCGACCTGTTAATGAGAGTGCTACTCCGTTTGCGAAGCTGCAATCATTCAAGTGAATTTATAAAATTCACAGTCTTGCAGCGGTTAAGCCCAAGAACTTTGCCCTCTCTGATGTTATGTACGACTATATCGGGGTTTTTGAACAGATAGTCGGCTGCTGTTGAAATATTGGTCGCTTGATAAGGAATTTTGTCAATAATGGTTGCTCGTTTAAGTTGCACTTGATTGCAAATTTTCCATACAATTTTCATGTTTTCTTCATTACTCACTTGGGCAGCACTGAAGAATAAAATGTGGACAAAATATATGTCAAAGTTCTTATACTACAAGGTGGCTGACACGAAGTGTTACCAAAACAAAACGCCACAGAATTTTTATTTTTTGATGAATTTTATTGAATCAAAGTAAAAAATGTTCACAAATATTTAAATTTTCGAATTGCATTAGCAGCTTTCGATCTGGCCACCCCAGCTATTGCATGCAGCACGAAAGGGGCTCTGCGGTATTTTGGCCTATTCCCGGCGAAGCGCTTGCTTGAGATGATCGACACTTTGGTATTTTTTTGTCTCAACCTTGCTCTTCAAAATACCCCAAACCGAGAAATCTAGCGGATTTGCATCCGGTGAATTTGGTGACCATTGGGCAGTGGGAATGAACCGCAGAACGTTGTTTCTCAGCCAATTTTGATTAATGTGCGCTTTATGACTCGGCGCCGAGTCATGTTGAAATGCCTAGGCTCTGCGGCCGAAATGTTTTAGTGCCCAAGGCTTCAATGCTCCCTCCAACACATGATCCCGATAAATTTGAGCATTTATTTTGATTTCACGATACAAAAAAACGATCGGTGAACGGCTTTCGGCCGTTACGGCGGCCCAAACCATCACCATCGGCGGCGCTTGTTTTCGAGTGGCAATGCGTTGGTCCAAATTTTCAGTGGAACGGCCGGGCAAGTAAATCCGGTCGTTTTGCTTGTTCACATATTGCTCAATAACGAACGGTAGCTCATCGGATAAAACCAAATTCGGCAAATCGCAACTTTCGTGCAAGCGTAACAACGCCATTGCTCTTTCCACTCTAACTTTTTTTTGAGCATCGGTGAGACCATGCGTTTTATGGAATTTCAAGGAATTTAGTCCAAGATGATCTTTCAATATGTGCTGCATCCGTTCAAGCGAAATGTTCGCCTCACGAGCCATTTTTCCGCCGCTCCGGCGATGATTCCGAGCCAATTTGGCCTTCACCTTCCGAATGATATCCAGCGATGTTGCAGTGCGTTTCGGTCCACCACCATGGCGTTTTGCAATGCTGCCAGTTTCGTTATAACAATTTATGATTACGATACACAAACATTTTATTCACATGCAGATATTTTAACTGGTTAACAAGGTTAACAGCCACAGACTGTGGTTTACCAGCCAAATATGGAGCAATCACACTATTACGCTTGAATTCCATTGCGGATACCTTTTTTTCTGAATCTTCTAAAATGCTTTTGTGCGCTTGTAAACAATGGAATGAACTGTCATTAATGTACATTTGAGCGCTCTGTCGTCACTGGTTTCACAGCAATGGAAGTCTGAAGTTGGTAACACTTCGTTTCTGTCACCCGGTAGAAGCGCAGCAATTAACAAAACCTTAAAAATCATTCACCTTTTACAAGTTAATGTGTTTATATTTAGATGACGCGATTACACAGGACAATATTGAGGTAGTTTACATCCTCATATTTAGTCCACGGCCTATACACTATATGTGACTTAAACTGGATAGGTAAACACTATGCGGTGCTATAAACGCTAGGTACCCAAATTAGGTTGAGTAATTTCTTTTTGTGTGGACTGACCCAACTTAGGTCGATGAAAAATGTGATGTAAATGACACCGAACTAAAGGGTTCTTGTATCATGAAATAGATGTCGGTAGTTTAGTTTTACACTTATTAAATGAGACAAATTAAAAAAATTTAAATGAATGAATTTAATTTCGAAAACGGTACTGGAATTATTTTTGAGAAAAATATGAACTGCAATGAGAACTTAATAAGCAATACTTTTAGTATTATGCAATAGATGGGGTGCATTAATCTTGATATGTGACCAAACTATGACCTATAATTTTTGCGTTGTAAACGGTTGCTAAGTTGACTAAAATAGGTGAGTATTTAGGTCAGTCCCCCATATTTTTTCAAGATGTACCAAGTGTGTAAATATGAAACCGGAACTTTTAGTAAAAAGTATACGTTCATCGTATGATAATGATTTAGAGTAATCTATTCAAAGTATTGCCAATTATTACTTATACATTCTTACCATCTTTCTTCCGTTCTTCTTTTGAGGTAAACCTGAGGCAAGTCTGGCGAATCAACCACATGTGAAAGTGTTTCCCAACTAAGTGCTTCCAACGTATCCATGACAGGTTTTGCTTTGTGTGATGGTGCATTATCATAAAGCAAAATCATTTTGTGTTGCCTTTTATCATATTCTGCTCGTTTTTCATGCAAAGCTCGATTCAAATTAATCATTTGTTGTTGGTAGCGTTCAGTATTTACGATTTCACCAAGTTTTAGCAGCTCAAAATAAATCACACTCTTCTGATCCCACCAAATACAGAGCATTATTTTCCGTCAAATTTGGCCTTGTAGTTGATGTCGATGGTTGTCCTGGATTAACCCAAGACATTTTGCGCGTTGAATTTTCAAAATAAAGCCATTTTTCATCGCCAGTTACAATTATTGACTTTCTTTTGTATCTGGTGAACAACATTTCGGAAGTGGTTTTTCTAATTTCCTGTTGCCTTTCATTCAGTTCGCATAAACCCATTTTCCCAGCTTTTGGATCTTTCCCAAGGGTTTTAAACGTATCGAGACGGTTTCTCGTGACACATTCAATTGATCCAAGAGTTGTTTTTGCGTTTGAGCGTCATCCTCATCCAACAATACTTGCAATTCACTGTCTTTAAACTTTTTTGGTGGTCTTCCACGTTCTTCGTTTCATCACGTCAAAACCACCACTTTTGAATTCATTAAACCACTCATAGCACTGAGATTTACCAAGAGCATGTTTACTGTAAGCTTTGACAAGAATTTGAAGTGATTCTCCAGCAGTTTTCTTCAAATGATAACAAATAATCAATGATGTCTGCAATTGTATGAAATTGGTATGGTTTTGGATTGGATGTTGTTGACAGACGTCAAAAGAAAACAATGGTACCGATGACGTGGTTTGTCGAAAGTTACATTGACAGGTGGCGCCATTTATTGGTAAATTCCTGTTTCATATTTACACATCTTGTAAACTGCCTCATTTTCGACTTTAATTAAATCGACACCCTATAAGAAGTTAGCCAAAAATTGCCAACCGGAAAATGTCAATAAATCAGATTCCACATATTAATAAGAAAATGAAATCCGATGATTACCGGTAAAAACTATCAACCGTAATACCCAGTGGTTACCAAAAATCGACTAAAATATTCAAATAAGAAATTTTCATTCGAAACAATTAAAACTAAAATACTTAACCAAATTTTTGTAAGTGCTTTATTGTAAGATGAGGAATGTAAATATAGTGACATGTTTAGAAAACAGTATAAATGGGTTGCCTTATAAATGAATGTAATTTAAAAAAACGCCATCTTAATTTTTTTGTGGGAAGTCTGGGAAAACTCGTTTGAATATAGCGCACACACAAAATATAATTTAAAATGCCATTACTGGAAAGGAATTCAAATGAAAGGTCTTAGTGACGGTTACTCCTGGAAAAAAATTCAGGTCAATTTTCATGTAGATAGTCCGGACACATTAAATTTGGAATTTCTAAAAAGACCATTTAATAGTTCATGGCTCGAAAAAGATTCAATTGAAAGGTCTTAGTGATGGTTCCTTTGGAAAAAGTTCAGGTTAGTTTTCATGTGGCCAGAATTGAACTATTTTCCAGATATAACTTTCACTAAGCCCTTTCAATTGAACTACTATCGAGCCATTTGAACTATTTTCAGCTGTGTCACTTTTTAAACGTTCAATTTTTAAAATATATTACATCTTAAAATAGTTTCGATTTTTTATCTGGTTTATCGCCATTTTTCGCCTAGCATTTTCTTTGAATCTGCCTTACCGACATTTATCAGTTGCCATTAATCGTTGATAGGTGTGATTCTGCATTATCGATCTCTCCACTGCCTCATTTTGGTTGTTACACTCGTATCTGCATTATTCGCATTTTTTCGATTGGAGCGTTTCGATTAACTTTAATAGTAAAGGGTGGTTAAATTTTAAGGGCCGACGTTGAATGAATTTTTTGAATTTTTTTCTGCATTTAATTTGACATTTCTCAATTTCAGACTAACTCAATTTGAACCATGGAAAGATACACAATCGAGAATGGTGGCAAGAAATGGCAACAGTGGATGATCAATTTTCGAAGAAGATCATCTTCAGTGATGAGGCACATTTTCACCTCAGTGGACTCGTCAATAAGCAGAATTGCCGCATTTGGGCGAATTATAATCCAAGAGTGATTGTCGAAAAACCAATGCACCCACAAAGAGTGACTGTTTGGTGCGGTTTATGGGCTGGTGGCATCATCGGGCCGTATTTTTTCCAAAATGAGGCCGGTCAGGCAGTTACTGTGAATGATGTTCGCTATCGTGAGATGATAACGAACTTTGTATGGCCCGAATTGGAAGATATGAATGTGGACGATATGTGGTTTCAACAGGACGGTGCCACTTGCCACACAGCTAACGAAACAATGGCTCTTTTGCGCGACAAATTCAATGGCCGTGTTATCTCACGTGGTGGCGATGTCAATTGGCCGCCAAGATCATGTGATTTGACACCGTTGTACTTCTTTCTTTGGGGTTATTTGAAAGAAAAGGTATACGTCGATAAGCCAGCAACAATTCAAGAGCTAAAGGATGAGATAATTCGGCACACTAACGGCATAGAACCTCAATTATGCCTAAGCGTCATCGAAAATTTGGACCATCGGGTGGAGGTGTGCCGCCGAGGTCGCCATACCATATTATCATAATAAAAAGAATTGACAATAATTTCCTAAATAATTTGTGTTTTATTCAAAATCAGCATCGGCCCTTAAAATTTAACCACCCTTTATAAAGTAAATTACCGCATTTTGACGTTGAACAGGAATAAAAAAAATGTAGAGGTGAATGTTGTGGCCAACACTTGACTTTCCTTTACCGCGAATGTATAGATATCTAATACACTACACTTGATGCCTAAGGTGAAATTGTTGGTAAAGCTGTCTTGTACAATTAAATCACCATTCTTGTTTAAATTTCAGAAAACCAACAAGGTTAACCCTTGTTGAAACTTTTAATTCTTTATCGTTTTTTCTAAATGCTAAACTAGTCAACATCATTGCAAAAATTGAAAAACTCTCATGGACGCTGCCACTGTACCGGAACACAGATTTCCACCAAATTCCATAACGATCTCCTAACTAATGGAAAGAGGTTAAATATAAAATTTCATCCCGATCAATCCTTTCTTTACCTCCCCTCCCCCCCCTTCCTCCAGGAGGATTCTGGGCTGACCGATTTTTTGTTGAAAATCTATATTTTGTCAAAGATCGACATTTCCGTTTAAGATTTGAAAAAACTGATCTACACCGGTATTGTTGCAAATTTAATTTTAGAATATGTTAGTTCATAGTCATTTTTCGACGAGAAAGGTTCTATTGAAGCTGCCACTTCCGATGAACCGATTTCGGCCAAAAATCACTGGGATATCCCAACTTAAGTGTGATAGCAATCATATGAACGATTGAAAATATTGTCGAAAACTTCACTTTATTACAGTTTTATTGCGAATTCTTCAAATAGCTGTGGATAGGGTCTGATGATTGATGATTTTTATGGCTATTTTAATTCGTTATTTAATTACTGCTTCTAATCACCCGTTTTTTTAATTTCCAATATTTTGATTAATACAGGTGAAGTTGCTTTAATATTTGAATAAATAATTGAAATCTTATGCATGAATGTTAAATTTTCCTTATTCATTTTTCATTTCCAGTTGTAATACTAAAATATTGAACTCACTCTTAGAATGACAGAAAAATGATTTAAAAAATTCGAAAATTGCATTAAATTATAAGTTCGATGTTTTATTTTAGCAAATTTATTTTACGATTAAATTTTTTTTGAGAGTATTTGGATATTACTTGTGGATACTTGTGTGCCGAATCACGCATAGATCTTATCTACGAAGCAAATTTGACAAGTGGGGATTTAGCTGACCAATTCATAAACCTGCATTTCGAGCCTAATCGAAAGCATTCATAAATTTGTATGTTTTTCTTGGTTGGGTTTTTTAGATGACCTTGAAAATTATTAAAACTGTTTATATAAATTACTGGAGATAACTGGTACTAAATAGTGCTAAATTAGACCCAATTTTGTTTTTACAAAATTCACTTGATGATATTCCGCTTAATGCAGGCTTTCCTTCAGGTATTAAACACACTCGTTTTTGATATGACAGTTCATTAGAAGGTTAGACTAGTTCTCGCTGGGAGGATAGCCAAATTTTGTATTTGTTTGTACTCACGAGATGGCTGCAAGCATTCGGAAGAAGATTAACGTGTCGTCTTTGGTCCAAGACACGAGATGCCAATCACAATAAATTTAAAAGTAAGCAGCTAATTATTAATAAACATTGTGTATTGATTTTCAGTTTTGATTATCTCGTTATAAACATAAGCGCAGCACTCTGCAACAATATTATTAATCGTGTATGGTTTTCCACCCAATTGCTAATCATAATTATTATTAATAAATAATTTATGTCACATTGATAGTAATTGTGCAAATTTATCCATGTTAAAATTTAACGACATAAAAATCTCTTGTTCGACTATATGTATAAAGATATCGATCTTAAGAAATACATAATTCATTTAATTTCGGTTTCGTGCACTTAATAACTACAACCGTACGCAACGAAATGGTCAATCGATCAAAAAATTATTACAGAAAAACTACTTTTCTTCGAAACCTACATCATAAATGATTTTTTGCGTTAATGGCTTTTACTCGTATAAAATGTATTTGTATATTATGACAAATCAGTATTCTTAAGGAATGCGTGCTCAAATCGAAAAGTTTCAGTAATTTGTCAGTTGGTAAGGTACACTATTATACAAACACAATTAATTAAGCAAGTTACGTGTATTCCAAGGCTATTAATTATTAATCTTAAATTGTTCAATTAATTTTAACTTGCCCCGGTTTTATTTAACTTTGTAAAACAAACAAAAAAGTAAATGTAAGGGTTTGCTTGCATGAGTCATTTTTGTTGAATTTTCTGTTAGTGTGAAGTATATGACAAATTTACAAAAACATTTACCACATAAACAAGTGTAACAGAAAGCTCTACCTACGTTGGAGAAAAATAAATCCACTATTTTTAGAAGGCAATTTCATTAAGCTGCTATTTCAAAACGTCTTGTCCCTATTAGCAAAAACTACGATAGCCAGTTTTCACAAGCCTCTCTTGTGGCCATTTTTACACCACCAAGAGAGTTTGCCATTGACCAAAAAAATGATGATCGCTTGGTGCTAGATCTGGACTATACGGTTTTCGACCACGATCGTTTCCACTTGACATTGTGGTATGTGTTCCGTTTCTCATCGCCAATTACCATCTACTTCAGAAATGGCTCGATTTCGTTCAGTTTGGCCAAGGATTCGCAGATAAAAACACTGTCCATCCACTGACCACTGCCCAGTTTTTTGTGTCTACTCGTGTGGCACCCAAACATCGAGGTTCCTTTTGAAGCTAGCATTATGCAAATGGTTTAAAGCTGTTTTGTGGTCGATCTTCAGCTCCTGTCTACTTCGATAATTTCCGGCCTTCTTTAGTGCGTGGTGCATTTTTGATATAGAAATTATCGGAAATCACCGAAAACAAAATTGCGCGTGATTGGCTGTGACAGTATCGGGACCATAGACATCATTCACAATTTCAGTCGCCTGACTTTCGTTTTCACCTTTATCGAAGCAAAATTGTAAAACAATTTTCTCTCTGTTTACCTCCTTCCTTGACACGCTATAACTCACAACTGAACCGATCAATCAAAACAATGACAAAATAATTTTTTTAAGACAAGAATTCCCCTTTCCAACTAGTATAAGTATGTCCTTCTGCAATAAATACTTCACGAGATATATGTCACTAAAGCCATCTAGCAAAAAAATTATGGATTCATTTTTCCCCAACCCAATTTTATGAAAAATATGTCAATTTTTTTAGCCAAATGTTATGTTTTGTTTTATTATATCATTTCATTAGTATACATTGACAATGTTGCAAATATTATTTTTATAGAAAATCTAAATTTTGACTGACTGAGCTCTGCGAAGGTCGCGTTTAATTTGGTGCGACAATTGTCATTTTGCGTTTAACACTGCTAATTTAGCTGTGGAATAAACGCGGCAACTGTGCGAGTCTTGTGCTAGAAAATTATTCTAGCGTTTATCTCCCTGGATATAGAAAACACCCTGGTGTTACATACCAGATTGGGAGGCACAATGTCCATCAGTCATATCAGACAACTATAAAGAGAGGTTGAACTAAACATAATCCTCTACAATAATATCACCCCGATTACGCAAGTCGTGACATTTGTCGTTTATCGTTTCAAGTGACTCTTTTAATATGAAACCGTAGTCGCCTGCCTTGTCAAAATATCTAACATGTTCATTGTCGTAGTCACTTCAAACGACAATCGGCGTATTTTATGTATTTTCTAGTCACTTCAAAATTTCACACGACTCGAAATGACAGTTGTTCGATTATTTCTTTCGTCTCATTTATTGGCATAGCAACTGGCTAATGTTTTCATATAAATAGCAAATTTGCATAGTCACTTGAAGCGACAATCGACTCGACTAGCGTTATCGGGGTGTATATATCAATAAAAAACCTCCGTTACTTATGGGACGTAGGCGGATCTCTATCTCGTCATTCGGTTTTTGTATCAATTGGTTTCACTAATGAAACTACGGCATTAATACATATAATACGGTTAGGGAAATCGTTGAGAAACCACCCAGACGTATAGAAAGGAATACCTCAGGAAACATTTTTAATCAATGACCTCATGTCTTGTGAAGGAACACCCTATTAAAACGTTAGGAGTAGAACATTTGCTAACTGTGGGATTTTGATAAGTCACATTGACCTACCATCGCATAATGCCTAAACGTCAAAAATTTTCACCACTGACGAATAGAAGGACGATATTTATCTATTAATCAAATCCTTCAAAGCTTAATCCAACGGAAAGCCCCAAAATTTTATATTTATTAAATTTCCTCGGAAGAGAGAGGCCGTTTTCTATGTTTTTCTTTCAGTTAGAGTTGTATATATAGCTGGTTTTCTGCAGTTTGAGGTTGTAATGGAAGTGGATGGCAGTGGATAGCAGCTTAACAGTGTTCTCTCTGTTTAATGTTGCTTGTCTTATTATGTTGGTGGTATCAACAAGTAAACCAAGTTTTATCTGGGCACAATATACCACCGGTGTGAAGTTTTCAACATTTACCAAAAGTGTAGCTACACAAATTAACAAAAAACAAAAATGTAGTTACACAATTTAACAAAAAGTGTAGAACTACATAAAAAAATTGTGGCAGGGTTGAATTTGTTATAATTTTCACTAAATATAATCTAATCTAATCCGCGGCATATCACTGCGACCTTTGGGGAAATTTTTTTGTTTAGTGTAAATGGAAGACGGTGCAACCTGCCACACAGCACGTGACACAATGGTGTCATTTCTCGATTTGGAGATCAACATTGGCACCAAGATCGTGCGATCTAACACCGATGGACTTTTTCTTTGCGGCTATGTGAAGGAAAAGGTGTTGCGAATAAGCCTGAAACAGTTGAACATGTTAAAGAGGAAATACGGCGCGTTATTGGTGAAATACAGCCACATTTATGCGAAAACGTTATTCAAAATTACAACAAAAGAATAACCCTGTGCCAGAGGTTTCGTGGTAGCCATTTGCCTGATGTTGTATTTCACGTTTAATCGGAACTATTTTTCTTTATGTTGAAATAAAAATATTTGCTTAATTCAAAAATAAATGCGTTTTTCTTTAAAATTAAATCCGGCGTTCTTGCTGAGACACCCTTTATTATTTAGGAAATAAGATTAGGATGGTGTTGTCATAGTTACCTACTATCGGTTTTACATAGGTGTCTGTAACCTTTATCCATCCTCTAGTAGATTAGAAGTATATTAGAATTGTGTTGTGCCGTACGATCGCTAGATGTCTGAAATCGGAAAAAATACCTTTCCTATCCTTCCTATTGTTATGTGTAAACAGGCTGTAGGAATAGGCCCGGCGTTATCCGGGACGCTTGTCCAGTACTTGGTCCTACACTCCAATCAATCTATCAATAAATCAATCAAATTCTATCCACAAAAAACGTGTGTATGTGTAAATAATTAACAAATCGTATATATTATTTATTAACAAAGTAGCTAGATAATCCTTTGCTGCGTCGCCCTAGTCGTTTCTGTGGCGGTGAGGATGCATGTGAGGATACAAGCAGGGCCGACGATCCGTTTTTCAAATATGCTTTTGACATCGGATTTCACTTACTCCAGGAATGTGTTATACATACCTAGGATCGCGTTTATGGTTGGCCTATACGTCTCTTATCATATCATTATCATAATATGTAACCTAATTGTTGCGGTCAAAACATTACATGGGGATAGCGAAATAAATAACAAAAACATAAATGTTAAGGTGATAATTATATATTTATTGTTAGTTCAATGAAAACAATGAAGTTAAAATGGAATTTTCCAGAACCCGAGCAGTTTCCGAAACCAATTTTGGAATCCAATGAGATTCACGAAAGTTACAAAACAATAACGAACCAAGAAGAACAAATGACAGTAATAACTGAAAACTTTGTCTCATCGAACGACGCTTTAACGAATTTTCCCGGAAATTAGACTCAATGAAATCGCTTCTTGGCATTTGAACACTCAGAATTATTTAACACAGTCGTTCAAACCAGAATATTAAGAACGGATTAACATATTTGACATATTTTCGATGAATTTTATTTTTCGATTAATTGTGTATTCATTGAAAAGTCGTGTTTTTGGTAAATTGTTGGTTTCGGTAACTTGTGATTATCAGCAAATTGTTGTTATCGTGAATTGTTATTTTCGGTGAATTGACGTGTTACTAAAATGGCTGCAGGCCTGAGTATGAACTCCGTAACATTTATCCAAAAATATGGTGCGTAATATTGGGTATATCCATGCCATGCCATGTGCATTGTAGAATTCTGTTTGGGCTGCATGCAAAATCTTCATGTTATTTTGGGTGTATGTTTAATATAATTGATTTTAATAATTAAGTAAATATCACATTCCTTAATTTATTAAACTACATATCTTCCGTAAAATAAATACAAATCACAATAGAACAAACTACACTTGGGTGCAAAAAAATCGCATATTGACCAATTTTCAACAAAAGTTCAAAAATATCAAAAAATTCAATGTTTGTTTAATTTTCTTGAATACAGATTCAAAGTCTATTTCAACCCTATCCAGTGCCCCTCAGCCTAGGGTACTCAGAGGGCTTCGGCTGTCTCTGTGTACACCTAGGTAACACCAAGGTAGCCGCGTCCTCGTCGCGGGGGGCGGGTGCTGCTTCGACAGTAGCAAAGTGCTACCGGGGACCAAATGCCAGTGGTATAAATTGGCTAAAACAAACAATGAATACAACAAATACGGAATGTAATACCCCAGGTGGTACAGCAGCAGATATGCTGCCAAATCCACACTCTTCGGAGGCAGGCCCAATAGATTCTGGGGTGGGCCAATCATTGTTTAACCCATTTGGACGAAGTTCCAAATTATCAATATCACCAAGATCTTCAACTGGAAATATATTTCAGTACGAGAAGGAAAATGCCGAACTCCGTGAACAACTAAGAGAAATAAAAGAATTTACCGCTAAATTGAAAGAAGAATTTACAATTTTAAAGAAAGAAAATGAAGAACTCAAAAAAACAGTTGAAACACGTGCAGAACTTGGGACGACACCTAGCCCAACAGTCGATGATGGCATTAATTCATTCCATACGGATGAAGAAGAATTAGAAAGAGAAACAAATTGGATGTTGAACCGGAATAAAAGACCAAGTAAGAAAAGGAAAGCGCAACACTCACCAGAAATGGCGGAGACTTTACCATCAACTTCAAAAGAGGTTGCCAGAAATCAGTTAATCATCAAGAAACAACTAGCTCTAGAACAACAACCAGCTAAACCGAAAGAAAAATCACCTCCACCAATAAATGTCGTCGGGATATCAAATTTCTCCACTATACAATCGATTATGAAATCGATTACGATAGCCGAGTACAAACTCGTATCTCTAAACAACGGCGTCTGGAAAATTAATGTTGTAGACTCTGAAACTTATAGAGCTTTGGCTACAAAGCTTAATTCCGAGGGGCATCAGTGGTTTACCTATGAGGATAAGAATGATCGCCCAATTAAAGTTATGGCTAGAGGTCTTCACCCAACCTGTGCAGAAGAGGAAATTATTGAGGATCTCAAGCAAAAGGGTTATCAGATAGAAAATGCCGTAAACATAATCAGAGATCAACCAACTTATTGGCCTACGGATAGAAACAAAATACCCGATATCATTGACTTCTTTATCACCAAAGGTATAGACGAAAACTACATATACCTAGAAAGCAGCGAGGGGATTATGTCGGATCATACGCCTGTTATTATGACAATCAGTGCAACGATTATTAAAAAAACTAGTCCACCTTCGCTAACGAACAAAAAAACCTGCTGGGAGAAATTCCAGAAACTTATTGAGGATAATATTGATCTTCAGGTGCCAATTAAAAACCCGATACAGCTAGAAGAAGAACTAGAACAACTCAACAACAGTATACATGAAGCGGCGTGGAGTAGTACCCCCTCAAGTTCAAAGGAAATGCGCCGAAATGCTACTTATCCTCTAGAAGTTAGGGAACTGGTTGCAGCAAAACGACAAGCAAGAAAGGCCTGGCAAAGAAGTCGAGCGCCAGAATATAAAACAACTCTTAATTTTTTATCCAATAAACTAAAGTTTGCTAATTAAAGAAATCAAAAACGAATCCATTAATAAATACTTCAGTGGCCTTACTGGGGAAAAAGATACCGAGTACTCCCTTTGGAAAGCGACAAAAAGTTTAAAACGACCTAAACTACAAATTCCACCAGTAAAAAATGAAGATGGTACATGGGCTATAAGTGCAAAGCAAAAAGCTTCGTTGTTTGCAACCCACCTCGAGAACACGTTTCAGCCACTACCTAGACAAACTGCAGAGGAAAACATACCACCAGTATATAAAATGGATAACTGCAATATATCTCCTGTCACACTACAAGAATTAAAAGAGGAAATCAATCTCAATCTAAATACAAAGAAATCTCCAGGATATGACTTAATTACAGGACAAATAGTAAAAGCTCTTCCTGAAAAAGGTCTGCGTAAACTACTCCAAATAATTAATGCAGTGTTCAGACTTAAACACGTTCCAAGTCAATGGAAAGTAGCAGAAGTAATTATGATACCTAAACCAAACAAACCACTTAATGACAAAAATTCGTATAGGCCGATTTCCTTACTCCCAATAATTTCAAAATTATTCGAGAAACTACTCCTAAAGAGACTAAAACTAATAATAGCAGAAAGAAATCTTGTTCCTCCACATCAATTTGGCTTCGGAGAAAATCATTCAACAATAGAACAAGTGCACCGAATTACAAACATAATTGAAGACGTACTTGAAAAAAAGAAAGTATGTTCAAGCGTCTTCTTGGATGTAGCACAGGCCTTTGACAGAGTATGGCATAAAGGTTTGGAATATAAATTACAAAGAGACTTACCAAAGCAGTTTTATGAAATTCTAAAATCTTACATATCTAACCGACACTTTCGAGTTAAATTAGATGGCGAATACTCAGAAATAAATAAAATATCAGCAGGGGTACCACAAGGTAGCGTTCTGGGACCAACTTTATATGTTCTATACACCTCCGACCTGCCAACGATAGAGGAGAGTAACATAGCGACGTTTGCGGATGATACGGCCATCTTAGCAGTTGCTAATTGCATAGAAGAATCTACAAGCAAATTGCAAAGAGCTACTAATATTGTCAGTACCTGGACCAAGAGATGGCGAATAAAACTTAATGAAACAAAATCTGTTCACGTAAACTTTACCAACAAGAAGGTCAACTGGATACCAGTAGAACTGAACTCCCAGCAAATTCCCTATGCAAATACGGCAAAATATCTAGGCATGACTCTAGACGAGAAACTAAAATGGAAAGAGCATGTGAAAAAGAAAAAAGAAGAGTTAAACATCAAATACAGAAAGATGAATTGGCTCTTAGGAAGAAATTCTGAGCTAACTCTACATAATAGATTGCTACTATACCGGCAAATCCTAAAACCTGTGTGGACTTACGGTATTCAGCTCTGGGGCTGTACAAAGAAAACCAATGTCAATATCATCCAGTCATTCCAAAGCAAAGTCCTTCGTGGAATAGTTAATGCACCGTGGTACATAAGAAATGACAACCTCCATAGAGATCTGAAGATGGATTTCGTTAGTGAAGAAATAAGCAAACACGCGAGAAAACACATGCAACGTATTAGTCTACACCAAAATGCTGAGATACGTCGTATGTTGGATGATTCAAACCTAGTAAGACGGCTGCGAAGGAAGAAACCGCATGATCTACTAGATCCAATCAGGATCGACTAAAAATATAATAAAATTGTAAAGGGGACTAGCCAAAGGGCTACAACCCTCCAAACAAGAATATAAATTATGAAAGATAAATTACTAGATGATTTGTAAATCAGTTGTAATAAATAAATATATATAAAAAAAAAAAAAACCCTATCCAGTGATAACTTTTTTGTACTTATACCGTGCCAATAAAGTGATTTTTGGGGTCAATATCTGAAGCACAAGTTTTTAGTGAAATTATCAGCATGAAAATTAGTGATTGAATTAAAACATGGAAATCAGCAAATAACATTTTTATTAATAAGAAGTATTCCCTCCTCTAGCCCGAATGAAACAAATCTTAAGTTATTGCCTCCCATTTCTCTGCGGTCGTCTGTTGCAGCTCCTGGAGACTCCTTGGAGCAATATCTCCGGCGCGAACTCTCTTTTTCAGTTCGTTCCAGAAATGTTTTATGAAATTAAGGCCCGGGCTTCGGGCTGTCCAACCCATAACAATCACATCCATCTTTTGTAGGTACTAGTACACTATACCAGCCGTATGCGGTCTCGTATTATCCTGTATGAACAGGAAGTTTTCACCAATAAACCCGGTAAAAAGTACGATGTAGTCCTCAAGTTTTTCCTCAATGTACCTTTGAGAAGTCAATCCTCTTGATCGACGGCCAGTATTCGCTTCGAAGATGAACACAATATCTGTCTTCGCCCCCAGTGCCTCTCCAAGACATGCACGATCTACCGCCATACAAGACACGTTCTTATTCAAAACACGTTCTTCAACGCAAACATTGTGAAAAGCGCTTTACTGATCTTCTGATCACTCTTCCTGGGGGCTGGGAACAATTTCGGCCCGTTTGCTGGTCTGTGTGTGGTCAGATCACTTTCTCGAAGTCGTCTTTTAATTGTGCACCGGCTGACTTCAACTTCACGAACTTCTTGGAGCCGCTGTCTCAACTGAACCGCATTCAAATGACGATTTCGCAATGAAGTCGTCACAAGAAAGCGGTCATCACGCTGAGTTGTAACACGAGGTCGGCCAAATCCTTATCACCTTCTGTAGCCGCTAGTTTCTTGAAATCTCTGCCACACCCGATGAACGGAGAATCAACTCAAATTTAGTTGTCGAGCCACTTCACTTTGGTTCTGTCCCGCATCAATGAGTGCAACCACTTAAGCGATGAATACGTAATCGATAGAAGACCGTTCAGGCTAATCTGATTGTTGATAAGCGAATTATGGCAATTCCCTTAAAAGGAACACTTTTACACCTGTCACAAGCTCCTCAACCTGTGCTACCTGCAAAGAGCGTTTTCGGGTTGTTGTGTTCTATTATTATTATTTTTTTAAATTTTATTTAAGTAGATAATTAGTAGATAAAAGCAATGACCTAAACATCTAAATCGACACATACATCTTAAAAATTGCTGTAATTGGGAGAATGCCTATAGCAACAGTTCGATAGAGCTTCACAGTAGGAAATAGGTGAGACAGTTTATACATTGCCTTACAGCTCTTATTTAGTAAAATCTGCAATTTATTCAGTTTCTCTTTAAGAGCTCAACCAAAGGTAGAAGCAGCGTATAAGAATCGGGTATGAATAAATGAGAAATAAATTTTTTTAACACATGTATTGGAACAAAATCAGCCAATTTTCTAATCAAGCAAATAAATGGGCAAACTTTAATACAAATAGAGTTAATATGGTCCTCCCACGTCATATGCTTGTCGAATATTACTCCAAGGTACTTGAATTTGTCCACACGCTCTATGGTGTAATTTGCTACTTGAAGTGGTGGGGAGTGAAAAATAATATATTTCGTTTTATTAAAATTAACTGATATTTTGTTTAAATGAAGAAAATCTAAAAGTAAAATAATATCATCAATACGGAAGCCATAAATTTGTAATTTTTGAAGAAGTAAACTGTGATCTATATACAATCAAAAGGTTTACGAAGATCAAAAATAAGCCAGAGATATAGTTTTGCCTATCAAAATTACGATAGATCAAATCAGTAATGTCTGTTAGGGCCAAATCTGTACCAGAACCTTGACGAAATCCATACTGACGAGAATAGAAAAAATTTGATTTATTTAGGAAATCGATCATCCGGTTAGCAATAACTTTTCTAAAATTTTGTCAAATACCGACAAAACTGAAATTGGACGATAATTATTAACTATGTAGTTTAGAATTTCCAGACTTAAAGGTAGGTGTCACTTTAGCAATTTTAAGTCAATCGTGGTAAACACCGGTTTCCAAAACCACATTAAATAAATCAGCAAGTAGTTGTGAAAAAATGGCGAATAATTCTTCAGAACCACATTACGAATGTTATCATAACCACCACCCTTTGTAATACTGAGATTTGATATTAAATTCGATATTTCGCTGCAGCAAGTGGGCGAAAAGAAACACGAATTAATACTAGGCACCATAGTATGAAATTTATTTAAATTATCTAAGCCTGCCATCTGACTTGCTGATACAGAAGAATCAACAGAATTAACAAAACTGCGATTAAATATTCAAATAACCTCAACCTCATTACAAATAACAATTATTGATATTGTCCATCATTGGATAGGCGATGAAATGATCTTTAACTTGACATACTTTGATTAAAAAAAACATTTCGATTTGAAAGAAATTTAAAAAAAATGTCACTGTGCGTTTTTTTGCTCTCAAGTGTAATTGTCAATTAAAGTACAGGCTTAAACTAAAAAATTTCTTCACAAAAGTAGACAGACAATTTTTGCCTCACTAAACATTGAGATATTTACACTTTTTTGGGAGATAATTTGCATTCAGTCCTTAAGACGTGTGATGCCTACTATTTTTAGGGACCCATTCACAAAGTGAAATAATTTTAAATATTTGTAGTCTTGACAATTTGTGACACTCTATCTTGTCTACGAAAGATTTAACAACGAAGCCCTTGGCTCTTACAAATTATAAGTAAAGGAGAATATTTCGACGATAGTCAATTGGCAATTAACAATATTTATAATTTCGACATTCACCATAATTTTCTCCCTAGAGTCCTAATTAAAATTAATATTAATTTGTATATTGATCCAACTTTCGATAATTTCAAAAATTATGAAATAGTATTAGTTCAACATATATGTACATGAAATGAAAGTATGTAAGTAATTCAGTTCTCCAGAAATTTGTGCTATAACACACTTCAATACGAAAACAATTCTCCATAGGCGCATGACAAAAATCACATACAATTTTAAAAAAATTGTAACATTTACTGCTTTAGACATAAAATACATATTTTTTTTTATTATTTATTTAAAAAACAGTTTCAATTATATTTTCATGCAAATACCATGATATAAATAAATTATTTATTTACAATGTCTGTTGCTTGCTGCTTGGGTAAAAATATATTCGCGTATGTGACATGCAAAATTCGCCAATTTGCCACATATTGGGATAAATTATAGAATAAATCTGTATTTTTTCGGTTGTGACAGCGTAATTTAAAATTCACTAATTAATACAAAAATTGTTAACATGTTGTCAATCATTTATTTTAAATAAACGTTTAGTAACACTTAAGCCAAATCTCACCGCACTTGAACCATGCATATGTAATGATCATAAATCAAAATCGCGCCTCAACACTTCAGATATGGCTATACGCAGAAGTAAAAACAACAACATAAGACATACACGTATCGCTCACAGGCCTAAAGTCATATACTCGTAAATACAAGAAAAGAATTTCCCAAGATTAAATCTTAAAGCAAAAAAGCAAATCAACAATAATTTAAATAATCGAATTACTACATTTATAACAGTTGCAATTTGCGCAATTTATATCGTGTAAGTGTTACACAGAACAACACAAGAAAATGCTTTGGTTTTAATTAAAAAAAAGTTTTAATTTTAAATTACATCAAAATATTTGTAATAATTTTTGGACATCCATAATTCTATGAAAATAGAAACACGATTTGATTTTCAATTAATTTTTTTATTTATTTATTCGATTTGCTATTTAACATAATTTAAATCGACTTAAAATAAGTAAAGATACGAGTAGAAGTTGGGATAAAACCTTTCACTATTAAAATTAAATAAAACAACAACATTTTTTTAAATTCCGTAGATGATAACCCTTGTGCGAACCATTATGATTTGTGGATGCGAGTAATAGCGAGGCATCATATCCAATATCTGTGCTTTCGTTATATACATATATCAGCAGTCAACATATGGTTGAGCTTCTGCCGTCTCGGAATCTTGGTTTCCACCACTCAATTTTCCTATCGTTACATTAGCTCGATATATTTTATTTGACTATTTAACGCTCTAGCTTGAGTCGATTTATTAACCCCGAAGCGCGGAGAGGCTATTTCCCTGTACTAAGCAGATACATTCGAAAAGTCTAAATGTGCCCTTCAATGCTATATAGTTTTTGTTAGAAGTCACATGCATAATGTTGGCCGCCGATTTGAATTGGTATTTTAAATCCCGAACAATGTTGTTTCATGGGATGTTGGTGGCTTTAATCTTACAGCAGTACAAGCACCCCATTTCAACATTCGACTACACTTGTTCAATTTTCTGTTAACTTCCGAAATTTTTACGACATTTAATACAATTCTTGAATTAATAAAAATTCAGGAATAATTCCGAAAACACCAGCATAAACTCAAATAATTAGAAATTATTCAATAAACACTTTATTAACACTCATTACGCTAGTGTCGTTGTTTACAACCAGGTGTGCTCGTAATTGAATTTTTATTATAAATTGTGTATCGGTGTGTTCAAATGTTTACGGATTACGTTGGAGTGCTTATTTTAATGACAAATCATAAATCAGCGATCGCAATGAAATATAACCTATGGAACATTAGTCCATAAACTATCAGTGTTAAAATCGCTGATTGTTTGCTTGATTGATCAGAATGTACGGCCAAGACTAAGCAGAGCTCCCGGATACGCCGAGTCTACCGTACACCCCTTTTACATATACAAGATGGAGGCATAGGAAAGGTTATTAGATATGATAGACTTGATCCGATTACAGACGTCTAAGTAGTCAATCGTTAGTAAAGCACAAAACGGCACAATAATTTTTGTTTCCTGAATATACAGTGCGGGAAAAAAAATTGGGCAAACATATTTTATTGCAAATTGGAGCCTTTTTTTGCTAAAATTACAAAACTTTTGAAAGCAATTAGCTTATTGTTTCATTTTAAATACATGTGTAACGTAATTTTTTGAAAAAAATATTTACCTGCAATTTAGGGGCAAAACCCCGAAAAATGCCAAAATATTCAAAATACGTTGATCGGAGTTAAAACAATGGAATAAATTAAACACTTATTTTTTATTTTGTTTTATGTTTTTTATTAATTTATAGAAGTTCTACCTTTAATATTAATATTTTGTTGGACCGCCCTTTGCTTTTATTACAGCGATACACCTCCGATTTATTGAATTTGATAACTTTTTCAAAGTCGTAGGAGGTATGGATTCCCAAATCGTAATCAATAAACTTTTTCAAGCTTGAATCGATGCTGGGCGCTTTCTTGCTACTTCTAGCTTTATTATAGACCAAATATTTTCAATGGGATTTAAGTCTGGACTATACGGGGGCCAGCTCAACACATCGATACTTCTTTCTTCGCAGTACTTTTTTACTTTTAGATGAAGAGATAAGAAAAAAATGCAAGTTTTTAACAAATTATTTATGTCTATCTGCAAGGCACTTTTTCTATCTACAATTCAAAATAAATAACTCACAATTTTGGCAGTATGGCACGGAGCGTTGTCCTGTTGAAAAATAAATTTGCAAGTCTCGCCAAAAAGCTTAAAGACAGTAGGCTCAAATTCGTTGTGTAGGACCTGCAGATAAACAGCTGCTGTAATGCTGGAACTAAGGAAGCGCAATCGACCGGTTTCATTTCCGGAAAAGCATCCCCAGACCATAACTCCTTCATTTTTCGGTGGAAGTCTTAAAAGACATTCGTTGCTCAGCCTCTCGCCCGGTTTTCTTCTTACGAGAATTCTTCCATCTCCAACATGCAGCTTAAATTTTGATTCATCGGCAAAAATCACATCATTCCACATCTCTGGAGACCAAGAAACATGCTCCTGGGTTCATAGCAAACGTTTTTTTTCACTAGTAATGTGAACTCAGGCTTCTGGATTGGTTTAAGTGCTCTCACACTAGCTTTAACAAGTGTTTTTCTCACTAAGCTGGCTGAAATTTGTTTTCGCGTTGCTCGTCCGACATCCCGTCTTATGTCCGATGAAGTTTTAAAACGGTTTCGACGACTCTGTAATATTATGAAACGATCTTCCACTGGCGTTGTCTTTCTGGGCCTTCCAGAGCCTTTCTTTCTTTGTATACTGCCCATCTCTCGCATTTTTTTAATATTCCACGCGAAAGTACTTTTAGGAATGTTTAATCTTTCTGCTATTTCACGTGTGGTTAAATTTTCTCGCGCCAAAATCAACATATTGCTTTTACACTGCTCACTAACTTTTCCCATTTTTTAAACTAAAATTGCACTTTATTCTTTATTTGACTAAGAACACACACAGAATAACTTAATCTTACAAAATATGCATTATTTATACTCAATAAAAAGTTACAGCCAAAAAAACATCGGCACCCTAGTGACGGCCAAGAATGGTAGGCGTAAAATAAAATAATTGCTTGACCATTTTTTTTGCACATCAGTTGCGGGGTTGTACCGGTGTAATAAAAACAAACGGCGGTCCAACAAAATATTAATACTAAAGATAGAACTTCTATAAATCAATCAAAAACAAAACAAAAATTAAAAATAGGTGTTTAATTTATTCCATTACTTTAACTCCAATCAACGTATTTTGAATATTTTGGCATTTTCCGGGGTTTTGCCCCTAAATTGCAGGTAAATATTTTTTTTCAAAAAATTACGTCATACATGTATTTAAAATGAAACAATAAGCCAATTTCTTTCAAGAGTTTTGTAATTTTAGCAACAAAAGACTCCAATTAACAATAAAATATGTTTGCCCAATTTTTTTTCCCAGCACTGTAAATAATCAGCAATCAAGATCCTAAACAATTTTTAATTGGTAAATTTCCTGAAATTAAACTGCATTATTATGAGTGATTAACCATTTCCTCCACCCATATAATTGACAACCAGCAATAATTATTTATCCAACTTAGAACAAGCTAACCAAAACCTTTACCAATTTACAGTCTCCCGAACAACCTAGAAAATCATTTAATTAACGAAGTGCGATGAACCCAACAACTATAAAAACTATGTAAGTACAGCAATATTTGTCTGCATTTAAATTTTATTCTGTAGACTCCAAGCCATCTATAATTTCAAAAATTCAAACAACCGCTGAAATATCAAACTCATTAGCAAACTCGGCTATAGCCATTGTGATTCCTACCATGTCTGCTTCCATAAAAATTCATGACAGCTTATAAAGAAGGAAACCCGTAAATTTCCGTTGTGTCGTTGGTTAGTGCAACCAGCTGCCGAGAATTGAGGACCGCTTCGATTTGAGTGGTGAGAGTGGTTAATTCTTCGAATATTAGAGTTGAATCTCCTATTACTCTCTTAAGATGAAATTTCACGGATTTTATTCATGCTTCCCATATTCCGCCAAAATGTGGGGTATGAGGTGGTATGAAGTGCCATGTCGTTTCATCACTGGCTAACTAGCTGAACTGTACTGCTGTCTTCTTCATTACGGAATTTGCACCCACAATATAGGTTCCGTTGTCCGAGATATATCAGTACAAAGCCCTCGTCTAGAAACGAATCATTTGTAGGCCGCTATGAATGCCTCTGTTGTTAGGCTGCTCACTATCTCAATGTGCATGGCCTTGGTTGTCATATGAATAGGGCAATGTATCCTTTATAGGATTTGTTACCCCGACCCTTGGCGGTTCTTAGCTGGATGGGTCCTGCATAGTCGATTCCCGTTTTATAAAACGGTCTTCCCGAGCTCACTCTTGCTGATGGTAGACTACCCATTAGTTGTGCCTTGTGTTTTTGTTTGTAGCTCGTCTCCCATCGATGATCCAATATTTCTGTCTCAGCATTGCAAGGGTAAGCTGTGTGCCATCATGTAATGTGTTTTGGTGGGTTTCCTCAATTATCCGTTGAGTAGTTATGTTGTTTTTGCTTAGAATTCCAGGCTGTTTGCTGGCGGCTGTCAGATTGGAGTTTTGCTGACGTCCCATCACACGGAGTAAGCCTTCGCCGTCTAGGGAGGGGTTTAATGAACCTAGCTTACTGTTCTTTTCTAGCCTTCTGTCCTTGTTCATGCGGGCGATTTCTGGTCCGAAATCTTGCTCTTGTATTATTTTTATAATTGTTGTTTCTGCTGCCTTAAGTTCATTACCGGTTAGCCAACCCTTGTTACGATTTTCTTGTTTGCAGTTATTTATGAATCGTAGACAGTATGCGACCATGCGCTTGATTTTGCTGTATGTAGACAGTCTGCTAAATAACTTTGCAAGTATGTGCGGCCTTTTTATTACCGTCGCCAGCACTATCTTTTCTTCCAGCTCTGCTTGTAAATCTGATGGTGGATCCGGAACGGGTTTTTCAGTATTCCACTGCGGTGGCATAGTTGTTAGGAAGCTTGGTCCATGCCACCATAAGTTGTTGTCAATGAGCTGCTTGGGTGTTATGCCACGAGATTATATTTGCCACAAACGTTTTGAAGCGGCTTGGGTTTTCTTTAATCCACCAGAGTGTTATTGTTGAATCTGACCAAGCGTATGTATTAACGTTCTCAAGCTTCATGGTATCTTGAACGTGTTTCATTAATTTTGCCAATAATAAGGCTGATTTAACTTGAGGCGAGGGATTGATAGCTTCGTTTTGATTGATGCAACACGTGTTTTGGACATTAATAGCTGAGCTGCTGGTTTGCTGTTGTCATCCACTGTCCTACAATAAACCACTGCCGCATAGGCGTGCTCTGACGCATCAGCAACACCGTGTAGTTCCGTTTTGCATCTAGACGTTGTACTGAGCCATCTTGGAATTTTTAATCTTGATATCCCATTCAGGTCATCTTTGTAGTTCTGCCATTTGGCACTTATTCTTTCTGGTAGTATCTGCATCATGATCTTGGCCATGATTGTTGTCGGCGACAGCCATCCTATGGTGTCAAAAAGATTTGAAGATTTGATTTTATTTGAATATTTCCGTTGGCTTGTTGCTCTCTAGGAATGCTTTGCAATATTTTGGGAGAGTTGGATGCCCATTTTCTCAAATTAAATCCACCTTGTGCTGTGAGGGCCTGCAGTTCTTGCATCACCAGTATAGCCTCGTCAATGCTGTCTGCACCAGTGAGTAAATCGTCCATATAGAAGTCGGTCATCATTATTTTAGCTTCTTTTGGGTGAGTATTGGATCAGCGGTAGTTCCGTATGTTATTCTTTTTAGCCTATATGCTTTTATCGGTTCGAAAGGGTCCTGTCTCCATAATACTCGGTGATAGTTCTGGTCGTTTGTGTTGAGCCAGATTTGACGGAACATTTTCTCGATGTCGGCTGTCATGACAATCTTGTGTATCCAGTTTAGGCCCGGTCATCATGATGTCGTTTAACGAGACCCCAGTTGTTGTTTTTCATGATGCATCAAACACTACTCGAAGCTTGGTCGTTGAGCTGCCTGGTTTGATAATGCCATGATGAGGTATGTAATACATATTATCGACGCGCTCAACTTCTGGCTTTTCTTGTATTAACTCCATGTGGTTCAAATCTATATATTCTTGCATGCATTGTTTATATAATTGTTTGTAGTCCGGATCTTTGACAAATCTTCTTTTGATTTGCAGAAGTGTGGCTGCTGCTCTTTTCCTAGAATCTCCAAATTTGACGTGATCGTCCTTAAATGGAATTTTTACTATAAATCGTCCATCTGTGTGTCGACTAAATGTTGATTGAAATGTCTCCTCAACTTGATTTTCTTCTGCTGTAAGGCTCCTTTCTTTAGGAATGTCCATGTTACTCACATGCTCCCGATTACAATCCATCCGAACTCTCCGTTCTGTGCCATTGGCTCTCGGTGGCTACCTTTGATAATGTTGTTAGCTATTATTAATGGATAGTAATCTGCGCCTAGTATGATATCAATCGGTTGAGATAAATTGCAGTGTGGATCTGCTAGTTTTATGTTGTTGAGATGGGTCCATGTGCTATTGTCGATATCAGCTTCTGGTAGTTGTTGAGTTAATTTGTTTAATACCAAAGCTTCCACGTCCAAACTAAATTCTCCATTGAATCTTGGCACCAGCTTTATGCTGATTGTATGTTTGATTCTTGCTTCATTACCGCCAATGCCTGAAATGTTCATATGTGTTTTTCTCTTTTTGATGTTTAGCAGATTAGCAGCTCTCCATGATATTAATGTAGTTTGGGACCCTGAATCAATTAACGCCCGCATTGTGGTGAGATTCCAGTGTCTAACTACTAGAGTTTGTGTTGTCCCCATGTTGGTCGATGCCTTCTTGTTACCATGCAGAAGAGTGTGGTGATGTGCTTGGCACACAATGCATCGTATTGCGGATCTGCATGGGTTACTCCTAGGATGTCGCGTTAAACAACGTACACAAGTAGTTGTTTATCTGACCAACTTGCATCTGTCTAACGTTGGCATTAACTTGAACTGATTGCAGTCTTACAGCTGATGCTTTCCTTGGCATCCCTTTACTACACACTGGCTGTCTACGGTTGTAAAGTGTACCCGTTTCAGTCGTACCATTGGTTGCGGTTGTGCGTATACCACCTTGGTGGACTCCATAGCCTCTAGCGATTGGAATCTTCTTTCTATGAAGCTGAAGAATTCATTAATTCGTTTAGTTTCTCTCGGATTCTCGAATGATGTTTCGTAGAGCCTAGTGGTTTCCAGGTCTAGCTTTTTGCCTAGAATGAACATCACTAGGGCTTCAAAAGGAGAGTGTAATTTTAACTTGTTGATGTTGTGTAATATTTCAACTGCAGTATCATGCAAATTACGAATTGCTGCCGCTGATGGTGCATGTATTGTTGGTAAAGTTAATAATGAGTTGAAATACTTATTTGAGTGGTGACTGATCAACTGGGCTGCTCCCTTTTGTAGATTTACCTTCAAGTACGTCATTTTGATTGTGTCCGATAGCTTATTGTTGTTGTGGATGAGCTTGGTGAAAATATCGTTGAAGAAGCTCCAATGCTCATAATCGCCATGAAATGTTGGTAGCTCTATCTTGGGCACTTGTACCTTGGCTTCTCCAGCCTGGTGCGAAGTCTCTTCTTTCCGGTTGCGCTGCCATCGCAATGTTGTTGAGTCTACTCTATCCTTGAGAGCCTCATAGTAGTTATTTTGCTCTTGCTCTTCCATTTCTACTAAGAACTCTATGTGCAAATCGTCAATTGCCCCCATTTCTTGGGATAATTGAGCCATTTTTAGCTTTATGAACTCCATTGGAATGTTGTTGTCGTCCAATGCTTCTTCAATCGATTCTAATTTTCTGTGCATCCTCCTCATCAGGCCATCTTGCTTCTAGAGCAGCTTCTGGTTGTTGTGTGCCACCCCTTTACTGGAATTTTCAGACTGATGCTGGTAGTCCTCACTTGATGATTCAGATGATTGATTGGCTTTGTTGGTTGATGAAGTTTCATCTCCTTGGTCGTTGTTATTTGACTCCTCGTCGGCAAAGTTGATTTTGGAAGATGCGCCTGGGGTTGGCGTTGATGGCAAAGATGATGAGTTTAGGCATTGACGCATATCTTCAACATATTTTGTAAATCCTTCCCATACTATTTGCCTGTCTTTATAGTATGGGTGTTTTGGATCTAGTTCAGGCTGGAACTCCCTTATTTGATTGTCCACATCGACGTATTCGTTGTACGTTTTTTTGAGAGTTGCTATTTTCGCCTCAAGATATTTTTTAGTTTTCCGAGCTGCACCATCTTTTTGCATCTTTTTGCACCAACTCTACTGCCTTGTCAGGTACTGCCTTTATTGACAGGGGTGTTGGACTGTTTTTGTATGGCGTAGATTGATTTATTTGCCGGTTGTTGATTGGCCATTGAATTTCGATACCTGTTGTTGTGAGTTCGATGCTTCGACGTATCTTGGCCTGTAGCAATATGTTTGTGGAACGTGTTGGCTGCCGGTTGTTGTGGTAGATCGAATTCTTAATGTAAAATTCCTTTACAAAGTGAGTTTTATTGTCCACCGGTTTCTGTACTTAGGTGAGTATTTGGTTTACCACTATGGTGAGCTCCAAATATTCACTGAGAATTAAACCAACTGTTGTTATGCGTTTATAATTCAATTCTATCTTATTATCTGGATAAACCGGGCATTTTATACATGAAAATTGCTTACGATTAAAATCAACAATTATACAACAAATGGAATATTGTATTATTGCGCATGTTGACATTGATTCAACAAAAGGGTGTTTTCGGGATGGTTTTCGGGCCAATTTCATATATGTCGTACGAGAGACCTTTCCCGATCATTAAACGAAGCAAAAAATATTTCACCCTTATGATTAAAGGCGTTGAATCTACGGTATGGATGAATCGTACTGACGAAGGATTGGTAAGCTGACTATTCCACAGATGCATCAACGAAGATACGAACCATATCAAATGCGACTCCCTTTTAGCATAAAATCCGTAATCAGCATAAAACAATGAACCATCTTGTACAGTGTAGTTTTACACCACATAGCTTTGTTAGAGAACTGTAAATGGGCCAGAAAAACATCAAGTAAAAAACATTATTATATCAAAGGTTGGATTATCGATACTGTGCATTCAGACAGCTGACATAATATCGGAAAATATCGTTCAGCTCACATACCGAGGGTTAAAAACATATTACGTACAACCGTTTGAATACATAATAATTCGGCATTAGCTAGAATAAATAAGCGGACCACATACTCGTACACATAAATCGTATAAAATATGTATTAAGATCTTTATATGCAACAAGATAAAATATTGAACTCATTCGATCAACATACGAGAATACGTATGCATATATCTAAAATCCTATAATAAGAAGAGAACATGTATCAATGTCAGGTCTGCTTGTCGCATTTCTATATCGCGGCTGTCAATTTGAAAATTCAATAAATATAATTATGTGTACGAATGCAACAACACCAAAATATTATATTTACGTAATATGTAATTGTCAATGCACTTATCGATCGTTTCGCGATTTATGGTGTGACCGGTTAATAAGCAGTAATGCCTATAGCAATTGGCTGACACACGCCCAAAGGTAGTAAAATCGTAAATCTACATCATCAAAATGATTTTAATTTATGTAAAGCGTAAGTGATTGAAATAATGAAATCGCAACAAATGCGCTCGTACCTGTTATACAAAGTCGTTCAATTCAACGTCGTTAATTCTGTCTTAATTATAAAAGTCAATAATTAAATTTGCTCGTGCAATATACAATGATTTAATTGTTGCATTTTAATTATTTAGACTGTCTACAATGGTAACATAATTTTATTTTGCATTTTAAAATTTATTTAATTACGCGATTTTCTATGTACTTTTGAATCTTGCAATTTTGAAAATTATAGTGATTTGGTGCCGTACCGCACTAATTAAATGTCAGTCGCTTAAATTGCAGCAAAGCGCAACATTTAGAATAATTAAATAATATTACCATTTTAGAGTTAGAGTAGGTGATTGGGATCAAATTTATATATTTTAATTATTGTACAATTTTATCTGACGTAACATTAATGTTAGGATTAAATCGGTCGGACCTCTAAGTTATTTCTAACGGTATATCTGGTTACCAAGCCCTTCTGGATCAAGACGCCTTATCTGTGTATCGCAGATCTCTATGCACGGATGTACCCCTTTTCTCCGCTACTTTGAAGAACTTTAATCGTTAAGCAGAGTACATTATGGTACCTCCAAATATTCGTTGTATAATAAACTGATCCTCAAGTGTCCAACTACTAAACTAAGAAATGGAAACGTGAAAGAAACACAATAAAATACCGATAGCGGAAAATCCGCTATGAATAACAAAACACTCGAACAGAGAAACTCAGCGAGCTTAGGGAGATACTTCAGGTAAGCTATAATTGTATTAAATAAAGCGGTCACTATAAGGCGGTGATGCTTACGGTATATAAGAAACGAGAACGAAACATTTCGGGAGCTGCTGTATCAGCAGAGAATGTATCGAGTGGTATCGCATTCGTTAATGCTGATGGCCGCGGCTCTGAACGCTAGTCAACTAAGAATAGAGACGCTATGGAAACAATCCCGATCGACTCGAAGATGCCAACCTAAATGCTCGAGCCAACCTAAATGCTTAGATACCTGTAATTGCAAGGCAGCCTCGGCTGCTCTTCTGCTCAAAACAAATGAAGGGCAGTCACATATCGTCTTAATCTAACAACCTTTCGTCGGTGTAAAAACTACATACTTTTACATGCAAAGAAAACAGGCACTATTCATTCATGTATTCTTGCTAAATATAATTTTAATATTTTTCAACTACAAAACTACAGCAGCGCTGACGTAGGCTGCCATTGAGATGGACCGTCAAAATCTCCGGCTTATATCAGCTTGCCTTACACACAACGAAGATGATATCTCAACTAGAATTATATAAAGCTCATTAATGGAGGCTCATAAGAGTAAAGTTGGAATCATCCGGAGGAGCAAAGGGAATTCACGTGAAATAATTTCGTGAAGCAAAGTACCAACAAATGCTTTACTTCTGACTAACAAATTTGTGTTCCATTGAACATCTACTCACAAGTATTTTGCTAACGTCAATGAACCCCGGCTATTCTTAGTGCAAACCTATGTATAATCAAAGCCATTTTCAACTATGGCCGACCAATCTCAACATATGGATCAAATTTAAAGTTTTATGGTAAGCAGTGACCAATCCATTATAGTATGTGATATTCCAGTGCTCTTAGGCTCTCGGACGTGAATAATGTGGTAGACGAACAATAATAAAATCGAAAAATATCGTTATCGATAAGTTCACAACAAGTATTTTCGAAAAAAAAAACTCGAAATTATTTCGCAATTTTCTAATATTCTGCTTTTGTTTTACACGCCAACCAAACTGACAGAAAACATTAAACGAATCGAAAGTGATTCGAAATTGTTTCTTTTCATTATTTTCAAAATTTAATTTAAAAATTATTTCGTAAAAATGGTACACGATGGTCCAGGTAAACTTAAACGTTCATTTGGTTATATCTGATGACTAAATTTACAATTTTATTTTGAATAGAAAATGACGTGCCTCATACTACAACGGGGTCTCAGTTTGAACCCGCTTCGACGGAAGGGCCAGTTGATGTGAAAAATGCCTTAAATCGCCTAGTGAATGCAGTTGAGTATAGCGTGACAAGTTTTAAGCCACAAGATCGAGCCCAAATGTTTGGGGAACAATTTGCTTGTTTCCTACGTGGCTTAGATGATTTAGAATTTTATGACGCCATCATATACGCCACGACCTACATGAGAAACATGACTGAAAAGAAAATTGCCGAAAAATTATCAAATTCGTAAAAATATAATAAAGATTGCACTTTCATTTAATTTTAATTTGATTATTCAATGCTGAACTTCAATTCAATTTTCAACTAATTTCCAAGTTCTTGTTGCAATTGAGTAGGCCTACAAGATTTTGCTGTGTTGAATCGTGGTAAGAGGACTGACATCAGTTTCAAAGCTGTGTCTGAGTGGTTGAGCTTAATTCAACAACATTCTGGTGAAGTGTCCGTTACTAACGGTTTCGTAACAAAATCAATTTGCTTCCTTTGAATTTACCGTCTTATAGTTCCGAATCTATCCTAGTCGGTTTCCACTTATTAAGATAGGTTTTTGGTGTGTTTTGTAAGCAATTAAATATTGGATATAACTACTGTGGACAGGAATGGAATGGACATCAGGCACTTTCCATACCTTACTAAACTATCTACTCGTAATGAATTTAAATTGAATTTGAATTGAATATGAACTGAATGTGAATTGAATATGAATTGAGTATGAATTGAATATGAATTGAATATGAATTGAATATGATTTGAATATGAATTGAATATGAATTGAATATGAATTGAATATGAATTGAATATGATTTGAATATGAACTGAATATGAATTGAATATGAATTGAAGGTGAAGTGAATATGAATTGAATATGAATTGAATATGAATTGAATATGAATTGAATATGAATTGTATATGAATTGAATATGAATTGAATATGAATTGAATATGATTTGAATATGAATTGAACTTTATCCTGATGTTCTTCTATGACCTTTATATGTCGAAACATCTTCCCGATGTTGCAGTGAACACATATTGGTACCTTTGCCATCTCAGCACGATTGATAAAAGATCTTGCTGAAGGGTTAGGCCATTTAGTTGTGCATCATTAAGGCAAGTTGTATTCATTAAAGCATCAAAAACTACTCGAAGTTTAGTTGTAGGGTTTTTGATTTATTACACCAAAATGTGGTAAATAATTGTTCCTCCTTGCTGAATCGTCTGCTGGAACCATAAATCATAGGCTCAAGTATTCGTCTATAAAATTTTGATAGTCGCAAAGTCGAAAATATTTTGGAGACTGAGTTTATTCGATTTCCCAGAACCGTTGAAGATCATCATCTACAGTTGAAATCATGGATTATATCTGATCTTCACTGGAAACTGATTTTATAGCTCCAACATGATCCAACTCAATTTAGTAAGTCGAGCTGTGGGTCCCGCAATTAAAATATCAGAAATATAATGCATTCCAAAAAAAATTCGACTCCTGGAACACTGAACTACGGATCGGCCGAAGACATACGCATTGACAAGCAGTTTAAAATTCGTTTCCAGATAACATTTACAAAAACTTCCAACACTGTCATTGAGTATTTTGACAGTGTAATTGCTTAATAACTGGTTCGGTAAATGTCTACGTCATTTTTACTATCGTCGTGATTGATAACTTGATAAACTACTTTTTGGTGTTTTACCTAAGTACAATTTCCACTTCAATATAAGGACAGCTTTTATGGCAACTTAACTTTAATGTTAAAAATTGTATACACGGAAGCTTCAAAGTTGCGTGTTAGAAAGTAAATGCACTCAGCAGCACTAACCAATCATACAGTAAGACAACTGGATTTTGTGACACTCTGGAATTTGAATCCAGCCATCCGAGTTCAAATCTCGGTAGAACCTGTATATCACATTTTCTAAACTCTTGACAATGCACAAAACACTTTGCGCAAAACACTTAACCGGTTTTACCGATACAACGATGAATGTCATCCTAAATGTTGACTACAAAAGAACAACAAGTACTCGTATACGTTGCAGAATTTAGTTTCTTCCATTTTACTTTAATAAATTGGTTACGTCATAGAATAATGGAGAAATTAAAAAGTTGATTGAGTTCATCGCAATGTGTTGTATCAGCGAGATTTTTTTAATCTGATCATTCATAACACCTTCGATAGCTCAGTTGGTAGAGCGGTGGACTGTAGAGGAAATTAGTAGAAATCCATAGGTCGCTGGTTCAAATCCGGCTCGAAGGAAAATACATTTTATAAAACATTTTTAATAATAAACTTTATTCGGACACTTTAACAGCACTTCCATTGTCTCCATTAACTTTAACATAATCACCAGTTTTAAATAATTTTAAAGCACCTTGGGCACCAATTATACACGGAATACCATATTCTCGGGCTAAAATCGCGCCCGTACTAGTTAGACCACCATATTCGATTACAATACCACGTAATACATTAAAATACATTAGGAATCCCAAATCTACGCTGTACGTTATTAAAATATCTCCCGGCCTAATGTTGGCCACATCATCGTTTGAGATCACGACACATGCACGTCCCGTACACATTTGATTTGTTAACGGTATTCCAATTACCATATTCTCGAATATATTGTCGGCCATTTTTATTTCAGCCACTCCTTTAACAAATGCTCCGTACGGTTGACGATTCCACGAATCATATAATTGCTGTCGTCGCATGGCCTTTTTTATAAGACTGGAGCTTCGCGTTTTAAACACCTGTCGAATTTCATCATTTGTAAGGAAATATATAAGATTTTGACTTGGTAGCAAATCCTCTTCCGTCATAAGTTTGCCTAAGTAGTTAAACGCGATACGAAGTTCATGGTAAAAAGCAAACACATTTATTCGGCTTAGTTCACGCCGCTCAACCGTTTTCCGATACATTGGTAATAATTTCGATAGGAACTTTTTGGTCGCTGGCTTTTTAATCGTTTCCAATTTATCCACTAAATCGGTAACGTTCGGCTCTGTACCATCATAGATATGTTTCTTAAGGGGGTTATAATTTTTTAGGGACATTTGCAAAATTTCTACTATTGTGGTTTGTTGCATGCCCCAGGTGGTCGACATAATTTCACACTCGCGAATTGCATGAAAATAGTTTTTTGTGATGAATTCTTCAAACGATTTGAAAATATCTGGATAATTTTTTTCGAGCCATTTTTCAGCATCTTCAGGTCGCATATTTATAAATTTTTCTGACTCGCCGGTTTTAAAAATTGATTTTGTAATCTTGTACAGATTATTAGGAATTTGGGCTGCATCAGGATCTATGCATCCCCCTAATATGGTAAGTACATCCATTTTGACGTCGTCCGAAATCTCTTCTTTACCTTCGAGCATTACTAATAGTGTGACAAGAAGTGAGAATTGCGTCACACTCGATATCGTTAAATGCTGAGCAAACACATCAAACTCTTTATCCAATAAAATTTGTAAATCATCGAATAAATCTTTTGCAGATTTAAATTTAACCAAATTGTCTAAAAAATAGCGGCCTATGTACTGCCGAATGAATTCAAAAAAATTCTTAAATCGTTTCTCATTAAACCAAATCGATTGACTGGTTTGTAAATATTGTTTCGCTTTTCGCACCAAACTCATTTGGCCGTAACGATGCTTGGCCACTTTTAAAATATCGCCGGACAAAGTTGCACTCCCAAACTGAAGGTAGGTGGAGAGCTTGCCTGATTTTGAAATACCACCGCCCGATTTTGATAGGAACACCGAGTAGAGATCGTAATATAAGTGATATTTTTTCATAATCACCGATCGGCTGTACAATCCTGAATTTTGTTGGCCAAAACGGCTTTTTGCCATACATTTTTCTAAATTTTTTGTTGTAATTGAGTAAGTAAGTGGGGTGACGGCACCCGGCAATAATTCACCTAAATTTACGTTGGTACATAAATCATCCATGCTCATGACCGGACTATCAAATTCGTGTATTAAATCCCAATCCGAGATTTCTTTTAGCGCAATTATAGGCCGTGCCTGAAGTATGTATATATCATCACCATTCAATGCCCACTCAATATCCAATGGCATTGTAAACATTTTTTCTAGTTTAACTCCCAGATCGGCAAGCTTCATTACTTCAGCATCCTGAATTGTGGACTGTGTTTTAGCCGATTTAATTACATGAAAACCAGAATCATTAAAATTGCGGCATATCACGAACGTTTCTAATTTGGTGCCGTAATTTCCGGTTATCACGGAATAGCAAGCATTTCGCGTGTTCGGATCTTGTGTAAAAATGTTTCCTGATTTTTCGGAATTTATCATCGCTTGTACTACCACAGACATACCGCTGCTGATAGGTTGGATATGTTTTTTACGATACGTCACACTTTGAATACTGAATACGGCGGCCCAACAAGCTTTCACCCCATTCAAAATCTCGGTTAAGTTTCGAGCGCCCAAAATTGTTTCAAACTGGCCGGCTAAAGATACTTCACTACCGTCCTCCAATATACAGGATGATCGAATTGCAAAATCCGGTTTTATCAAATCGTACGTGGTCAGTTCGGCATCAATTGAAATTTTAATTTCTGGCTCGATATTACACCGTAAAATAGCAGACTGCATTTGTTTGCACGCATCTTCTAAATCGCCCTCTTTACGTAAGTGGCAAATTTCAACCAAATCGTTTAATGCATCCCGCATTTCGGAATTCCGTTCTATTTGAATTTTAAGTGCAGCTTGGCTTAATACAAATCCGTGGGGTACCTTAAAATTAGGAAAATTTGGTCCTAACTCGAATATTTTATTATCCGAGAGTGATTTTAAAATTGCAAGTGATGCCCCTTTTCCGCCAGCGATTTTTTTACTTTGTGCCTCACGAGATTCTAGACAGAACACTAATTTGCTCTCCAATGGTGCAATATCGGGATAATAAAGTCGTTTAATATGTTCACTGTAGTGTACAACGTCATCTGAAGTGTAAGGATACCATAACATCGAAATACCAAAACAGCGGCCACCATTCAACCCAAACCTTGTTGGGATATTAAATGCGGCCCAATCAAAAGGTTGGCCACCTAAAAGTATAACATTTTCGGAGTTATGCATATGAATATTAACAGTGTACGTGGTACCATTAGCCGAGAATTTAATAATTTTCGATTCAGGCAAATCGAATGAAACTTCAGCAAATGATGATAGATGAAAATTCATCCAGTCAATCGGGTAAACATTTCCGTTTGGAATACGGATATTGCCAAATTGTGAACTAAAATAAGAACAGCATTGTCATACCGAATCAATGACATAATTAAATATACTCACTGTGTTAATCCTTGCTTAGCACTGTAAGCTCCCAAACAAAAAACGCTCCCATCACAACAAACTCCAATAATAGATCCGGTGCGATGTAAATGTGCCACTTTATGAGGGCCCCATCGCCTTTGCCGCAAGCCAGGCAGATTTAATTCAATCTTTTCCATTTTCGGATTATACATTTCGATATTACCCTCACTTTGGATGAATACTTGGCCGTATAAGGCACCAAATTGATCATAACCTCCAGAATCGTATTTCTCCACCATGTGCAACCAATTTCCATCTCGCCATGGTTCTGTTGCAATTGCGGTCGCCATTAATTTTGGACTCCAGCCGTAAGGCCAGTGAATTGGATCCGAGCATGCGGCCCACATAAAACTAAATTGAACATATTTTAGCTCCTCTTCATGAATATCATTTGAAAAGTGCTTCCTCACGCCCAGCCGTAATTGCCCGTTAAATGAAACTCGCCATCGGGAATAAGGCACAATGCATTCCAACTTTAAACCACCAGCATCGAAATATTTTGAATTTGTATTTACAAATCGAGTATCAGGGTGATTCGGTAGTGTATATGTCAAGTTATTCTTGAGCTTCAAAATGAGCCACACTTCGGAGATACGGTGGCGCCGCCTTGTTATCTTGATCAAGAGCGAATTACCTTCCATATCGGTCCCATAAATTAATTGACTTTCGGCGCTGTTTGCATTCTCGAGCCGTTTTAAATCTTCGGATTTATAGTTTCTTGTCTTTTGTAGTAAATTCTGGTATTGCTCCTTTTTCAGCTTACGAATTTTCCATTCAGCCCACCATTTCTTCAAAATGAAATTCCAATCTGCAAATGAAAAACAAAATTAATAAATATTAAACCAAAATATATTTCCTTCGAGCCGGATTTGAACCAGCGACCTATGGATATCTATATACTATATTACTTCTACAGTCCACCGCTCTACCAACTGAGCTATCGAAGGTTGATATAACCTGACAATTTATTTTCATTTGAATAATTTATTGCACGAGATAAAAATACGTTTTTCAAAGTACGTCATGGTAATTAGTGTAGATGGTTTACACACAACTTTATATTTAATATGCCGAAATAACAAAATTGTTATCTTTATTGCATGTCAGCTTATCTGAACTTCTGGAATTGACCAGAATTTTAACAAACTTAAAACTAGAATATCGTTTATTTATATACACTACACGCTATAATTGAGCTAAAATAGTGTATTACAATGTTCTTGTTCGAGCAGCTAACATTTAAACCTTGTACTGAGACAAGAAAATTGATACTACAATGCAGGGATTTGGGTATTATCCAAACTGTGTACGATAATTATATGCTTTTACTGTAACACAGTTTTTAATCACACCTCGGAGAGAATACCACTGTTACGAGCTGATTTTACTTTTTTAAAGAAATTTAACAGCAACGTGTGGGCAAAGCTCGTCACGACAAATAACACAAATTCCTAGTGTTCAGTTGGGCAAAAATGACAAAAAATTACACGATATTTTTATCAGCTTTTGCCATAAAACGCACTCATGAAATCACAAAAAAAACCAAGAATATTTTTGATCTGGCTGTCAAAATGTGTGTACATTTTATTTCTAATGTTTTTGCGTTATAATTTTACATGGACAGTTTGTTCAACTTACAATGACTTAGCTATTACTATTCGTCTATTTACGAGGTCAAATTAGTGCATACATATCAAATTAGTAATTAGTGAAATTAGTACATATTAAATGTATGTTATGGCAGCGTCAGCAATGTTTACACGTACAGAATCAATTTTTTCCCAATTAGATCGTTCACTCGGGTTTGTCATAAAATTGTACGGGGTGAAGTTAGGATCATAAAAAATATGATGATAACTTTTATCATTTTCGTCGAATTGAATACACCGAATTAAACAACGCAACAATCAACTTACAACTGAATTTATGAATCGTAGTCAGCTCATTAATCAACATTTGTCATGAGAGAATGAACTTAAAACCAAGAGAGACACGTGTAACGAACCCACAGCAATAAGAGCTCTTCCAAATGCCATCTCCCTTCAGTACGAACTTTAATCAACGAATGTCCAGTCAATCAACCGCAATCTTACATCTACAACACCAGTGATTCCTGTATCCGATAATAACTCTGTTAACCATGGAAATTATCAGTAACAATATACCTCCCTGCCGGCTCAGAGTAGCTCCTAAACTTAAGAACATATTCGTTTCAAGGCTCAATATCGACGATAAACGCAGATCTTTTTGTACAAAATAATTCCATTTTGAATCTGTCTGACTCGAACCTAGTTCAATGTAGAAATATATCTTGCTACAATGATCATGTTTCCTCCTTTAAAGTAATGGTCGTGGAAACTATCGACTTACTAATGTCTCCAGTATCATCATCACGTATCTGTAAGAATCTGTTGAGCTCTGTCCTGAGAATAATCATACTCAAACCAACGCAAACCAAAAAAACTGAATTATTTGTCTCTTATTACCAGAATATAAGGGGACTACGAACAAAATCCGGTGAAGTATTTTTGCAAATTCAAGCCCATTTTTATGACATTTTTGCACACATTGAACCAAATTTAACTAACGACTTCGACTGTAATGATATTTTTTGTCAGATTATATTGTTTTCCGTAAAGATGGTTCCGTTTCTGATGGTATACTGAACGGTAGAGGTGTTATGATCGCAGTGCAAGCTAACTTTGACTACTCAGTACTCAGTAGTGGTAATCCCGAAAACCAATAATATTTAGCTGATTCGTGTTAAATCAACGAGGATTATACGAACACACACATATATATGTTTTGTGTTGTTATTTACACCCTAATGGTCATGCGGACACATACCAGCTCCTCGTGGATGCTGTCGATTTCGTTTTTGATAGCATTGATATTTTAGATGATCTTTTTACGTTGGCGATTTGAGGATAATACCCATTTCTTTTGCTGCGAATGCATGATCTGCAATAGAATCTTTGATTACTGATAACGTTTTAAATTCTGGCTTGATGCAAATCAGTAACGTTAAGAACAATCTAACCAGGTAGCTTGACTAGTATTCCCTTCTGGCGCCAATGAAACTTCACCTAGTTTTAATTTCCGTAACGCCGATTTAAAGAAGTAACACCGATTTTAAAACCATTCTCGACAATAATTCCAACCTGGAAACCCAAACTCTTAATTCTTAATGAACATTTACAATAAATTTAGCAGCGTGTCTCACAAACTGTACAATGGTTACATCGGTAGTATGCAGTCGGAAATAATCGCTGACCCAAAGCGTTTTTGGCAATTCATAAACTCTAAGAAGAAATCAGATAAATATTCTTCTACGATGAAGTTCAGTGATAATTGTTCTGGTGACTCCAAAACCACTTGTTTGCAAATTATTTTAATACTGCCTATACTCCAACATCTCTGGTCTCTATTCAAATTGATCTTGATACTGTAGTAAGGAACATTAACAAGCTAAAATAGCGAGCGACCTCTTCTATCGTTTTAAAAAATTGTGTTTGCAACTTAGCTCCGCCACTTACAACGCTGTTCCAAAACTCGATCACGCAAGGAATATTTTCATCGATATGAAGAGACTCTGTTATAATACCGACCCATAAGTATGAATGTTATGGAGCGTAGAAACAAAGTTGATGATATTACCACGGACATCAGCAAGGCATTTGATAGGGTTTCCCATAAGATAATTTTGTTTTAACTCAGGGTTTTATCTGAGGGAACGCAGGTATCAGGTGATGTTTAGGTCATCAACATCTGCTCCTTTTATAGCTACTTTCGGATACCGAAAGGTAGTCATCTTAGGCCAAATTAATGTTTTATCCATATCAACGATGTCGTTTTCGTGAGTCAAAACGCCATTCTATTTAGAAGACCTCATAGAATGACTCAATGCCAATCCATTATACATACTTTACAAAACGTGCAAATTCCATTAGTCTAGAATATACCAACAACAGTGCTGTTGTTGCCAGAGTTTTAGCCATACGGGACTTAGGGGTAATTTATGAACGCGAACTTCAATGATCACATCGATTTGTCAATCGCTGGTCTAAATAATTTTTGAACCCTTATGTTACAAGGGCTATTTATATGGCATTAGTTCGGACTTTGCTCGAGTATGCTAGTTAGGATGGGTCCTCGTACCATGAAGTGCACTTACGAAGGATTAAAGCTGTACAACGTAGATTTCAGCGCTTTGCTCTGCACGGATTTCCATGGGTGGACATTTATAACTTGCCTCCTTATCTTGACCGCTTGGAGCTTATTAATTTAAAGCCAAACAGAAAGCGACGATCTGTTACAGACATCGTTTACACTCATCAACGTTTATCTAATTTAGAATTGCTCCTTAAAGAACGGCTTACAATCAGAACGAGCCTTGAAATATTTCGAATTTCTTGACTACCACATTAGCAAAATCTCTGTTAAGAAATTATTATTTGCTACCAACCGATAGACAATAAACTTAAATTTTTTTATTTTTATATAAATTTCCTTTTTTTTCTAATAGACTTTAAATTTTCGGGTTTTTTGTTTTTGAAAAAAGTAAAATGGAAAATTTCAATAGAGATATGAAAAATGGTTTATTCAAAGTATTGTCCTTCGCTTTCTACACACTTTTGCTGTCTCTCTGTCAATTGAATACAACGACGATAAAACGACGCTTCGAAACTGGCCAAGTGTAGCTCTGTCAAGCCACGCGCCATCGACCGGAACAAGTGATAATCCGAGGGAGCCAGGTCTGGCGAATAAGGCGAGTATGGAAGCAAAAGTCCTATTCGTGTCTCGTGTCATATTCTGGCCGTTTTTCAAGCATTGAAAGCAAGCAAGATTTGGCCGTGCCGTCGATGTTGATGCTTCGCCAGGTGAAAGCCACGACCTTTTGCATTTGGAATTCTTAAAAAAGATTCACTTCTCATCTCCCGTAATAATGCGATACAGGAAGCTCTTTCTTTCATGCCGTAGAAGTAAAATTACGCAAATGGCTCTTCGATTTTCCATCTGTCTCTCAGTCGTCACATACGGCACCCATTTTCCCTCCTTTTGAATTTTTCCCATAGCATGTAAACGTTTGGAAATACCTTGGCAAATCGTGTTTAATGCCTCCGCAAGTTGATCTTAAGTTTGCGTATCATCTTCATCCAATAACGCTTGCAGCTCGCTGTCTTCAAATGTTTTCGGTCTTCTGGAGCGCTTCTTGTCTCAATATCGAAATCGCCACTTCTAAAGCGTTTAACCAATCTGCACAGGTAGTTTTCGATGGTGCATGTTCGCCGTTTTTTTCAAGTTGAAGCAGAAAAGCAAAGTTTCCCACAAATGCTGTTTATTTGGCACAAAACTCATTTAGATTAAATGCGATATCTGCTGGTATTACAACTGGTTATCGTTAACCACGCTATGAACAAAACACAACTTCTGAAATAAATGGCAACTAGATGTGTCGCTAGCACCATCTATGTGTGAAACCTGGAAATTTAGTTGTGCACCTGATAATCCAGTATTAACTCTATCCAGTATATATCATTCGCAACATTTTTTTATTTTCCCATTTGCGTTTCATTTAATTTTATTTTTACTTATATTATTTGTTCTAATTTCTTTCTTTTTTTTTATTTTTTTTTATTTTTTTTTTATTTTCCCTGATCTGTTCTGGGGCCGAAGCTCTCCCTACTCTTTCGCGGTTCGCTTATTTACGTCCTTACCTTTACGCCTGTATTGGCCAATTCGAGGACGTACGGATATAGGTCCGATTTTATTACCATCTGCACATTGCATAGCTCCATGCCAGCCTATACTGGCATGGAAGATGGGTCGGCCCGTGAGCCCCGCACTCCGACAGGGGGTCATAGATGTGTTCCTTCTCATCCCAAATCGTAATTTGTTGATGAAAATTCCTTTTGCATCCTGCCCCTATCGGGATTCGAACCCGGTACCTCCCGATCCAAACGCCAAAGCTTTAACCACTATGCCATTTGGTCGGTTAAGTTCTTTCTTTCCCCGCGTTCATGCCTGCCTGCTTCACGCAGGTCATTTGTCGGTTTCTAATCTTTTACGACGGGGTATCATTCTCCTAAACTTAGTACAAATAGAATCAGCAATTTTATTTCATTAATTATAGTTCCTTTAATACATTTTTTATTTCGGTTAATATTAATTTATTTTTACGTTTTCGTTTTTAATTTTAATGAATGATATTCTTGTTTATCATTCCCCTGAATTATATTCAAAAATAAAATAATAATGTAGAAGACTCCCCACGTGCGGTTAGGGATGGGTGATCAGTCGTTAGGATTTATTATTATTATTAAGATTTGTACGAATCGGGCAAGAATCAGATCAGCAGAACTGCCAAAATATCACAGTGAACCAATTGAGTTAACAAGAGCTTGAAAAATCGCGGAGCAGAACCGTTAAGAGTGATGAGAGAAAGCAGAAGCAACGAAACAGCCAGAAAGGAAATGTATAACTTATTTATATTGTGCAGAATAAAATTCAATCTTTTCGGATTATCATGTAATACATTTGTTATTAACCGACCCAAGCTTTTTGTGAAGCCTTCCAACATACACCGCGGCATTAGACGCACTCATTGTACATGTGTCTGATATGAACACGTAGAACGTAAAACAACCCGGCAAATATTTGTGTCGTCGGTGACATGTCTTGCCGTGACCTTGGAAAGAGAAGGACATACGATTTTTTCGAAAAGGGAAAAACCATCATTGGTGAAATACACAAAACATTTCTTATGGTTGTCTCTCTTGCGTAAACAAACTGACGATATGGGGATTGTCGTGATATGCAGCGCCCCTATTGGTTATAATTAAAATAAATACGACATACTGTGGTGGTATTGAAGTTTATAAAGAAAAAGTTTAGCATTGAAAAACCTCATTGAAAATGTACAAAAAGTGGCCTGGGAAAGTACGCCTGATCAGCAAGGAATATTACAAAAAAGTATATTCTATCCGGTTGAACTGAGAGAATTGATTAACGAAAACAATAGAACTCGTAAGACAAAACAAACCTAAACAACTTGTGCAACAAACTTTAACTACTTATAAAGCAGATTAAGAATGAGTCAGTTGATAGCTTCCTGAGTAATCTGACAGGTAAACCTGACACGGACTATTCCCTGGAAGGCCATCAAAGATTTGAAAAGGCCAAAAATGCAACTGCCACCCATAAAAATGGTATATGGAACGAGGGCTCGCAGCTGACCAGTTTGTCGAACACCTAGAATTTTCCTTCAATAGACGAGGTACCTGTGCTACCTTACTTTGAAAGAAATCAAACAATAAGTAAAAACCGCAAAGATAAAAAATTCCTTGGCTACGACTTGATAACGGGGCAGTCAATCAAAGTCCTACCAGAAAAAGCACTAAGGAAATTAAAGCACATAATCAATGCTATCTTTAGACTAAGTTGACAGGGAAAATCATAATTATTCCAGAGCCTAATAAACCGCTAAACGACAAAACGTCGTACAGGCCAACTTCTTTACTAACAATAACACCAATGATTTCCGAAAGACTGTGTCAGAAAGGCACTCAACGATAGAACAGGTTATGTACCTGGATCACTGATACAATTGAGGAGGCGCTAGCAAAAAGGAAAGTATGTTCACCAATATTCTTAGATGTAGCCCAAGCTTTTGATAAGGTTTGGCACCGTGGTCTGGAATTTAACCTCCATCGAGATTTGCCAAAACGATATTTTGAATTTCTGAAGTGTTACATTAATGACTGTTACTTCCGAATGGAACAGGAAGAGGACCACTGATGGTATTGTTGAGTCAACACGGAAACTGCAAAATGCTATTAATATAGTTAATAACTGGACAAAAATTGAAGAATAACACTAAGCGAATCGAAATCAAGACATATAAACTTCACAAATATGAAATTAGTACCGGCACAACGCTAGACTCTAAGCCCGGGTCAAAAGCGCATGTTAAAAAGAAAAGGCAAGAACTGAATTTAAAATTCAGAAAAATTCACCGGCTTATTGGAAGAAACTCCGAACTGACAACGCACCACAAACTTCTGTTATACAAACAAATATTAAAATCTATCTGGACGTACGGTATTCAGCTTTGGGGCTGCACAAAGAAAACTATAATTAAGATCGTACAAACATGTTAAAACAAAGTACTACGTAGCATTGTGAATGCTCTGCTGAGAATTAGTGGTTCCCTGAGTCGCTGTAATCAAAGTACTAGCAGAGCGCTGAGATGAATCGATAGGTTATATCCCATAAGAATGGACTACCACAATTCAGCAAATAATGTAATAATTACTAGATAATTCTAAAAAAAATTGCACTGGACATGGCTAAATTAGAATATGAATTGGCCCTGGGGTACCCTTTATATGTCCCACAGAAAATTATTTTGAGAATATTTGTAAAGAAACCAAGAATTGAACCATCTTGGAATTGATTCATTACAACCAACATCTTGCCGTTAAAACACTTGTATGTCTATAAACTTGTATGTTCTCTGTAACATTCCAAGATATTACAACGACCAATTCCGTCGCTCTAATCCTTTTCAATATGTTCCCACTTTACATTAGGCAGGACATTTATTTGAAGTCTGTTGTACCTAAAGTTAAACAGTGGCTATTTGAAACTGTTGATATCACCTTTTTATTCAGGAAGCTCAAGGTCTTCTCATAGCACGAATAATACGAATGCGAATAAAATACTTGACATTAAGCCATTGCGCACACATCTAAACAAACACTTGACTTCTTTCCATTATCTAAATAATATCTTATCAATATCAAGAAATTCGATTCATACTAACATATTGGCTCAAAAAATCAAAACCCCATTTATAATATTTTCTAATCCATGTGTTTAGGAAATGCAGCAAACTGATATAAGAAAACTAATACACTTATCTTACCTGGAACCGTATAATGACCAGATGATTCTTTGAATTGTTTTTGGCTGGCGGATAACACGTAAACCACAAACAGAATTACAATCAGTGATGTAATTACCATAAAATCGAATATATCCATTGTAAATCCACGTTAGTTTCCGAACACTTCACTTAAATATTTAAACACATTCTAACTATGTATATATGATAGAACGACTGAACTTAAATTTCGAACCGATCACTTCCTTACAATTCACTAAACTGATTTGGTATGCATACGATGATATCACAAAATATTAACCTAATTGATAAAATAAGTTACTGGGGCGTCGAAATAACCGGGGGTACAACGAATATTTGCACTTGCACATCAGTCGCGTATGTATCCCCCCAAATTATATCGGCATCCGCTAATGAATTTATATATTACCTACAACATATTATGTTGTTGCGTTAATTACAAACACAATACATTCACTTATGCACATACGCAAAATCAACTCGCAGATCGATAAAATTAGACACAAACTGATCAGCTGCGATTAACAGTCCAAACAAAATATTTTATTTTGTTTCCTCGATAATGAATGTCAAATTATACTTCGCGCGTGTGCTTGTACAGTGTGTGCTGAAGATCAACGACTTTTGATCGATTATCTCTTAGTCTTATATATTTTTAACTTTAACTCTGTATATACACACATTTCGTAACTTTGATTAAATATTCTGTTCGGTGCGTTTAAGAAAAAATTATTAAGACATGGGAGTGTACACGAATATAAGAATAAGAAACGGTGGTGCGGTACGGCAGGAAGACTTAAATTCGGTGATGAAACTCTAAACAAATTAAATTTTATAGTTTTGTATAAGTTTATCGGATATCGTAAGCGTTAAACCTTGAACGCTGGAATTATTCAAACTATTAAGTGTGTTTCGTTGTGGTAAGAAGTGGATTATACAAGATGAATAATTTGTTTTAACCATTATGCTGTAAGATGAGATGAAAACCTTTTGAGATATTTCTATATTCACGCAACTTATTTCCAGTACTTTTAACCGACACGACCCTTACCCCAAGGGTCGATGCATTTCTTCGCCTCTACCGATTGGGGACTCTCATATATGGTGTAACACCCCACTCGACCCGGTATTTCTGAATATAACGTTTATATATAGACGTGCAAATGTACTGAAACATCATGCTAAGTGTGCAATGGGAGAAGCGACCTATATTTAGTTCCTGGTTCAATTATCGATCCATTAGAGGTGCTGGACTGTTGGAAAATCAAAATCTGAAACTAAAAACGGATAGTTGGATCATCTTTACCCAAAAGAGGACCCGAGAGATATACTTCTGCATATTGGTCTAGAAAATACAACTGTCCAAAGGTATAAACTCTTGGGTTTAAACTGTTGCAGTATTATCACATCGGGATCCCATCCAGAGATTGGGCCTACATAATCCGCGCAAACGTGAAGAAACAATCTCGAATGACTCGAACTTGGCATCTGTTACTGATTTGTAGTTGAGCAATTATACAAAACACGATGCATTCGTTTCATGATGGCTTGTGAAATCAGTAACCGGGTGAGTGGTTGATCTTTCGGGAGGATGATTGGATTTTTCCCTCCAACCGGTATCCAAAATAAGTTTGTACTTTACTTATCTTGGAGGGATGGCTGGAAATATGACAAAGATTTACCGAAACACGTTAACCAGCAAGAACTACTGACAATCCTGGAAAATAGACGGATGCTTTGAAGAGTTAATTCATTGGAAATATCTTACTGGATGAAATCGATTCACCGACGTTACCTCAGTCTATTGGAATAAAAGCACCGAGTAAAACCTTAAGAAATTCTGTGTTTCTTCTAGAAAATAAACTCAGGACAAACTATGATTCTCACGAACCGGTGAACACGATGTGCACAAGTTTTAACAAAATTGACCATCTTTTTGACTTTTGCCTAAACAAAAGCAGGTTTAATAGTAAATTGAAACAATTTTATAGTTGACTATTTTTAACAAAAACTTTGTTGTATGTTCCTAATTCAATTTTGTAGACTTTTCTAAAATAAATGATACTACCCATTTTTTCACCCTACATGCCATTCCTCTCAACAAAAGGATTCAACATGCAAAAGGCATCAAGAGGGATTCAAAATTCATCGAGATATCATGTTAGCGAACTATGAGTTGCCAGAACCAGCTTGACAAACCACAGTACAAACCACTAAACGTGGTAAAGTGATAGACTTAATTGGTGCAACTTTTGTTGTGCCTTTGTCGCGTAAACTTTCGAAGAGGCATTTACCGTGACGTTTTGAATGATTTACCCAGCGAATAATTCTAATGGCCTCCAAAAATCGAAACCGTTTCGATATAGATGAGTGTTCTTTACGCGATTGTTGACTATATGCCAAGTACTCACAATTGCAGCGTAATAGTAGGGGATACCCAAGCAAACGAATAACTTATCTACGATAATTGGACGATATTGTTCATTTGTTTCCGGCACAAATATCCGATATCGAGCTGATGTTAATTTCGAAAGAATCCACCATGTGCAGTTTAAGAGATTGCACTATCTCGTGACATTTTTAGGTATCTCATTCATTAACGGGAAGCAAGACAATAATTTGCCGATCATCAAGTCGTAGAAGTCTCTTGAAGTGATTTTGGCTACTATTGGGAATCTCTCTTGTTGTCTCTTACTAACTAATGGTACGAATATCAAGTTACAATGGAGCACTCATTATATCGTCCCAAACTGATTAGTCTGGAGAATTTCTCCAAACGTTTTGTCAATGATAGTTGAAGTGACTATGTACCTAGCAAACTGAGTGTTTTGAGCACAATGTCAAAATTCGCGATAGCCGCTATGAGCTTCGATAGCTGATTGTTAGCGTGGGGAGATCTGACAATTGTATGCGAATGTGATTCTATGTAACACAAATTTACGTTTTTACAATTAATATTATAAATGTTCACACAGCTTAAAGTATATTCGTATTCGAACCATTTTTATTTTTTCATTTTGGCGTTTTTTGTTCGTTATAAATTTTCATGACACTGTTTATATTTTGAAATTGAATAACCTTGGACACAAATGGCTTGTAAAGGGTGTTTTTTTAAGAGGTTGCCGATTTTTTTTTTGAATAAAACACATATAAAATTATGAAATGACCAAAATTTTTTTTTATTTGGTAGATAATTTTTTGGCATTTAACATTTAAACACAATTTTTGGCATATGGCTACCACGACTATTTTTCACAAATGTCATTCTGGAGGTCCAATTTTCCAGCACTTTTTCAAGCATTTGAGGGCGTATGTCAGCAATGACACGTTGAATATTGGTTTCCAAAGCGTCAATCGATTGAGGTTTATCCACATAAACCAATGACTTCACGTATCCCCACAAAAAGTAATCGAGTGGCGTCAAATCGCACGAACGCGGAGGCCAATTCACCGGACCATTTCTCGAAATAATGTTGTCGTTGAAAGTTTCTTTCAATAAGTCGATTGTTTCACGTGCTGTATGGCAAGTGGCACCATCTTGTTGAAACCACATTTCATTCATATCCATATCTTCAAGATTTGACAACAAAAACTCATTTAACATGGTTCTGTATCGATTTCCATTCACGGTAACGCGTCGTCCTTCCTCATTTTTAAAGAAATATGGACCGATGATCCCACCAGCCCATAGACCGCACCAAACAGTACATTTATCAGGATGCATTGGTAATTCTAGAACGGCGTGTGGATTATCTTTGCTCCAAATGCGACAATTTTGTTTGTTGACGTATCCATTTAACCAAAAATGCGCCTCATCACTGAAGAGAATTTTACGGTAAAAAAATGGATCTTCGTTCAATTGATTTAACGACCAATCACTGAATTCACGGCGCAAACGATGGTCGTGTGGCTTTAATTCTTGCACCAATTGAATTTTGTATGGCACCAAACCCAAATCTTTACGTAAAATTTTCCATAAAGTCGATGGACAAAGTCCAATTTGCTGAGCACGACGACGAATCGATAAATTGTCGTTTTCTCGAATTTCGTCGAACTCTTCTCATTCTTGTCGGTGGCTTGGCATCCAAAAGAGTGAATGTAGACCGAAATTTGGTAATTACGTTCTTTATGGTGGTCTCTGACGGACGATTATGTGCACCATAAAATTCACGAAGTGCTCTATAAACATTTTTAATTGAACACTGATTTTGAAAATAAATTTCCACGATTTGAAAACGTTGTTCTGGAGTTAACCTATTCATAATGATTTGCCAAACAATACTGAGTAGAAATGCCACTTTGAGCTGTCAAAACAACTGTCATAAAATAAAACGACATCTATCGGAAAAACAAACCTCCTAAAAAAACACCCGTTATATTTGCCAAAAACGAGTGTGATGTGTAACTGATTAACAGTTTGACAGTTTGTTCGATTAATTTAATTGCTACATTATCCTACTCCCATTGATTTGAAATGGACGATACACTTTATTGAAAACGAATTGGTTTATTTATTATTCAACCCGTTCTCCACTTAAGTCGTTCAAAATGTTACTCGCTTGTGGGGTTTTTTAACTGGATAAATCAGTAGGAATAATGTTAGATTGTAATGTTTCTGATAACGAACTGATTTGTATTTAATTTATTTTGTATTTCGTATTCATGTATCTGTAGAATTGTTAGGTTATGGTGTTTCGAGAAAAAATGGTTGGAGTCGATTTATTTAAACCGTTGATTGAGGTCGCTCATTTGGAGGTTATAGTGGACGTCATAAAACATCGGCCATGACACGACAAATTCAGGATTTGACAGTTTTTTAAACATGAATATTTGTTCTTGTGAGTGACGAGAAGCCGTTGAAGGTTGAATATCATTGAATTGTTTTCGAATTTGAGTAACAAATTCAGATTTACTAATGTATTACTTAGTGTCACAAAATCGGCAGGCAGTCGTAGATTCTGCCCATAGACTATTTCCGCCGACGAACTTTGAAAGTCTTCCAGTATTGCATATACTGGATCATATGCCGTAGTGCGCTTATGTTGAAATCCCAGTGTTTTGGTAAGTTCGCAAAAAAGTGCGGATTCCAACTGTGCACCTCTATTGGTCACAATACTTCATGATATGCCAAATCGGCTTATCCAATTTTTGAAAACTGTTTGAAATTGGTATTGCTTCAGACCAACGTGTTTATCGATCGATCATTAATTGTTGCTCGCTTCATATGTACTAGTTTTACGATTAGTGTAGTGAGTTCTAAGACACGCGTTTATGTTTCCGCTATTGAAACGTAATCGATTGTAGTCCCAATATCCATAAAATCTAAGTGCCGTCGTTGTCTGGGCGAAGCCTTATCTAGATTTCGACATAATGAAAAAATTAATCGCTTTTGATCTGGAAATAAAATAAACTCTCTGCCTTCAATGAAATTTTTAAATTGTTTAATGGCCAAATACGCAACTATGATTCACTATTGTAGGTACTATAGCGAGTTTCGGCGGCATGTAATATTCGTGGAGAAAAATTGAGGTAGCCAGGCTTTTTGAGTTAATTGTTGTAGCCCAGCACCCACTGCTGTATTTGACGCATCGACAAAGATTGCAAATTTAGCCTTCGAAATAGGGTACGCTAGTTGTGTACGATTTCCTAAGTCAGCTTTGCATTATTCAAATGATTTGATTATTTCATCTCTCTCAGGAATTTCTGACTTGTCCTCCATTTCCCGACCTTTGTGATTGATCATTTGCTGCCTCTGGTAGAAATTTTTTATAATAATTTATCGTTCCCAGAAATCTAAGATGTCCATCGATTGTTGCGGTTGTGTGTAATTTTGAATGATTTCAACTCTCTGTTTGCCGATGACATGCCTTGAGATGAGATTGAAAACCCATAAATGATATTTCGTCTTTTGCCAACCCACATTTGTTTAAATTTATGACTAAACCTGCATCATTTAGTCGGTGAAGAACCAAAAAGGTCGTTGATATAAGGGAAATCTCGAAACAATGAATGTATTGAACTTTGGCATGTTTAAACCGCATTTCGCAACCCAAATGTCATTCGATGAAACTCAAATAAGCCAAAGGGTGTTATTATTGCTGTTTTTTTGATATCTTGTTGTTCGACTGGAACTTGATGGTATGCTCGAACTACATCGGTTTTGGAAATTTTGATGCATGATTCAAGTTGGTGTCTAAAGTCAGTCACGAATGGTATTGAAGAAATTTGCGCCCAATATACATCGAGCTACTTTCGCTAAAATGAATTTCCAAGTAAACGGTCTACGAAGTCCTACCTTAAGAATCAAATTTTTGGAAATCGATTATTGAAAAAGTTGCCACAAGTAAATTAAATGTAGATGGTTTGGCTAATTGTAAATTTGTTGGTGGTACTACTGAAACTTCAGCACCTGTGCTCTACTAAAAACTGTAACTTAGGTTGTGTATCGGTAACTATAAAGCGACCAGTGGAATTTAGGCTCCTGTCGCTTGCCACATGAAGTTCGACGCCTAATGGTTTTTCGATTTTCTAACTACCGCTTAAAACATTTTCTTGCTCGAGTACCATGTTTGTAGTGATACTAGCATATTGGATGTTTGATTACTTGTTCTTTCGACCGTAATTAACTACGATACCGTTTAGAACTGTATGGAAGTAGGGTTTAAGACCAATTACGAGTTGATTTTGTATTGAATTGAATAATAACTCTTCAACTGTTTGAGTCAATAAATTAACTTGATGAACTAAATCATTTTGTTGATTATTGTTGTTAATTTACTCGTTTGCATGCCAACATGTTTCTGAACGTCGACAATTTTATCGACTACCGTATCTAATTGAATTAAATTTGACTCATACATACCAGATAATAAATCTTGGACATGAGTTGGTAAACGTTGTAAATTGTCAATTTCCTCAAAACAAGTTACATAGCCCGACCTGTAGACAAAGTTTCCGTCTCTCTTGTCATTTGTCACCAAGCTGCAAAACTGATAAAATTTGATCTAATTTTAGTTTCCCTGATTCGCATAAACGTTCAGTTACGTTCAGTTATCATAAGTATTTGGTCACGAACGCACTTGACCATTTGTGAATCCAGTGCGGCTATGAGATGACCTTATTGTGTCTCCTATTGGGTGAACCAGATTTCCGGCCAACTTGAGCACCAGTCTCGTTGTCGCTACCGATATCAGATATTTTGATCACTTAAAAATTTGGAAATAAAATGAATGTGAATATTCGATTAGCTCTGCTAAATTCTGCTTCGGTTACGATGTGTAGGATACTGTCTGGGTGATTGTGGTTTTTAAATCGTAATTTTGTCAATTTAGATTGGGCGTTTACAACGAGTGAGGGCTACGACCCCAACTGAATTGACATTCGCCATTATTTCTAGGCCTTCTCCTAATAAGCTTTGATTTTCTTATAGAGAAATTTGTTTTTTCCTTAAATTCATTTTTTGTTATACGCTATTTAATCCTGATTACAACAATTAGATGAGATGCGAGATTTTCTTCAGGGTCAGATTTACTTCGAGACCCATGAAGAATTGGAAGAGATTTTTAGCTCAAAAATCTAGAAACATCGAATAAATCCAATACACTTCATATTCAAAAGTGACTGAAAAAATCTAACTACACGGAAATCAACTAAGAGGCTGAGCCTAAAACTTTTGAAGAAAACTATGAACTACATCCTCGTTATAAAAGAGCTTTAATACTCAAAAAGGGTGTGCTGTTTGCAAAATTGTAAATTGTAGAAAAATAAATAAATAAATACTGAAATACTGATCTCTGATATGCTCCACGTCCCCCGTTTTAGACTGGATGTGCCAAATTTAGTCGGGCGCTTACCGCGGATGAGGGCTATGACCTCGATTGAATCTGGCGACTGCTTTGCTGTATATTACCCACTCTAATGTAGTGATGATTATGCTGCTGATATTGAAAAGTTGCTACTGAAAAGATGATTACTTAGGACTGATGATTACGCAGTCCTAAGTAATCCTCTATATACTTTAATGATATACTGCTTGGACGGTAGCTTACTTTCATATGTAAATAGGATTACTGCTCGAAGTTCGATTTTATTGATGAATTTGACTGCAGCAGTGTGATGTTGCGTTTGATTAATAGAATAGTACCGCTTACCCGAATTTGATTCCGTTATGTTAATGTTTGCTTGCGGTCCGTAAATTACCAACGTTCTTGGAAGTTGATGAAAATTGGTTTTCAATATTTTGAAACGGAGATTAGCAAATCATGCTTAAATATTTGCTTTGCACGAGACTTGTATTATAGATTGGTTATCTCGGTGATCAGGTCGGGGTCACCAGAAATGTGAGACACACTAAAAGCCCACTATTAAATTAATTTTAACTCGCGCATTAATTTCCATAAATATAACTTTTATATTTAATTGATTACAATTTTCTTTAATAATATTTGTAACACATATTTATGTTTTTACAATTAATATTATAAATGTTTACACAGCTTAAAGAATATTCGAATTCTGACCATTTTTATTTTTTCATTTTGACGAGTTTTGTTCGTTATAAATTTTATTATAACTTTGCACAGTTTCCGATACAGGATAGACCAGAAAAGCTATCAAATAGAAGTGCCGAATACATCTTGATTGGATAACGTCATATAGTCTTCGATGAATGGATGCAGTGCGGAATTCTAACACACAAATCCACAAAATACAACATTTCACTATGAACAGTCTAGCAAGAATAAGTCGGGCGGGAGATGTCCTAAATATTAATGTGGACACGAATTAGAGAGATCCGATCACAGCAGGAAATTCGTCGTGTGTAACTCTTAATAGCACAAACTTTCATGATGCTGAAGTTCTTTATCTCCAAGTGAAACTATCGTATTAGTCCTGATATGAACACACAAATATCTCGAAGACCGGGATATCTCAACGATTATGAATGCTAAAGTAATATAACATTTTTCACTGGACTGCTGCAGATTGCAAAGGACTAGGACAGAGGACAAGATTATGAGGACACTTATACGCCCGTTACCAGATTTGCTACTTCACATATTGCCCACTGTGAAGAAAAGTTTTGGAATATTGCCCATTGGGAAGAAACTAAGCCATTTCTTAACCAGTTATGAAATTTGGTATGGTGTTTGTGGAAATGCAGTTCTACGATTAAGTGTCCATAAGAAAATACTGTCCGTACGATTAAGTTCTTATGGTGTGGCGACGTTGATGTAACCAAACGGTTAAATATTTGCTATGATGTGGTCTACGAAACATTGCAACTTTGGAACCAGAAATTGCTGGTTTAATAGCAAATCCAAATTCGAGACGATAATTCGTTAAAAATAAAATTCAATTGCGAACACAATTTTTGAAATATTTTTGTATTTTAATTTATAAAACCAAATTGATTTCTGCCTAAAAAATCATTAAACTTTACAATTAAAGCAAATTAGAATTATCATTTAACACCATCTGAATCATTCCCCTTCCAAAGCCACCTCGACAAGCGCCTCTTGATAAAACGCACCTTCGTTGGCATACCGCTTAAATTGTTTAACATGTTCCGCACTGAAATTTCTCGATTCCGCCAGCCCTTTTATTATTTCGTATTTCTTCTGCTTGACCTCCTTATCAAATTCGATTTTCCGATCGAGTAAATATTCGATAAAACCACCCGTTTGCATTAAATACATTTGCCCCCATTTATATTTCAGTAACGCTTCCAATAAGCTCAGTCCCGCAAATTTTATATCAGGAAATGTATTCTTAGCAAAGTACAAGATATAATTTAAATCTTTTGACGGTGAGATATACGAGTACCACGTTTCCGTGATCAATGCTATTTGATTATTTTCTGGATTGTCCGTGTCGAACGCTTGCTGCAAACAAACGAGGCAACGAATTTTTAATTCAGTCGGAAAGGTGGATATCAATCGTGATAGTTCCTTAAGAGCACTTTCCATTTTATGACCAGGCACAGAATCTAAAAATAGTTTCCCTTCATTACTTCGCGCTATATAGCCGAGTGTATCGAGTGCTGTATGTAAGTTGATCGCATCATTTTGTATGATACAATCGAGCAGCGATGAAATTATCGACGGATACTTATGAAACATTTTTGATTGGTGGATGGCTGCAACGGAACCAAAAAATTTCATGAGCCCTGGGACGAGCAGCAAATTTTCCTGGGCCGATTCGATTCGTCCGACTAAATACGAGAAGAGACCTTTATTCTCTAAATAAAGTAATCCATGTTCGGTTGATGCTAGATCGCCGAGTAGCTCGAGTAAATTCAATTGGTACAAGACATCAGAATCCTCTTTAAAGTCTTCGATCATTTTGTTCAGTATAAAATTAATTTTTTCGATTAGATTACTGTCAGCGCTTAGATTCACGCCTATTTCGAAGATTCGACATTTTATAATGTCCCGCGAACTCGTCAATAAATTTTCCAGTATTACTTTTACACTCGCAACTTCGATGAACGTTGGCAGGATACGAGATAGTAGTGATACAGCAACAGTTCCGATTTCGGTCTCCTCGCAAACGATTGTTTTGATTGTGGCTATTATTAGATTGATATCCGTTATAAGATTTGATTGACCAAGTGCCGTACGATTTAATTCGTTGAGGGCGAGCAGCTTTACATCGCAGTTTGAATGGTACAACGATTTCTCTAGCAGATTTGCATGGTTATTAATCGATTCGCCTAGATCTAAGTTCGACATGCAAATGGATAGGACGTCACATGCTAATTTCGATTGTTCACTAGAAAAAAGAAATAAAAATACACGCAATGTATTATATAGGTTCAAATTATTCGACCGACCTCTTGGAACGAATTGCATGAGTGAGCAATAACTGATTACAAAGCTCATAGAAACCATGTACTTAATATACCGTGAGAAAGCTCACTCATCCATGTGTGTGCATGGGATTTTTTTTTACGTATTATCATAGTTAATGGCATAAGTTACTAACCTATGAATGTTAAAGCGCCGAAAATGTGGAGTAAGTACATCAATCTATGAGTAAAGTCATGCTCCAACAAGCAGTTTTCAGGGACCAATGGTCAAATACAATTGACTATGATTGACTCAGAGAACAACTGCAAATTTAAACATACCTTCCGTTTGTATCCAGGCAGTCGAAAATTGTTGGCAACTGGAGAAAATGTGACGTTGTCGCAGCTTCATCTTGGGGTAACTTATTTAGGTACATTTTGATTTCACTTAACGTATCCTTTTGCAAATCTTTTATTTGCAGATTGGCCAATTGTTCACGGCACCATTCCTCGGGCGATGACATTATATTATTCTCGCCAAACTGTTTTCCCACTATAATATAAAATGAAAATCGTAATTTACGATGACTATTGCAATCAAAATTCAAAACAAGAATGACTGATTGACTGACATGGAAGCGCAATGAAATGCCGAAATCCATTATTTATTTTTACATTTCCTATTTTTATAGAAACAGAGTTTTTATTTGACATTTCTAAATGCAGTGGTATATAACTGTCTCGCTTTGTTTTACAGTAAATCTTCTATTTTTGTTTCAATCCAAACAAATCTAGTACTAGGCTTGAAATGGTGTTTCGCTAGTATCGGATTTTAAACGAAACGTCAAATTGAAGCGATAAAACTAAAAGTTTTTGATTTGCTCTCTGACTCGTCATCATAAAAACCGCACAAATGTGATATGGCGAGAAAATTGTAAATTAAATAAAATAAAACCTGTTGTTAATTGTATTGTTAAGCTTAGTGAAATTTTGTTAATACATAATTATAAAAATGCGCCGTCCATCGTTAACCATAGTATTAAGTGGTATTTTTATCGCGTACAGTTTACATTCAATGTGGGCCCTATCTCAGCTCTTCGTAGCACCGTCGTGTACCCAGAATCCCTGTTATAAGTCATTTTTGGAGACAAATCCACGACTACAACTTGTTTTATTCACATCGACTCAAGCAAATCCGACTGTGACCGAAGTGAAAAAAATCGGTACAGTGAAGAAATTCCCGTATCGTGAAAAGTTTTCGAATAGCTACGAGATTGAAATTCCGCGAAAAACCCAACAGAATGGTACACTTTTTATGCATGCTGTAGTCGCGTTAGATGACGGTCGTGATTTGGAATGGAAGGAATTGAAGCGCGACGGACCAACGGTTATACAACGAATTAAGCTGACCGAATTTTTAATTCCTCGGGCGGCCACGTTCAATCTACTCGGTGATAAAGAGGAGGAGCCTGGTAAAAAAAAGTCAGCTGAGGCTAAAGTGCGACCCATAGCACATATCACAAATAAAGTCTATCTATCAATACTCACCGACAATATATCATTCTCGGAGCTTGATGTTCCGCCAGAATTGAGTCGCCTTGTCCGGGCAAATCAACACTATCAGTTCTTGCCGATTTTGATGAACGATGCGTTACGGTCTCGGCTGTATGACTACCAAGAAATAACGGATAAAACAAAAAAAGTGAACGTTGAATTTAATTATGCCCCAATCAGTACCGGAAAGTTGCGTGTGGTGCTTCATGTCGAGCACGCGTTAAAATCTTTCAACCAACTCGGATTCACGTCGAAGGATATAGATGAAGTGAAAGGCATATTCTCGGACACCAACGTTTATTTATTGTGTGGTACAATATTGGTGGGTAGTGTTCATTTATTGTTCGATTTTCTCTCGTTCAAAAATGATGTCTCGTTTTGGAAACGGAAACGAGATTATACGGGCCTTTCACTTCGCACAACGCTTTGGCGGGCTTTCAGTCAAATTGTGATATTTTTATATCTTCTCGACGAAAGTACATCACTCCTAGTATTAATACCAGCTGGAATCGGAACTTTAATCGAGGTCTGTACACCGTGCAAAGCCAACGCCCATTTTGTAATAAATTGTTAATAATTTCTGTTATTCATTTTAGCTCTGGAAATGTAAAAAAATCCTGAAAATAGAAATAACTATGTCTGGATTCAAGATAAAAACGTCAGGCAATGAAACAATCGCAAAGGCTGAAGAAAACACTAGAAAAATCGATCGTGAAGCAATGAAATATTTAAGCTACGTACTGTATCCACTTTGTATTTGTGGCGCACTGTACTCGCTTATCTATCAACCGCACAAGAGCTGGTATTCCTGGACAGTGAATTCGCTAGTGAATGGTGTCTATGCATTTGGGTTTCTATTCATGTTGCCTCAATTATTCATTAACTATAAATTAAAATCGGTTGCTGCACTTCCGTGGCGCGCCTTTATGTACAAAGCATTTAACACATTCATAGATGACATTTTCGCGTTCATTATTACAATGCCAACATCACATCGTGTTGCATGCTTCCGGGACGATATCGTTTTTATCATATATCTGTATCAACGGTATTTGTATCCGGTCGATAAAACACGTGTCGATGAGAATACAAGCTTTGTTCAAGATGTGGATGGAGGTGATGCACAGGTGGTTCGTGAAAAGAAGAAAACTAAATAAATATTTTGTAAATGTACTAAGTGCATATACTTCTAGATTAATTAATCATATTATTAAATATTAAACATTCCTATTCCGTCTTGTTGTTTTACTATGTTTTTCTGTAATTTTATTATGTAGTTAAAGAATAAATAATTTTTTTTTAATAAAACAAATTTGATTTTGTATTGTTAATGTATAAGTTGTAGTTTTAATTAAATTCGTTAATTTAAGTACTGTAGCCGAAATCAATCAACTGTAAAATTCGAAAGTCAAATTGTTCACTTTTAGTGGATGAATTCCCATATCGTCATACTAACCGTTAGATACCCAATAGACCTTGGATATATTAGATAATTTTTTGTCGGTAGATGGCAACCTCAGAAAAAAAACTTAAACTTCAAAACAATTTTTAAAACTGATTTCTTTTAATTACACATTATCACATGATAATTCGTTTCTTCTAGGCGTTCAAGGTTCGATCGCTTTCTCTCTCGCTGACATCTATTTTGTAGCATTGCTTTAGAGCTTGCCTCTCATTACTCTGATATCTTGTAATAACGTAAAGAATTTCTTATTGATCATTAAGTGATCTATTTTGTTCCTAGTTCTGCCCGTCTGCCGTCAAGTGATGTTCATGTGTATTTGTGTACGGTCTTGTGTAGAAATATACTACCTCCTACGAATAGCTAGAACTGCTGGTTTGTGATGCAGAAGTCTACGAGTTGTACGCATATTGTTATTACACACAGAGACTATTATGTGCTAACGCTTGTTTACCCATGACGGTAGTCAGGTCTGTGTTATATGTGCCAATTTTTGCGTTGAAATAACCTTGCTATTGTGGTTTGTAGTTGTTCAAAGAACTCAGCCTTGGGTTTCATGTGCGTCTTCTGAACACTAGAATGATGGTTGTGTTTCGTATTATTGAATGAATTATTCTGCTATTAATTAGTTTCCACTCCATTAGTGTCCTTGCTTTAGCTGCTGTTAATATGCCCAAGCCTTGTGCATGTGTGTCATCTCGCTCAGAGAATATCAGGCAATTTCCTTCGCTTGCGTTTATTTTACAACCTCGTAGCACTCGAGGTTGATGGTGCTATCATCAAACAGTAACTTTTTGTGGATGTATTGCCACCTGGTGAACCTTGTGTGGGTTGACGTAATGCCATATATGAAAATTTTGCTTGTTAACATACCCATTCAACCAAAAAGGCGCCTCGTCGCTAAATATGATTTTTCGGCCAAAATTGGAGTCCTCTTCCAAACGCTCCGAAACCCAGTTAGCGAACAAACGGCGTTGTATATGGTCATTAACTTTGAACTCGTTAGTTGGATCTTATACGTGTGTAGACCCAAGTTCCAATACAAAATTTGTCAAGTTGAAGTCTGTGAAAGGCCTCTTGCGCACGGCGAGGAATTGACTGCCTCGTGTTCTCCTGTACACTTTCACGGACCACGGCAACGTTCTAGACCGATCTGGCGTTCTTTTGACGTACGAGTGTTGGCTGATTGTTTACCGAACTGGTTGTCCCGAATTTGGCCACCAAACATCGAAGAGTTGACTTTAAGGACCATATAGTGTTTGCCGTAAAATGGGCACAAAGTAAGTGGAAGAAGGAGAAGTCGCAGCATTGTACTGTGAGACAAAGTAGAGCACATCATTCAAATGTTTTAGAGTGACACGTTTAATGTGCTCGTTTAAAAGCCATCAACAGTAGCAGAAGCTCGTCTACTCGAATGTGGCATCCAGCAGAGTTTCATTCTACAGGCACGTCCTCGCAAAATCCCCTTAAAGACGATTGGACTTTAACATCAGTACGCGGTATATGAATTTTGTTCGAAAATCGCGACTTGAGAGTTGGGAGTTTTTTGTTGTTTCATCAGCACACTAGATGTAAATATAAAATTTAATTATTATTTACATCAATCAACAATAATATTATTTTTGTGCATCTAGTAGGTTAGTGAAACAGCAGCAAAACTCCCAACTCTCAAGTCTCCCTTTTCGAACAAAATCTGTACTCAGAACATTTGGTGGGATTTACCTCTTGCATTCGTCAAGAGCATCTCGGATCAGACACAAAATATTTGTTAGCACTATTACCAATTGAGGATTGGATTAACCGTTTTGCCATTTGGGAATGAAGGAATAAAGCGAAGTTGGTACACCAATATCGGTCGGAAACATATAGTCTTTAAGAATGTTGCTAGTTGACGTTAGATATCTCTAAGTCTAATAAAACACTGGTTTTAATGATGTTTCATTGTGATAAAAAAGCCAAAAGGTTTCTAAACAAATCGTTTTGTGTGATCATTTTGATTTTGTGGATTTAACTGAATTCTTAAGTTAAATTATGTTCTCTTCTTATATTTTAAAATTCTGTCGATTCATTGATTTGTCACATTTAAAAAAAAATATATCGAAGTTAGTGATGACTGGTGACAATTGTTGCCAGTATTTTCCCTACAACAATTTATCTGACATCTATCGGGAAATAAGGTGATGCTTGTGTTCATACAAACCAGGAAGCCATCTATTGAGTAGTAGTAAAAACAAAAAAACATTTTATTTAAAATATTTTATAAAATCATTTTCTCATATAAAATATCACTTTTATTTATTTAATTTTTTTTTGTTGTTATTTAATAATAATAATAATATATCTTTTCTATAACATAATTTAACATTTTATATAATATATTATTAATTATATGCATATAAGATCAAGTGAAATCTAAAAAATAATTATAACAATAAAAAAACAAATATGACAAAAAATTACGTGTTTTAATATAAAATAATAAATTAAAAAAATATTTTTTAATAAAACTAAGATACGAGTGCTTAACTTAAATCTAAAAATTATGATGGAATTGGGAAGGAATCTGTATAATATAAGAGGTAATTTTATATGAGGGAGAGCATAATATGTCCCATACATATTTACAAACCGTGTGGCTGATCGAGCAAAATTAACAGATTTGGGGGAAGCGAGTATGCAATCGTTTTGTGATATTTACAAAGAGTTTCGTCTTACAATCTAAATTCTAACCTCATCACAATATTTATTATACATTTAAAGCGTCTATATATGATACGATTTAAACGCGCTTCTTTCGACTTGGTGATAATATTTTCAACATTGTTACTACAGGTGCTTCAAACGACACGGATACGATAAACGACAGAATGTATGATGATACCGCCTGCCCAAAGAAATACACCGTCATTGATTCGATCCCTAAATGCAATGGTGCGTCTGTATGTAGCGCCAGTACACGAATAACGATTGGGTGTACTAAATACGCGCAGTACGTAACCCGTGAAAATGGGTACATAAAGCTGGCGGACAAAATTTTATTAATATATCCGCCGTATCCTGTAGAACAAGCGATGATTATCCAGGCTAAGCATAGTGCCCAGGCCGAATGGCTTAATGAACTGTAGGCAGCCGCCGATACACGGTTCAATTCAAAAAAGTATAATCCATAAACTAAATATAAACTGACCAGAGTCGTTGTGGTCCAGCCGAGTAAAACTGTAAATTTCGACATCTTAATTTTACAATTTGTTTTAAACAGAATCCAACCGACTGCCATTCCGATTAAATATGGCCCCGATCGTGTCCATGGTTTGTCATAGATTTTATCGAATAATGCGAGAGGATCATCAGAATTTGGCATATGATTATTTGTGTACGCTATATAAGCTGTAGTGGTCCAAGCTGATAATAAAAATACGACAACTGCACCGGCGGCGATCTTAAAATGTCGCACCGCAATTATAAGAATTATCGCACCGACGACATAAAATTGTGTATCATTTGCTAAATACCAACTCCAAAGCATACACATTTGTTCAACCGGGAACAAGGTATTGATGTATAACGCATTTCGCCACCAGTATTTCGGACATGTTTCATGGTCGAGTGTTGGTGGTTCAAAAACTGAATATTGATTGTAATATTTCATAACAACTTCAACAACTCCGAGTACGAACATGTACGGTGTTGTTAATCGCACGAAACGGTATCCGATTAAGCCGAGGAAATGGAATGTTCCAGCAGTAATTTCGTTAACACCTTTTGATAATTTTTCCAATTTGCCTTTTGCATTGGTGCGGAAATAAATGAACGATACTAAAAATCCACTTATGAAGAAAAATGTGTCTACACTGTACGCTCCACTTGAGATCGCCTGAAATGAAAATTCCCGTTCGACTACTTTTCGTAGTTCCATGTTATCAGAGTACTTGAATACAACTATGCACGTGTGACCCAAAATAACCCAGGCCATTGAATATGCCCTTAGCCCATGAATCGATGAAATGGTATCGCTTCCAACGCTGCGATCGCAAATCGCTTTCAAATTTGTTATAACTGAAAACGATAGCAGTAATTCACTCCAGACTCCTGAAAAGTACATAAATTATAATGGATTGATTACGTTTAGATGTTTATAGGTACTTACCTAATTTTTCTGCCTCAATGTCACCATTTAATGATGAATTGATTGCCAAATTTTCATCCGAGTTGTTATTATTGATTCCGTTGGGCATGCCAATGCCCACCGATAAACTATCGCCCTTGGTTTGTCCGGCTTTCGTTAGGTCGTATGTGGTGCATCCAATTCCGGATGACGAGTCGGTTGCTAAATCTTTCGATTCCTTTTTGAGTCGCATTTTTTCTTTAAGGCGTTTAATCAATATTAAATCGTATAAGGTGCCGAAGGCCATCAGCGTACCGACTAAGATGCTTACAAAACTGGAAAAATATTATATTAGGCCTATACGAGATCGATGCTGTAAACAAAATATACTTACAACAAAATAATAAAAGTTCTATCTTCAAAGAATTTGAACCGGTTCAATGTCGGTGATCGAACGGTTAGTACTTCAAAAATTTGCGTTTGATTATGTTCGCCTCGATTATCGTGCGCTAATTTAGCCATCGTCTCAACATCGTTCAGTGTGCACGATGATGGTAAACATGCCCCAATAAAAACAACCCTCGAATTAACCGGTAAATAATCAATATCGTTTAATACCATTTTAATCACATAAAATCCTGGCATGAATTTTGGATTTGTGTACGCCTTTCGATTGTGTATCCCCTTGCGTTGATCCGCCGTAAACGATAGTCCAGCCTGGGATTTTTTACGTTTTTCATCGAATTTAACATCGGCCTCAGTTTTATAAATTGATTTACACAAAAAATGTGACCCAGTCCAATAGTTGTTGCCGTACAAAAATCCAATTGTATAATGGCCGGTTGCATCATCCACTGAAAATTGATAAAAAAAAAGAAAATGTTAAGCTCAACGTTTTATTTTTTTTTGTGTCTGCTGTTAAAATTAACAATGTGTTTTTTGGTATGTGATTGCTATTGTTGGCCAACTTTCACTATAAATCAACAACATTGAGAAATTCACGAAAATTTAACGAGAAGTAGTTTATTACTTTATTTATGATAATTAGCATCTCCTACAATGGGACTATAGTAATGTGCATATTGAAATAGGTCGGTCGTGTATATGTAAAATGTATTTCCGTATCAATTTTGTGCATCGAATGCGCATACTTTGCCCTTTATGAATTATTGCGCATATTCGTATGTTGAACAACATAATTACTCTTTGTAAGAGAATGCACACTTACAAGACAAAAGTCATTACATGGTCGATCGCGATAGTAATTTGCTAATTGATCAATGGGATTTACTAAAACATCAAGTTGTACCTTTCGATATATGCAGATTATGCAACTTGCTATATTTTGTAAGCGACGATGATATATAATATGGGTTAGACTCGTTCGTATATTAAGATTATGTTTAGTTTATATTCAAAGTATTATTGCGAATTAAAGTTTTAATATTTTTTATGTGGTAAACGAAATAAACCTTGAATTAGTATTTAAAAGAAGGTTTGGACAATTCATTTTATGTGGTTTTATGTTATGGTTACAGATTTTCGTATATGCAAATTTAGGGTGAATTTCCACACATCTATAAATTCGGCTTAAGTTAGAGAGGAATCCGAAAGTGGTGTTCAGCTTGAATTGTACCTATTTTTAAGTTTAAACCGGGTGATGACGAATACATACACGACTACAAAAAAGTAACTACCATTGAGAACAGACCAAAAAAAGTCATACGCAGCTTGTGGATGCTGCATAATGTGATCCTAATACCAATTTCTTTGACTTTGAATTATCGATGAATTAGAATTGTTTACGTCACCTGTTTTGTTCGTCATGATATGCGCCATCTCGTTTCCTTCCGTTGCATCACCTTTTTTTACAATCAGAAGGATTACTAACTCAACAAACAGTTGGGATAATAGTGGAACTAATCTGCGTGAAAATCAATATAAACAAAATAAATGTTTATATGAATACTTACCACCTCATTGCAGTCTTTTTAAATCAGGTAAAAGAGACGACATTTTATGATACAGAGGGATCTCAACCACTTCATCTATCCCTAAATTGGGCGAGGTAGATGTCTGTAAGATTAGCGAAGTCAAAGTTAGATAAGTCCGCCATTTATCTTTTTTAATTTATCGATGGGTCGGCCCGTGAGTTCGGCACTCTGAAAAGGAGTCACAGTTTTGCATCCTACCCCTATCGGGATTCGAAACCTGTACCCCCCGCCGATTCAAACGCCAAGGCTTTAACCACCGAATTAAGATGAATTCACTAGTAAAGTGATCAATGAAATCGAAAAGCGACATCAAGTAAATAGACGTAGTCTATAAAGCCTTAAGTTTTCAATAAAGCGTTTGATTCAATTTGCCATCAAAGGGCGCTTGAAAAATTGTATGCGTGTCATTTATTCAATACCAAATTAGTTTCTCGGATTAAGATGAGTAACCTATTGGTTACTCCTTTTACAATAATTTCTTATTCTAATTAGAACTGCCCAGCCCCAGTGGTTTCTGTCTTTGGAGTCCCCTCGCTTCATTGGTGATGTCCAACATACTGCATCTGCATTTTCATGTCGGAATAATCGCTATACGTGTTTTCTTGCTTGTTTCTTTATTTCATCGTTGACGTATTTCATCTTCAAGTCTCTACGATGGTTGTCATTCCTAATATACCATGGGGTCATTTCCTAATATACCACAAATTTGGCTAACAAGCAATTTGTTGTGTATTGAGAGCTCAGAATTCCTACTCATGAACCAGTACGTTTCCTATATTTGATGTTTAACTCGTCTTGATGTGTTCTTTCCAGGTTTAGCCAAGGTATTTAGCTGTATTTGCATATGGAATTTAGTTTGAGTTGAGCACTACGGAAATACAGTTTACATTTTAATTTGTAAAGTTGACGTGTACTGATTTGGCTTCATTTAATAAGATGCATCATTTTTAGGTCCAGTTGCTTACGGTGTTAATTTGAAGTTTACTTGTCCGAAATATCTTTTCCAACTTCAAGAATAGCTGTATCGTATGCAAATGTTGCTACTGTATTACCTTGAATATTTGGCAAGTCTCTCGTTTCAGAGTTCATTCTGTTTAGTTCAGAGTACTCATTTTGAAATTTGACTCTAAAGTGTCGATCGGCTATATAGGATTTAAGAATTCGATAAAATTGCTTAGGCAGGTCTCGATGCAGTTTAAATTGAAGCCTTTGATGCCTTTGTCGAAAACTTGAGCTACATCTAAAAAAAAACTGGAGAATATCTTCTTGTTCCCAAGTGCATCTTCAATGACAACCGTTATTCTGTGAACTTGTTCAACTGAGGAGTGATTTTCTCTAAACCCTGTTGAAATTCAGCATCTCTTTTCTATTATAGGTTTGAATCTCTTCAGCAACAGATTTTTAAATATTTTTGTTATGACCGGAAGTAGTGATATCGGACGTACGTGAAGCTGGCCCGAAAACCATCCGGAAAAACGCCTCTAAAATTTAGGTGCGTTTCTCCGCTAAATTCATTAAAAGGCCGTTCAGCCCGAACAATTAAAAAAAATATGGAGAAAATCAAATTCTATCCCGAGAAAATAAAAACAACTGATAGTCAGTGCATTAATTAGGCGTATACCGTTATATCTGCCAAACTCTGTAAACAGAGAAATTTATGGTGACATATTAGCATAATTCTGATACCTAATCTAACTGAAGCGAATATTAAACCAGATGGGGAGGCACCTTAACCCCACTGTAAGGTACCGAGCATTTGTGTGCTTAATGCTGGTAGTTAGTGCATAATTAGGCATAATATGCTACATCTGCTAAACTCCGTGAACGGAGAAATTTATGGTGACATACCAGCATAATTCCGATACGTAATCTGACAGGAACGAATATTAAATCAGCTGGTGAGGCTTCTTTTCGCCACTGTATGATAACGAGCGTTTGTATGCTTTATGCTGATGGTCAGTACATTAATTGGGCATATACAGTTATATCTGCCAATCTCTGTAAATCGAAACATTAAGGTCGTTAACAAAATTTATTTTTTTTTACTTTTTCGTGCTGAAGAGCATTTTAATGAAATTAGCGGAGAAACTCACCTAAATGTTTTAAGGGGTTTTCGCGCCAGCTTCACATACATATCGGCGTATATGATTTTTAATCGTTTCCTTGTTTACCTGGTTTAGGAATGATAATTGCCACCTTCTATTGACGTGGAACATATTTCAATCTGAAATCTGCGTTAATTATTTAAACTAATTTACGCAGACCTTTCTCGGGAATGGTTTTCACAATTTCCCCAGTAATTAAGTATTAATCTGACGAGCTTTTCTGACACTTCAATTATTATTGATTTCAGTTTAAAGTGCCAATAAGGTCACATGTCTTATGTTAAGATCATCTACTTTGTTTACGACCGTTGTATTTTTATTTGGTGCTTGACTCGGCAACGGTTGAAAAGTCTCTTCTAAATAAGCAGCAAACAGAGAGGTTTTCTGTTTGTTACTTTTAGCCAAGGATCTGTCATCATTTTTGATAGGTGGCAGATGCATTTTGGCTCTTTTTAGCCCCTTCGTTGCTTTCCAAAGAGAGTAATCGTCATCACCCTTTAGTTCAGAGAGTCCTCGAAGTCGCTTATTTATGCTTTCGTTCTTCATTTCCTTTATTAGTTGTTTTAATTTGTTGCACAGAAAATTGATGATATTTTTATGTTGCGGACGACTCTGCTGACAGATTCTACGAGCTTTCCGTTTCTCTTTATCTAGCCTCTGACCTCAAGAGCATAGTTATGTTTCCTTGTGGTGTTGTGCATGAGAAATTGGTGAATGTCTCAAAAAATCCCAAATTTGTTGCATGCAATAAATGTTGCACAAAAATCACAACAAATATAAAGTTTGATTTGAAACTAAATAAAGATTAAAGAATTTCATTATTATTGTTGTTGTTTCATTATAGTATTGTGTGATATAACCTCGGAAACATAAATAACGAATCAAATACACAAAATTTATTTATTAGAATATAAAATAAGAAATCACCCTACCAAATTTTAAAGAGTGCAAATGTATATGCCGGTGAGTTTTCTCATTGTTATTCAATTTTCAAAATGCTAATAACAAAAGTCAACATACGAGAAGAGTCAACACAAGAGACACGTATGAGTACACAGGGTTTATTCCCACAAGATTCAAATTAGAAATCTATTCAACAAATTTCAAAAGATTGACATGTGGATAGATTTTCTGGAATGTTCATGATATTATTTCTTACCGCGACAAACATCCTTAAACTTTTTGAGATTTTTGTGCAACATTTGTTGCATGCAACAAATTTTGGATTATTCTTTTGGGACATATTTCACTTGAGTAAAACTTTGTATATTCGGATTCTCAGTTAAATTCGTAGAGTGGTTCAATTCAGAGAAGATAAGAAATCCAAAATAATCAAAATTACTTCGGGAGTTCTCCAAGGACCCCATACTGGACCCTGGATATTCTTTTTTCATTGACCGGATTATATATATCATAAGTAATTCTAATTACACTCATATACGCGGATGACATTAAAATGTTTCTAACATCAAAGAATCGCGAGATTATGAACGGTTACAACAGGACATTAACAACCTTAGTGAGTGTGGTGTGTCTGCAATAAGTTGCATTTAAATATCAACAAATGCAAAATAATATACAATGTTTGGCTTTAAACGATGGACGGCTTCTACGATTTACCTACTACGATTTACCTACCTACGATTTACTCACTCTATATTGCGCGTATGTTAAGAGATCCTCTTATTTTTATTAAAGGAAACCAACCGATTGGGAGTATGACAGACAATAAACCTGTGTGACCTATTTCACTTCACTGAGACTGAGAATTTTGATTTTGTAGCGTTTCATTTCTTTCTCTAATTGTTGAAGTTTTGATGTTTGTGTTAGAGTTATTATGATGTCCAATTTTTTGATTCGTATTTTTGCCGGTAGTAAGGCTGGCATACCGGGGGGGGGGGAGGGTTGTTTTCATTTATACTTTCTTCTACGATATTACCAAGCGGTCACCGAAATTTATACTAACCCAAGCAATGGTTCATGATGATGAAGTTATTTTCGTCTTTTTTAGCACTCGCCCTACTAACAAACTGCTCAAACAAAAAATCCATACTTAAGTATTTCAGATCAACTGGCAAATCCCAAGGAAATTTGACAGAAATCGGTGTACCGGAAGTAACAGCTTCCATTGGAACTTCTTTCTTTGTCTAACAAATTCTAAATTAAATTGGCAACTTAACTGGTTCACTTCAAATCGGCAACGAAAACTATTTCCCAAAAATACTGAAACTGATTGACAACTTCGATATAATTGTGAATGAAGCAGTGTACAAATTGGAATCTATCAAATCAGAAATCCAAACAAACGCGACACATATAGACCACGACATTCAACTTGTATCAGACAACTTCAACATCAACCTTTTCGTCTCTCAACGTATTGTTTTAAAGTCGGAATTAATGTCAAGGCCATCTACCAACTATGATACGAGTACACTAACTCGCTTGTATACGACCACGGATATCAACAAATCCCTGATTACCAGTCTTAAATTTAAGCTTAGGTCTCTCACGAACTTATAAGTACTCTACCTACCCATAAACCAACTGTCACGGCAGACTCGCCTAAAACACGCATCCTTGATCGGGAAGTTTTATCCGAAACAGATCCCAGAAAATCAAACAATAACCTGCAAGAGTTAAACGATTTTCGAAATAGAAATAATAACATCACTACGAATACGGTACCAAAAAACTAAGGCGGATGCCCCTTCCCTACCAGAACGTTACGGGACTGTAAACGAAATTTCGTGAAGTGTTCTTAGAAACTCAAAATGTTTCATTGGATGTTTTTGCTCTTAAAGAGATCAATTTAAATAATGTTTTCCGGAGGGACGGTTTAAATACGGAAGAGGAGTTCTCACTGCGCTACATATGATCTTTGATAGTTCAGCTCTTTCCATTCCCAATACCGATAATATTGAGCTTATATGTATTATATTCGCCAATAACGGGGCTGTTGATTTTGTGTTCAACATAACATTTTGTGCGCTGAGGATTCCACCCATTTCATAGCTACGAATGCACACATCTTAAAGAATAATTTAGTCATGGATAATATGTTGAATTCAGGATTAATTCAGATCAGCAACATTCAGAATAACTTAGGAAGGCAGCATGATCTTGTATTTTCCTCGCTCGAATGCTGTTAATAGTGTCGTTACAGAAGCTCATCAAGTCTTAGCCACCATAAATCGATACCTCCATTCCATATGCATCCATATATATTTCTCCTTTTGTTATGAACAAGGAAGTGCTAATGCCACAAGAAACTCACCCCCACGACTTAATTTTCGTAAAGCTGGTATTGAAAACCTCAATGATCGTGATGTCAATGATATTGGCTAACATTGATTTCAGCGTCATTCTAAATTACTCAGCAATTTTTGGTTGTATTGAAACAATCAGTACTCTACACTCGCAAAAAGATCTTCAAGTTCTCAGTGGTACAATAAAGAACTGAGAAGATTTCACAACCTTAGAAATAAGCATTCACAAAAATTTCTAAAAACTCAGTTAGAGTCAGATTACTTTATGTAAATATATGGACATCTTAAACAATTTTTAGGATTTATCTCAGAAATGTACAAGCAAATGCAATCCGACATTATTTTAGATACTACTATCTAAGTAACGAACTCCCAACTCTTATGCGGTTCGCTTTTAACGTCCTACCTTACGCAGTAGGGTCAGTAACGTAACGTTATTCACCAATTTTTAATTCAGCAGGTTGATGCCTTTGATTTAAATTCTAAAAAACAATACAGATGATGACGTGCGACCAGAGAGAGGTAATTAGTCGTTGGGAATTATTACTATTATTGTGAACTCCATGAAAATCAAATGCTGGGAATCATACATATCTTTAGATGCCGTAGTATTCAAATACATTGTTGGCCACAACACACCACTCCATTTTTTTGTGAGAAACATCATTAGCTCTTAAAACTGTTATAGTAATCTGTCTCACTAAGTGAAATAGCCTAACCGATCAAACACCGGTTCTTGGCTTTTTTGTGGTTAGTTTTGGGTATATATGAACCCAGACTAGCTAGAAAAGGTACTTTAAAAACTGAAGACCGGTAGGTTATATTTTATTCAAAGTATTGTCCATCGCTATCCACTACTTTATCCCATCTTTCTGATAGCATACGAATACCACGTTGGAAGAACGTTTCATCTTTTGAGACTATCCATGAATCAACCCAAGAAGGCCATGCGTCATCGATCGAAATAAGTGGTAATCAGACGGGTTAATGCCTGATGCATAAAGCGGTTGGGTAAAACTTCCCAATTGAGTATTTCCAAGTACGTTTTTACCGGCGCCGCAACGTGTAGACGAGCATTATCATGTAGGAGAATAATTGGCAAGCAGCATTTCACATGAAAAAAATCGGTATTCAACATCTTCACGTTCATATGGAACCCAATTTCCTTGTTTTTGAATCATTCCCAAAGATTTTAAACAATGTGAAATTGCATGTTGAGTCGCTCCTAATGTAAGTGCAAGTTCTTCTTACATTTAACACGAGTCTTCATCCAATTCCGCATCTTCGTACCCTTACAGCCTTCCGCTACGTTCTTTACCTTTGACATCAAATTCACCGTTCTTAATCTTTTGAAACCATTCTCAACGTCTCTTACTTAAGGCGGCTTTACCATATACTTCTACAAGGAATCAGCTGCAGATTCCTTCAAATTAGAAAAATAAATCAAAAGTTCCCGCAAATGACGTTTATTCGGCTCAAATCTCGACATTTCACAAGAAAACATTTTTTTGATGCTGATACAAAATCGCAGACAATTTTAACCATAACTTACTGGTGGCACCATCTTTTGTCGAACGGTGGAGGCTTATTTGTATATCCAATATTTCAATTTTATAATAACAATTAAACAACTGTAAATAAAAACCATCTAAACAAAACTGGTTTTCATAAGATGGTGTGAAAAATTTTGAATCGTTAAATTCTGAAATCTTATCAAGGCATCCAAATTTGCAAGCCAAAGATAACCCTGATCGTTACAGAACATTTGCCCCCGGATAATACCTCCAGGAAATACCCCTGATTCGGGGCTACCCCCACCCCCACAAAAACTATAGCGACGATTCGATTGATGGATCGAGGATCAATGACAAGGCATCGTTGAGATGCTTACGCTTTTCGGTAGCCAAGTCAATTGATGTACGTGCTCTTTACTTTTGGATCTTTGATGTTATATTAATTACTATAAATCTCTGATTTTAAATATATATATAAGAGAGACAGCACTGATCCTATTATGTGTGCAGGTGTTTAATTTAATGCTTAAAAGATTGTCGTATATTTCCCAAGTTAGATCATTTCTCTTTATATACGAAATGTAATATCCCGGACAAGATGATTTCGCTGGGCGTTGGAAGTGCATAACTCCTCGTAGTGAATACAGTTTTGATTCTGATGCCAATTTAAATTCCGGTTCCGAGCACAATCAATTGGTTGAACGCCGACCGAACGGCACAGTGGTTAAAGCTTTGGCGTTTGGTTCGGAGGTACCGAGTTCGAATCCCGATAGGAGCAGGATGCAAAAAGTAATTTTAATCATCAGATTACGATCTGTGATGAAAACGAGCACAATTATGACCCCCTGTCGGAGTGCACAACTCATGGGCCGACACATTTTCCATGGCAGTACTATAGGCTGGCATGGATCTATGCAATGTTCAGATGGTTCTACGAAAACCGAAGCTATAGCCGGTACGTCCTCGAGTTGGCTGGCAACGGCATCAAAGTAGGACGTGAACAGCGAACCACGAAAAAGTTGGGACAGCCTCGACCCCAGAACAGATTGCAAAGATAATAAAAAAATTAAAAAAATTGGTTGAACTATAAAAATTGCAAAGTCATGGTACGTAGCCCCAGAAAATATGACTGCATTTGTTTTAATGTTTCTGAAACGTTTTTCGTTGAAGGTATTGTAGTCAATCGGTACATAAAATTAGTCTCTGGGTTGTATGTATACAGCATTAAACATAGGTATCTCTACGATGTCTCTTGTTAGTTGAAAATCGAATCGCCGCTACAATTTTCACTATAGCGAAATTTTAAAATAAAAAAAATTAGTGGCTGCCCCACCGCGAGAGGCGAAATATTTTGTTCAAGAGTATTGAGAGGAGTGACGAAGAGGAAATGGTCGGTGTGGTTATGACCGGGAGTAATGACCGGGACGATAATGACCGAGGAGTAATAACCGGGGGGGGATGGGTAGCATATACAGTCAATTGACCGTTGGGGGTGGTATTGGGCAGGAGTAATATTCTGGGGGTAAAGGTAATCTAGGTAGTTCACAAAACTGATTACATCATAATGCGACTTTTGATTGATGTTTTGAGCGGTTGGTTACAAGACACTTGAGTAACTCTACAAATTTAAATGTATTTGGTTACATGCGAGTAAAAAATTAAATGACATTACAAAATAATGATTGATTAAGGTATTCAGCGAAAACGTGCTTTGTAAACATCATATACGCGTTTGTAATATTTTTACATTACTGATACGGTCAACAATTTTAAGCTCATTTCTGGGTTTTATGTCCTTGTTGACCGCCGAATGAAGAAAAGATCGTCGAGCCAAACGAGTTCTTTAATGAAAATGGAGCATACTGAAATTGTATAACCGCACGTTATGCGTTATATGACAATGCTCTTAACCCTCGTATCTTCTAACGCTAACGGTTAAATAATTTTCCAATTACACGAAAAACCAGTATTCTGACATTTCCCATAAACGTAAATCGTGTACAAATTTTATGTACAAATACAAGCGGTTTTTTGTTTTATTGTTGAATCGTTATTTCAACATTTTAAGTCACACTTGCATGTCGTATGACGTATGTACGTAAGAAAAATCATGTAAAAATGGTTTTAAGAAAGTTTTTCTAATGATCGCATATTATTACCTACATACAAGAAGTATAATTACAACGTATTCCCTATATGCAGTATGGAATGCACTTACACTTTCTTCATACATACTTCATAATTACTTACTGTGATCTTATATAATTTGATGTTATTTTTATCCAGTGTATGACTAACAATTGCTGTAATGAGCATATAAATATATGAGTGCGGATAACTTTAATGTTATACTTATGCCGTTTTGACATAATATGGTGAAATGATAGTTTGCAAAATGTCACTTCAATCAATTACGTATTTTAATTGAAAAACTATTAAAACTTTTGTGATTTTTAGTTTTGTTGTGTTACTGCACAGTTCTAATGCAACACCGGTCGTAAAAATCTGTTGGTATAATTTTATGGGTACAATGTCCTTGGTTGAATGATTGGCAGATACGTTTCTTGTAAAATTATACATTGACATATAATGTATAAGTAGCTTGAATGATAACTTTGGATTTTTATTGGAGTATTTTGCCTCGTAGAGTGGGTTGGCTAATCATCGATATCTAATGTGTTTAGTACATAAATACGACCTTCGTCTAATATTTTCTGTCAACATTCGTACAGTAATGGAGAGAGTTGTTCTGACGACCCACAACTTGCTGCAATTTCTATATGTGAAGAATAGTCTTTTAACCTATTTTGAAAATTGAAGACTGAACTTAATTAAATGTTATACGTAATTCAAAGCAAAGAGAGACAGATTAACTTAACATTTTCAGAAAATTCCGGACTAATATATAGATACAGCCGATTTGTTGGGATACAGCCCACTCCATAACCTCCATAAATATAATAAAGGCTTTAAAATTATTTGATTGTGGAACAGTCGATATTACTATTTTTTGTAATTAATTGGCTGGGAAAAGTTTCTCACAAAATTTGCACCACCTTTATTGCCATTGTCAAAGTCGGTCCCTCAATAAGTGGAAATGCAACCTGATCCTAATCGTACTGGAGAACCTCTAAACAAATTTCCACTAAACTTATCGCAAAGGTTGCTCGGCATTCGGAAGCCATGCATCACCAATTGTTATCTAAAGTTATTTGAATCGGAAAAGATTAAAAGTAACCTAGGCGCTAGCGGTACTCCTTAAATAACTTTTCTCTTAATTGGATAGATTGGTATAGTTGCACCAAAATAACACTTATATGATTTTTGATGTTGGGCCTTTAAGCTCAAATAATCATACTCATTCAATTGTAATAACGAGAATCCGTCAGTAAAAAATCTCGAAGACGGAAAAAGGAGGAAAAATTTCCTGATTTTGGTATTTATCGGAATTTCTGGAGTTGCTGAATGGTAATTTTAAAAATGAGACCAATTTGAAAGTTTATAAAATTTAAAAATTGTACAAAATTCCGCCTTGAAAGACTGAATCCTTGTAATACGGAAACATTTTATTTTCCGTATTACGAGGATTCCGTCTTTCAAGGTTTCCACTGAATTACGTTTTTCTATATATGATCTAAGAGATGAAATTAAAGTGGCTTAGGTGTCTATGTTAGTTATTACATTTATAGTTTCTCAAGCGCCCTTTATGCACATATACTTCAGTATTGAGGACACTTTTGTACCTTTTGTACAATATTCGCCGAACATTAGGAAACCCACTATCCTCTGTCATTACCGATCTGAAAAAATAGCGGTAATCTAATTTTAAGAGGCACTAACTATGTCCATACACATAATTCGATTTTACCGTACCGCATACACAAAATAACAGCATCCCCCAGTATCACTCAGTAACACATAAAGAAGAACTCCATAATTTGTGTGCTCGTACAGTGGCTATATAGATAAGAGTTCTCGCATAGAATATTTTAACTTTAACGCCGCGATTTTTATTTGAGAAAGGATGTCGTTGGTAAATTTTAGAGAGATATGCATCAAGTGATTTTAATTCAACAATGTATGTCCTTTCTAGCCTATTTATCCACTTTGGGAGCCAATTTTTGAGATATGTGTAATTCAACATAAGCTACAACGACATCCTCCCATATAAAAATCGCAGATAGCGGTAATGTTCAAAAATGCTATGCCTAAGCCCTTCATCGTTAATTCGAAATGGCATTAGGCAATTGTAAAACCGCAATGTATGCTCTTTTTAACTTACAGAGCCACTAAGAGAACCAATCTCTGAGAATCGGGTAATTTGCTATAAGCTACAACGACATCCTCTCATATAAAAATCGCGGGTAGCGTTAACATTAAAATATTCTATGTGATCTTAGTTCTGCAATGTATGCCCTTTCCTATTTAAATAGCCACTATGGGAGCGAATCTCTGGGATTCGTTTGATTTGCCATAAGCTAAACGTTATCCGTTCATATAAAAATCGCGGACTTGCCTAATTATTTCTGAAAATAAGATTGTGAAATAAAAAAAAATGATCTCGTTTACAAAAAAATTTATTTTTATATTTACACTGTTAAGAAATGTGCACACATGCACATATCTGTATAAAATCTATGTAAGAAATTTCACACTGGTTGCTTCTGCAATTGTTATAATTTCGTAAATGTTTGCTTTTAACGAGAGACTTTACCACTACAGAGAAATTTGAAATAAGCAGTTTTATCTATTTTGACGCACGTTTACGTGACGCGATCTGAATCTCATTACAACGCAAATTTGATAAACCTGCTTAATGAAAATCGCTCTGTAATGGTAAAGTCTTCCGTTAAAAACGAACATCTACGAAATTATGACAACTGTAGTATCATAAAATTTTCCTTGTTTTATTATTTTTAACTGAGTAATTTAATCATTGTACGAAAATATTTTGGGTTCATGAATTAAATGTAATTCACATTTGATCGTGATACGACTTTTTTGTGATAATATATTTTCCTTTTTAACGAAAAACAGATACATACACCGAAAAAAATTTCAATTGCGATATCGAAAGTTCGAGAACCTGACAGCTCTTAATCAATTCAGCAGTATTGCTGAGTAAATTCCAAATTTTGACAACGACAGAAACAAGCTTATAAAAATACATTTACTGTCGAATTCGTCATATATGTTGCACGTTCGCGATCAGTATCCCCTTCCAGACAAGTAATGCCGCATTTTCCCGTTAGCATTTAACAATATTTACGTTATCTCCGTCGCATTTTAATACTTGTAGCACCATCTGCTGTTTTGGTTGCGAACGCGAATTTGGATTTAAAAGTGGTTTCGAAATTCCTTATTTTATGACGCTATGAATTTAGATGAATTTTTAAAGAAACCAGGTTGATGAGGTTAGATGCAAAATGTGTATTAACATTACACTTTAAAAACTATCTGAATGGCATCACAATATTGTTACTATTTTCTTTATTAATTCAACTTGTGGCGTGTTTAACCACTTAACATAGTTCAAATGAAAAAATTGTTCGTAGTAATTATGTAGAAACTCAAGTTAACCGCATCACAATCGGTTTTATAGACGTATCCAAAGTAAACAACAATACGATTCTTAAATTAAACTGTAAATTTTCGAATGAAAACCGTCACTGCTAAAATAGTTATTACTTGTGTACAACTTATTACGTCAAAATTTAAGCAGAATATTTAACCCACATATCTACTTCCAATTTTCACTTTCGATTTAAAACAAAACTTAACCTTAAACATTGCCAGTATATTTACATAAACATACAAAAACACTTTCATGAAGCTGCTGGCTTTATGACATAATGATTTATTACGGTGATCATCGATTGTGCAATGCTTTCTTTTACCGAGTACCACACCACATCGCATAATTGACCAAAATATCAGACATAATCGGTTTATTTATTTACAGTAAATAACTCATTGAGAAAGTGTACAGTATATTAACGGTATTTATAAATTATAAGATGTGTAATCTCATTAAGGTGGATTGGACCCACTTACGTAAAATTATTTGAAATTTTAGTTTGTGTTTAGAATCCGGATCGGACTTTCTTGGTTTGTTAAATCATAACCTTGAACAAATTTTGGAAAATTCAATTTTTAGCAGTATGCAACAAAACTAACAAAATCTCTCTTATTCGATTAAGCAATAACATTTTATGTGCAAAAATATAAAAACACCACAAAATTTGCTGAATCAGCATTAGGAATAAAGACCGAAACAAAACAAAAACTTTCACTCAAAGATTAAGACACGAATGATTGTGTACACTGAAATCGGAGACCAATAAACAGAATGACGAATCGATAATGTTTGCGTATCTAGTACAAAAATAATCAGCAACTAATTGTAGAAAGGTGTTGAATGTTGATACAAAAATTAAAATATCTCTACACAAGAAACTAGAACTCACGTGAGTGGCCTTGGATTACTGTAAACTATTCGCTGTAATACAATATTGGAAACGATTAATGAAATATTCTTAAATACGTTGCGTACATAAATAAATGTACATAGATTTGTATACTCAATAGAAATACAACAGCAGGTCGAAATGTCAATGAACTATTATAAAACAGCGCATGTGTAATTATATAAGCGTACTTGATTTTTGCCCAGTCATTGCAATCAGCTTTTTGCATGCGTGTTAATACAGTTTGATTTTAATGTATGTATATACAATTTAAATGCCATTCACCAATGATGCATTACCTCATACATTTGTGCGTCCTAGAAAATTACTAGAGTGAATCTTAAACGATTTTAATGTCACTTGGGCATCTGGCGCTGTAATTGTTTCTCCTGATAAATCTCTTGCAACGTGCAAAGCAACTCATGTGAAGACGGCGGAAAAGTGTATCCTGTGAATATTCTTAAATAGATGCCTTTCTTAATAAAACGGTCGATTGTACCTGGTACCAGGTCAAAACTTATAAACAGCGCTTTTTTATTTCAAAAGTATTTTTGACCAGAGGGTTAAGAACCATATCATGTAGACTTAGAAAATAATGTCCAAAAACTAAATTTCACAGGTCTCGGTCCCTAAAATTTAAAGTATAAAAATTATATAGAATTCAAATGGTTTCAAAAACTATAACTGACATGAAAAGCTTTAGCGCCTTATACGTTTCAACTTGTAAACTACCGTTAAACTTGTTTAAACACGCTTTAAAATAATAAATATAGCATTTTGACCTGTTGGGTGGATTAAGATCACGCTCCGACGTACGATAATCGAATATGTTAGATACATTTGTGGGATGAACCACTCGGATATGTTTGATGACAACCATTTTTTAAGTTTAGTTTTACTTCATTGACTGCGACCAATAGTCGGGTAAATCGATAACTACGGTAAACATCGATTTTAGTACAGATTTTTCGATCAGTTTACCATAGAGTTTTTCAAAAATAATTGAATTTACCGAAAAATTGACTTAAAATCGATTTTTACCCGACTATTGGTACGCAGCCATTGTACTATGTTGTATTAATTAAAAAGTACTTAACGTACTTGATTGATATCGTAAAGCGACGAATTTAAGTAATCCGCCGGTCAATAAGTCCCGAGGCTGACCCATAGATGGCTCATCTTATGAAAAAATCATATGATTTTTGATGGGAAAATTATCATTCAAGCAAAGCAATCACTTGATAAGCGTTATAAGGACTTTGCTCCTTCGAAAGCAATCGTCGAACGCTGATTTGCTGAGTTTAGGCGTGGTCGTCAAACCACCGATGATGCTAAACGCTCTGGTTGTCCGAATTCGGCAATTATTCCTATAAAATAAACATAAAGTGCTATCGGCGTTTGCCGGTGAAAAAAGCAAATTTCGGTCAGTAAGGCTTTGATCTCCGTATTTTGGGATGCGCAAGGTATTTTATTCGTCGACCATCTTGCAATGAAAGGAAACAGCATCAACAGCGAATACTATATGGTGTTATTGGTGCATTTCCAGGAAGAAGTTGCGAAAAACAGCCCCAAATGCAAAAGAAAAAAGTGCTCTTTCGCACCAAGACAATGGGGCGTCGTGTCACAGTCAAATTGCGTCTCCGTCTACCGTATCTTCCGGATCTGGCTCCCAGTGACTACTACCTGTTCGCAGACCTCGAAAAAATGACACAGGAAAACAGATTTTGCCGAAACAAACGAAGATTTAGAGGTCAAAGATAAACCGCTTTACAAAATGGTATCGAAATTTTAGAGAAGCGTAAGTGTATCTCGAAGTAGGACTGTATCACTCTCGAAGGAAACTGTTGATGAATAAAGTCGAATTTTCCAAAAAAAAAATGTTTTTGGTAGTTAAGTTAGCCTGAGGACTTATTGACCGGCGATACACGCTTTGTAATTATATTACCGAAGTTACTAGAAGTTTAGTTCATTTTGGTTCTGAAATGTTAGTGTGTTGTTGCTCAAATTTAATAGTTGTGAAACCAAACTAACATTTGGAACTGACTTAAAGTTTTATAATTTTTTGGATTAGGCATATTTAAGATAAACTGTAATACCATAATAGACCCATTCATCTTGTAACATGTTTCCGTCAACCTCATAACAGCCACAAAGTGTCAGAAAATATGGGCAGCAGGCACGATGTTGGATTCTAAGTGCTTAGGGCTAAGTACGTAATATTATTATAATCAAGAGAAGAAATAAGAATTGCTTTAGTGATTCTAGCAGCAGAAAATATTAAATAATAACTATTTAAAACGGATTTTAATTAGGCCGGTTAGATGTGCTTTATATACATTGGTTTGTTTTAGTGGATTGGTTTTTACGTCGACCTGTTAAAAAAAACAAATCCATCTACGAGAAATTCATTTCCAGAAAGCGCATCTAAATCGACCTATTTAATACAGAAGATAAGGAATCAACTATACACTTGAGTCCTTATAGTTATCCGCCGCTTGGAGCGCTACATATAGCTATGAGCCATCGTCAAAATTTTATGTATGGTTTCAAGTGATTGGAGTCCACAAACGACGAATGGGCCTAAGCAAGTGTGCTGTAAAAAGCGTCAATACAGTTCAAACATTGCGACCTTTTGCTTAGTACAGTACAAAAAAAATTCACTAGATGTCAGATACTTTGCTTTAAAAGGTTACTATTGATCATTGTAGCAAGACAGATTTCAAGTAGCGGGCTACTTTACATTTTTTTATTAAGTTCATAAATTGTAAAAATATTTCAATTTAATTAATTTTTTGTGTAATTACCCTATTTATAATCGTTAATAGCCGAACTACTAAACATGGAATATCTTTTGAACCATCAACAATTCGAACCCTTTTATTGGCTATTTTGGTTGGAAATGATATCCCTTATCATCCTGCTTCATTTGCTCTTACACTCAAGAAAGCAAACGTATGAATTGAATTCACGTATGAATTGAATGTATAACTTCAAAAAACTACCGATTCAACTACATAACCAGTCCAAAATCAAAGTACACTAACCACAGGTAATATATTCATCGATCCCATTTTGGTTCCTTTTTAAACGAAGTAATTAAATGAATAGCGGAAATTATCTGGTGACAAACAATCTAATCAAATATGTTTTACTAATTAGCCCTTACCTCAAAATATGTAAAAATTTCAATCTCCGCCATCTTTATGTGCAATATATTACCTTTCTATTTTATATATTGAAGTCCCAAATCGTGTTCGCGTCGTTTTTATTTCGTTCCTGCACCAATTTTATCTGAACGAATGCTCAATACAATTACCTCACAATGTTTCTAATTTGTTGTTGTTATAAATCGAAAATCGGTCTACTTTAGTTTTATCCACTGAGTTGATTCTAAATATATTTTATGATTTTTCATTTAAACTAAATTTAAAATAAATTACTAAATTATTTTAATAAACGGCACCGTTTTGATGTTTACTATATAAACAGAAGAAAGTGAACGTTCTCTTGTTTCACTGTTTTATTAGATAATACAAATAGAAGATTGGAATCCCACTACTACACTGAATGTCAAAAAATAGGGACCTTACTATGGTTACCATCGTTTATTTTCGACGACGAGTGTTCACCTATAGAAAACAAAGGAAACAAGTAAAATGGAAACATTAAATATTCACTATTTCTTTCCCTTGGGAAAGGTTAGGAAAATTCGTCTTGGGCAGGGGCGAGTGGCAGAGATAGATAAGCCGACAACAACTTAATCACCGACGTCCAGCAACCATTGCTTGGCCTCAGCAGCCCTGAGAACTGGCTAGGATTCATTAATCCGAAATCACATCGATTACAGAAACGAATACTATAGAAGAAATAACAACACAGACCGGCAAAATCAAATATCGACCATTGGCTATCGTACACGGACGCAAATCGGTAACTGAAACATCAGAATCTCTAACAGAAACATCCAAGGCTAGCACAAGTAGAGAAAGAAATGAAACGTTATTACATCGAGATTCCAGGCCTCAGTGAAGTCAGATAGAAAAACAGCGGCGAAATAAATACAAGCAATGGGAATTATATGATATTCTCTGATAGAGACGACACACATCAACAAGCATGTGCATAATAACAACAAATAAAGCGGAGAAAGCGAAGATGGAATGGAAACCAGTTAACAGTAGAATAATATAGTAAGATTCCATACAAAAATAAGAAACACAACCAACCCACATCATTCAGTGCTACTAGGCCCCAACCGAAGATGCAGATGAAACAGCAAAAGTTTAATTCTAAGAACAAACTACAAGCCACAATATAGCAGGAACACACAGTAATGACGTCAAAACCATCGTACAAGGAGTTTCAATGCAAAAATTGACAACTGTCATGGATAAAAATGCGTTGGATTCTGTGCGAAACAACAATAGAGAAAAAGGCTCGTAGACACTTCTGCATCACAAATCAGAGTTGTTCCATAGGCGGCAGTAGGCTTTCACACAAAAATATACATAAATACACATGGACATCACCGGATGGCAGAACTAAAAATCAGATAGACCACGTAAACTAATGCCCAGCAAGAAATTCCTCATACCACTACAAGATGTCAGAACAATGAGGGGTGTAGACCTACTCAGTGTTCAAACCAACTGGTTGGTATTAGCAAAATTTTAAATCAAGCCAGTCGCTGTGAACACTGAAAAGCAAATAAGAGGAAATTTAAGACAAACAGATTGAAAAATACACTGAAACCAGAAACATCTTCAGTGAAACGCCTCCAACTCAACCTCCATTGAAATGAAGCCACCATTATAGAACAAAAATGGAACGAAACAGAAGAAGCCTAACTAAAATCAAGGCGGCTACGAAAGTACTCACTCGGCTACCAAGAATACAATCGGAAACCTTGGATTAGTGATGATACATGAAAATAGGTTGAGGATCGCCGCAACTTTTAAGCTAGCTACAAAAGTACCAACAAAATACGGCAGAGGTGAAACGCAGATACGAAGGAAGAAGCAGCACGTCAAGTAAAGAAGATGGCAAGGAATGATCATAGCAAATATGCGGAAAGTATCCTCAAGAGACAGCAGCATCAATCTAAATTATGCGCGCACTACACCAGTGTGTAAGAAAACTCATCGCGTAAAATTACCAACATACCACACCTATAAGGGATGATTCTGGGCAAACGTGTATTAACGATGAAGCACCACAGTTGGAAAGAATATTTCAAAGAAGACGTTATCAATATGCACCAAAAATCTCTGCCATCAATTGACTGACACCAATAACAAAAATAGCAACACCAACACGGAGCGGGAAGTTAAAAGTGCCATTGAAAAGCTGAAGAAACAATTAAGGCTGCTGGAACAACCGCCGAAAAAGTCATAAAAGATTCATCAACAAGCTGCAAGCAAAAGCACACTATAACACTAATAATCCAAGAAGTGTGGAGTTCTGGCAGAATATCACAAAAATGGAAGGAAGGCTTTTAACAATTACAATCCCCAAGAAAGATGACCTAAGAGAATGCAGAAATTGGCCAAGTATCTATCTCTCCCCTCAACACAAATAATAAAGATGTGATATACACTGACAAATGATCAATCATCATTTACAGAATCTCACTTGCAAAATTAAGAAACGAACAAGCCTGCTTTAGATCACCAGGAAGAAGTTCCACTGATCACATCAACTCAATCTGTATCATCAATGACACCATTCTTACTACCTAACTACTAGTTGATCTTCTTCGATTTCGAACGCGCATTTGATACAATGAATAGGAACGCAATATGGTAGACACACTGCTGTTCTTGATCGTATTGGAAAATGTAATGCGGAAATTGGATGTCACGTCTCCTAATAGCATACAATGGGGACTAAAATGTAAACTCAAAGATCTGGACTATGCGGAGATTGCATATGCCTGCTCACACACAAACACTCAGACATACAACAGAAAATACTATCAGATCTAGCTAACGAGTTGGGTCTCGAGATAAAAACATCAGTAAAACCAAGACGATGAGACGAGACTCAACACAAATATAACCACGCCGATGCACATCAACAATGTACAAATTGAAGATGTAAATGAATTTGTAAACCTTTTGCTCAATAACGAAAACAGGTGGAACAGAGCAAGACATAAACAAACGCGTGAATAAAGCCAGACACACATTCAATATGTTACATAACGTCTGGAAGTATTTTGTCCTGTCACCAAACGTTACTACTGTATGGGTGTGAGACTTGGAAACACACAGAAAAAATCAGAAAGAAGTTACAGGTGTTCGTAAACAAGTGTCTTCGACGAATACTGAAATGCTTCTTACCTATCACTATAACTAACATTGAACTGCATATAAGAACAAATCAGTCAGACATAGAGACCGAAATAAAGAGGCGAAAGTGGAGATGGATTGGCCATGCGCTGAGGAAATCACAAAGTGATATAACGAGGATGTCATTGAACTGGAATCCGCAAGGGAAAATAAAAATAGTAAGACCAGCGATACATGGAAGAGAACAATGCTAGCTGAAGCGAAACGACTTGGTAAATCATGGGAAGAGATAAAAGCCGCAGCCCCCAAACAGACTAAGATGGTCCCGCCTAGTAGACGCCCTTGGAGACGACGAAAATGATAGTAAAGCCGCATGATTTTCTATACCAATATACGGTTAGATGATGGTATGATTAACTATACCAATATACTGTTAGAACTAATGTTGTTATTTTTATTCAGGACAACAATCGCTTCAAAATAAAATCGGTAGATGGCACTGCATTTTCATACTTCTTACATTATTTACATTAATTCCGCGGTTTGTTTTACTATTATGTAAAAAATATTTTTTGCACCAATTTACACATACTAAAGACTGGAATTTGTTGCAAACGAGAATTTGCAGAGCACGACAATTCACCGAAAACGATAGTTCACCGAAAACGATAATTGCGAAAACGACATTTCACCAAAAAAGACAATTCGCCGAAATGAACAATACACAGAAAACATTTCAAGTGAATTGTTCGTCGTCCAACCGTTCGTAGTCGCGGTCAAAGTTGATTTATAAGATGGAAATTATCTTCCAATACGAGTTCCGAATATAGCTCTGAAATTCATCAAATTTGATTTGAATTAAGTGATTTCTCAACCGATCATGATGAAATATGGTATAAATGATAAATACATATGTATGTAATTCTAAAATACCTTTTATAAGTGGTTCTGGAATGCTGTCAACTAGAACGGAACTACGCTTTTTCATAGCCGATCATGATGAAATTGGGTTCATCATAATCAACTTGTTTATGTATTGATTTGGAATCAACTTAAGCGAAACGATCGAGAGACCAAACTAAGCCGTTTGAAATTTTAAAAAGAATTGCTGAAATAAGTTTTAATTCATAGATGTGAAGTTCAACCGGAATTGAAAACAGACCAACCAGGTCAAACATTTTCCTGTTGGTTACTCTCACTCCGTCATAATTTTTTCATTTTAAGCCCCCAACTTAGAATAGCATCAGGTACATTTTTCATAAGCGTGTTCTCATTATCACAATACTCTTACCGAAATAGGTCATTCTTCATGCTTGTACCAATTTTTTACTACTCAAAGAATACTTGGACAAACTACAAACTCTGTGGATTGGTTGACTCACAAACTTACCGAAATTACATTTCCATACTGCGTACCCAATTTCATCATAATCGGTTAAGAAATTGTCGGAACTAGACGAGTTTAGGGAATGATTTTTTAAACAGTCAATTTTAGAGGAGCGGGCCACTAAATTCCCATCCATTGTTGGATGAAACTAGGATATAATGAAGTTACCAATCATGAATATCGAGTTTTAAGCACCGACAGAATTCGTATTTTCGATAATCGACGCCGTTCGATATTTGTCGATATAATTGTTGGAAAAAGGACAAATATACCTTGATCTGATCCGATTCAGTTCATGTTTCATGAAACAACGCAAAGGCGCTTATTAGATTTTAAATCAAAATTTGTGACCAAAAACAAAATTTGGATCAGATTTTCCTTATAAAATTTGAAATGATCCGGATTAGTGGATGTTATGAAACATGGCGATTGATGACCAACTAACACGGACTTGAAAGCGCCCGTTGCAGTACTAAAATTTATGGTTTTCCACCAACTAATTTTAAGGTAAATAAATTGATCATATCTTCATTCATTATATATAAATTGAGTTTTATTCTAATCATCTGGAAAATGGTCCTCTAAAATAGTCCTTCAGAAAGCCAATCGGAACTTTGGAAGTAGAATTTCATCATAAAAACAGAATTATATTGTAATCGGTTTAGAATTTGCTTAGTTCCAATCAAATTAGCCATTCTCCGTATTTATATTTAGAAACGGTATGGGATTTCAATTTCAACATAAAAACCGAGTTCCGTCTCAATTAGTTGCTGCATACTAATCCATTAGAGAGATAGCTAAATTTCCTTTACATTTTCTGGGTGTGAGAAGTACATCCGAAGCTCAGTTTAGGCTCCCATTTAATAATCTTTCAAGGCTAGTTTCATTTCAAACCGGTGATAAATTGTGAATTTCCATTCAAATTGATCGAAATTCATTCGAATTTCATTTTACAACCCAGTTTTATCTTATTAGTCTATGATATCTTAAAAATCGAGTTTTATCCAAGTTAGATTGGAAGTTCCATTTAAACTTGCCATTTACCTCAACTACATATAAATCCCCGTGGAAATTTAATTTTTCAGACTGAGCTATGCCATTTCTTAAGCGACCGTGGAATTCTAAAATGATATTTGGAAGAAGTTTTCGATTTTATCTAAAAGATTCCACAAGATTGTATTTATAAGACGCTTATAAATTACTGGATCAATCGAGAGAGTTTGTAGTTTGCTCAGGGACAGCAAAAATCCTTAAGGATCGGTTCGGAATTATCTATTTCAGTTACAATACTGTGACAAAGTTAAGCATAAGCTATCAATGATTATGCAACCAAAAGCTTTTTGTAGAGTCGTTAAAATGGAAATTTTATAAATTCAGTCCAATCAGAAGCTTGCTTAAGCTGATACAATATTAATGATTTTGCTGAGTAATATTAGAAGGAGTGAGGACAACCAGGAGGAAATTTTTTGATCTTTAATAAAATAAAAACTTTAATAAAATACAATTTTATTTTATAATGAACCACTTCGGTCTCAGTTTATCATATTGCAGAACTTCTTCCAAAAATAATTTTAAGGTTGCATTCCATCCAACATACCCAATCCAATCTCATTTCAATCCTACATAAACAATTTCTTTATGATCGGTTTTGAAATGGCCTTGTTCCGGTGGCTATATTCCAGAACTTCTTCCAAAATGCATTTTTCATTCCTATTATCATCTTACTCACCCATTTTCATGATGATCGTTTAAGGAGTTGCCTAGTTATGCGCCGTTGATCATAATCAAAAACTGCTTGGAAAGTAAGTATAGAATCCCATTCCCATCCTACATACCAATTGCATTATGATCGATTAAGGAATTGCTTAGTTCCATGATAGTTGTCTATATTCCAGAATTTGTTTAAAAAGTTAGTTTAGGATCTCATTTCCATTTTCAGTAAATTATTGTTTTTGGCGAATTTTCGTTTTCAGTGAATTGCCGTTTTCGGTAAATTGTCGTTTTTTGGTGCATTGTTGTTTTCGATTAATTGTTCTTTTCGGTGAATTGTCGTTTTCGGTGATCGTTGTTTTCAGTAAATTGTCGTTTTCGGTGAGTTTTATTTCCCGATTATTTGCCGTTTTCGGTGAATTGTCGTTTTTGGTGAATTTTCGTTTTCGGCGAATTTCCGTTTTCAGCTAATTACTATTTCGGTGATTTGATTTTCAGTCAATTGTCGTTTTCTGTGAATGCTTTCCAGTGAACTGCCGTTTTCGGTGAATTGTCGTGGTACCGTTTGAAAACACACATTAATAAAGTGTAATAAACACTTGCTTGGTACAAATGGTTTGTATTATCCATAAATTAAAATTATTTAATAGTGGTAGCATAAAAATTCACCGAAAATCAATTCATTGAAAACGACAATTTATTGAAAAGCAAATCACCGTAATAGCGATTATTTGAAAACGACAGTTTGCTGAAAACGAGAATGCACCGAAAACGACAATTCACCGAAAACGACCATCCATCGAAAAAAAAACTACCAAAATTGACAATTTACCGAAAACTAAAATTTACCGAAAACGACTATTCCTTTATACAACCTAGCGGTTGTTCTTTTAAAAGGCGGAATTTAATTGATTTGTAATAACAAATTCAAACAGAAATTTAATATAATTGAATTCATTTCCTTAAATTAAATGAACCCTTCCAATTAGTGAATTAGAATCTAGGTGAGGTTACCAAGACGTTGGAATGGAAGCTTGGTTTCGAACTAATGAAACTTGATTTGGTCGTCTCATCAGACTGCAGTGACCAAACTACAAAAATATTGAAAATACTGTGCACATTTTGTAGTTTGGTCACTGCAGTCTGATGAGACGACCGAATTTTTTTAATTAAAAAATTCAAGTTTCATTAGTTCGAAACCAAGCATCCATTCCAACGTCTTGGTAACCTCACCTAGATGTGAAGCTACAACTCTTTAATAATAAGCTCTTTAATAATATGCAAAGCATTTGAAAGATTTTCGGTAAATTATCGGTTTTTCTGTGAATTTTTTTTTTCGACAAGTCGTTTTCGATCAATTTCTTTTCGGTGAATTGTTTTTTCGGTAAATTATTGCTTGGTGAATTATCGTTTTCGATGAATTATTTTTCAGTAAATTGTCGTATAACCTATCATATTATATCTAGCACCACCAATTTTTACTTATTACCAACACACAGCGTTGTCTATGTAGGTTACGAAATAAAGAGCGAGAAGGCTAATCGAGAGAGACGAGGGAAGTTGAATGGCAATTATTAAGTCGAGTTTTGATGATCGATCTTATCAATTTAGTGTATTGCGTACACAAATCATAACCGACCGTCTGAGGTCAATTTAATTTTTTGGTGGATGACGATCCGTAAAAGTACATAAATCGTATACCACTCCATCCAACAATGTTACCACAACCTGATTTGTTGGATTGTTCGGTAACAGTTGCTTTATTTTTCCATTCTACATCACTCGACAAAAATATTATTGCATGACAAACCTGATTTAAGATCTGATCTACCAAATCTTATCGATCGCTTGATCAAAGCAGATCGTGTGTAGGGTGGAGCCTAAAATGTTTAAAGGGGTGTTTAATTGATTTAAAGACAATCTTTAATTTTTCATTTAGTTTCAAATTTCGTTTTGATCGTCTGCTACAACGTTTAATTAGTTCTTCAATTGGCCTTTTCCCTATGTATTCAATAAATACACACATCGATACCGAGAGTAAATTGGAGGTCAGACTAAACTACCCAAATAAAAAAATATTAAATTGATTTCCGTACACAATAACCTTAGTTTTGTGTAACTCGTCTAAATACTTTACCACTTACGAAAAATACTTTGCTCAGCCTTTTACAGAAACAGAAATGATATCACTCTTTTGGGCTACTTCAAAAAGCTTTATAATATCCCGGATATTAAAGGTTTTTTTTTGAAAATTATGAAGAAATATTTAGAATTACTTATGGTATACTTATAGATTTAGCAGAAGGCTGATTGGAATTTTATAAAATTTAGTTCAACAATCCAATCGAAGGTTGAATCTTTTAGTAATGGTGTACATGCATTAAAATGTAGTAATTACCCAACAAGCATTGAATGCATACAAATAAAATTGTGAGAGATAAAAACGAGTTGACCCACTCAATAAACAAAAAACAGTTTATCTTAAATAATATCTTCCACCACGGATGGCTACAAGACAGATGGTCAACAACACTCATTGGAGTGTATTGCAAAAAAGATATCAAATTTATAACGACGTAATGGTAACTTTCACTTGTTATTAACAAAAAGATTGTGTCAATACTTTATTGTTTGTGCATATATGAATATGCTTAATACGTCCATCCACATTTTAACAGCGTTTAGGTTTCGATAAATTGTTATTCCAAATAGCGACGCACACAATAACGCTAAATGAATCGAATCCAAGCACACAAAGTATGTTTTACAACTTTCAATTGTATAAATATAGACCGTAATACAACTTTTTAAGAGGTCCAATGTCGCAGAATATTTATATAGAATTACGATTTTATTCGAAACTGCATGCCTAAGTGATTAAATGCAACCCTGAATCAAAAGCATATACGTAATATGCATTGCGATTGAGATCGCCAATGCGCAATCTAAGAAAGTGTTGTACGATTGGAGTTGCTATATAAGTGGATAACCGTAACATAAATAATGTTTACATTAATTACAAGTTCAATGATACCTACATTCTGCGCGTATGTAAAACGTACATGTATGTAATCGCAATATTATTTAATCATAGATCGTGTATTATAACTAAGACATAACTTGCTTGACGTTATATTGTACATGTGACTAACTAGTAACATTTTAACCTTAAATGTCAACAACATTTTTATTTGCAGAATCAACTAAATACCGATGTACCAAATTTGCATACATTTTCATAAACAAGAACGTTTGCTAATATTTATTTTACGACTTATCGTTTAGCTAATCATAACGACATACATAAAATGTACGATAAATATGTACGAGATGTATGTCTGACACCATTTTTTGACTAATTCATTATCTTTAGTCATGCATAGATGACAGTTGACGTATTCTATTTCATCATGTAATCTGAGTTGCATCTCCTTCAATTGGGATAAGTCATTTCTATTATAGAACAAGACGCACTTTAACAGCTAAATAGAAGCGCCCCTAAACAAATTTTCCGAAATCATGATTCATTGAATGAACTGTTTCAATAGGGACATACAATTTTCTCGGAATTAGAAATTATCACAATCGATTCTTAGCACTCGATACTTATTTGTATAAAAACCACTTACTTTTACAAAATCGTTAATAATCGTCGGAGCCTCTCCTGGTGTTTTTGAACACATTTCTTTGTTTTACTTGCGACTGTGTCCATTCCGAGATCTCTATGAAAGTCACTATTAAGGGTGTACCAATGAGCGTTTACATTCCCTCAACTATCTGCTGATTGCTGGTTTTGGTGCAACCCCATATTTATAGAGCATAAGTTTATTTTGAATGGATAACTGAGAATTTCTTCCAATTAACCAGTATATCTTTCTATATTTTTTCTATACCTTGTACTGAACCTTGACCTTGAAAGGTCCATACCCAAGAATTTTGCTTGGTTTGCTTATGGTACAGGAATATTATTGAGAGTCACAGGTAGTGGTTCTATTGATCTGTTAGTTAAGTTAATGTGCGTAGACTTCGATTCATTTACTTTAATTCTCCACTTGGCCGGCCAATCTAGGAATTTATTTATGGCTATTTTTAGTTTGAATGAACAGCTGGAATTGCATGTTCATCTACAAATGTGGCGATAGTTGTATTATTCGTACGGTAAGTCACTTGTTAATAGTATGAAAACGTATGGCCCCAAGATATTCTCCTGCGGGACTTCTGCCTTAGCTTTTTTTGTGCCGGAGTAAATTCCTTCCTGTTTAACTCTAAAATATATTTTTTTCAGGACGATAATAAAGAATTTCCTAAAACCTTCCTAAATCTTTCAATTATTGCATATAATAAAGCATTCAACAAAATAATTGGACATCACAATTTAAAAAATTACTAGTTTAAATTAATAACAAGCGAGAGCTTTAATAAAGAAAAATCATCGTTAAATAATCTTAAACAACCAAATTATAAAAATAATAATAAAAAATTAATATTACCAATTTTATTCTATAATTAATATTCAAATTAAAACGTCACCGAAGAACTGAAATTACTCGAAGTTCAACTGAATCCATCTGTACTCATGATTAAGCTTCCATAAACTATCTTAGAATGCGAAGTCATCAATAAGCGAATATTTGTACACAGATATTGGTCAGTTTGTGCCATGCAAAAAGTTTCAAGAAATTCTCTTGGGGATTTGGAGGTAAGATTTGATGAAAACCCCAAGAATTGAAATGTAGATCAGTTGAATCGTTTTGCATTCAAAATATTACTTTCCTAAACTACTTTAGAATGCGAAGTCATCAATAAGCAAATATTTGTAGATAGATATTGATCAGTTTGAGCCATGCAAAAAGTTTCAAGAAAATCTCTTGGGGGTTTGGGGGTAAGATTCGATCAAAGCGATGTGGTTGAGTTGCTTGACAATATCACTACCGTCCGAGTTCCGGCTGCCTCCTTCCTAGGCGTAAAAAAACGTGGTAGCTGCTACCACCAGATTGAAATTACATGGAAAAGCTAGTTCAGTGATACGCGTTCTGTTTTTGTTTGATGCAAGGAAGGTGATGCTGGTTCGAAGGTACCACGATACTATCTGCTTTAACGATTTGTACAGTGCAGTCATCCAAAACACATTGTATTTCGTGCACGAGAAACCTGTTTAAAAAACTTTCGAAGTGATACGCGGAGAATGTCTTTAGCATGATCCGATTCCGCCCCTGCTAGGGTATGGTTCACAAATGAAATATTGAAGTGACATGAATGTAAACTGAGTATGCGAATCTGGGGCATATTATGATTTTTCTACAAGATCCGTTGTTTTATGCACTTGATCAATTGTGTAGTGTTTCTCCCTAGATCCAAACTGATGGAAAGGAATAGCTCCCGATTTTACAGTTTGAGTTATAATTCGTTTTAATAATAGTCTCTCAAGCATTGAGTTTTGACATAATTGGAAGAAGTGATATTTACCGATGCGAGGTTAATTCACTTGGCGGCTTACCTGGTTTAGGCATCATTATTACTTCCGCAAATTTCCATGACAACCAGCGATAACATAATTAATTATTCTTGCTTTACTTCTTTAGCATTAGTTAATGGCATTTCTTGCCTCCAGATAGTTGTATCGTTTTCTATCAGTATATCCTGTTGATTGAGGGTTAAATTGGACTTGAAGGTGGATTGGACTGAAAGATACGCTCAAGTGATGTGTGTGATGTGAGTGATTCTAGGTATGAATTTATTGATTTATTTTTAAATTCCCGTATTTCTCTGCGTATTCGTTATATGCTAAATTATTTAATCTATTTTTGACGACTGGGTCTCCCCAGAAAATCCACGCTATTTTCGACCAACATGTAGACAATTCGGAAATACGTGTAGACGCACAACACTAATTATATTATTTATTATACTCCACATGTGATTACTCGTCCATTTTGATTTATGAGTCGACTATTTCGAGAATTGGTTGAATATATAGACAAGTAGTAGACAATGTAGGTAGATTATTGTTGTTTCCATTATTTCTTCTGCACCAGATCATCATCTTATAGTTTTCCAGTAAAAATTGGGGGTTTCTTATATTTTGGCAGTTAAACTTCAATTTTTATAAAACAAATAGGTGAGATTGACGTATCTTGGTCAGTCGGCGATGTCATTTTCGTTCGTGGAATAAAATTAAATTATCTTCAGGTCTAATAAAATAAATTTTATTATAAATAGTTGGCGTTTATTTAGCGTACATTTTTAGCTCCCGTAACTTTCATACCATTCGTTTACAAGATCCAGTCACATTTAGTAATTTGTAGTATCGATTCTATATTGGTCTTGAAGAAATCCTTCGAAAAGGAATCCGGAAACTTAGAGAAAATTTCTAAAGTTTTAGAATCCCTGTAGGGGATACATAAATCCAGGGGGCTTTATTGAAATTAATAAAATGCTGGTTTGCAATATAATTTCCAGAGCTTAATCGATTATCATGGGCTAAATTCGACTATGGTTTAAAAGAAATTCGCTGTGCAAAATTTACCGTCTGCCATGAACATTTTCGAAACGAATACTTCATTTCTGGTTCCAATGTTCATTTCTTGAACACCGCAGTTGAGGTTGCTACGAAACTTATAGGGTAAATGAGTTTTTCTGTTAGATTTTACTGTTTTTGGTTAGAAAATGTGGCATACTGATAATGTGGGTTTTCCAGACAAAAATTGTCTGATAACTATGCTTACTCTTGCCTTGAACAAGAATACAGGTGAGGATTTTTTAATGTAAGTGATATCCATTTTGTTTAAGTTAGTTCAGGATTACATTTATCCGAGACATTCACCAATTGATTATCAATCGACGATTGTTTTCCCGGTGTTCACAAGAGTTATCTTGCTTGGAATGGTGGGAGGGGGTGGCGAGTAGCAGAGATAGATAAATCATAGAAAAATGTGGATAATTGAATGGAACGAAACCCCTTCGCGGCATGCCAGTATACATTGTTCGGAAACCCCGAGAGCTGACTAGGATTGGATCAAAATGATTTCAGAAACGTACACTAGAATAAATAACGCAAACCGGCAAATATCAAACCTAGGCTTTCGTTCACGGGCACGAATCGGGAATTGGAACATCAAAACTCTAACTAAAGCAGCAAGGCTAACACAATTAGAGAAATAAAATGAAACGTTACAAAATCCAAATTCTCGGCGTCAGTGAAGTAAGATGGAAACACAGTGATGCAATAAACACAAGCAAAGGAAATTACCTGATTATAAGCTAAAGCAAAGAAGGCACTAGTAGAATAGAAACTATTTAATAACAGAATAATCGTAGACGTAACAAGACTCCATTCAAAATTGGGTGGTGTCATTACTAAAACGAACAAGGCCTTTGAAATAGACAATATACCAGTTGAAATATTCAAAGAAGGCATATCGGAAACTGCAAAAGCTCTAACACCAGGAATAACAAAAGTATGGAATTGCGGTATAGACGTAACGACTATAACGATTACCTAGAAAGGAGAGCTAAGAAAAGATTGAAAAAATTGGCACTAGACATCCCTTTTCAACATAACTATAATGATATGTAAAGATATAAGTCAACCCGAAATTAAGAATGGCTTCAGACCAGGGCGAAGTTGCGCCGATCATATCATATTAACGCAACACACATCATCATTGAGCAGCCGTACGAATATAATTGACCACTGTACCTACTCTTCGTAGATTCCGAACGCTCATTCAGGTCTCTGGAATTGAACACACAATGGAAAAGGAAATTCGGAGGGCCATCTAACATGGAAACCAAAGCAATAGCACCCAACAAAGTTAGATGATCCAGCATCCAGTAGACGCCTTATACTTCTAAATTGTAGATAAAGAGAAAACAAATATTGCTTGAAATATCCAGTGAGCCAACGGTCATATTTTGGCATTAATTAGGATTACGAACCTAGGAACTTGTATGATCATTTACCTAAAATTGGGTTTATGCTTTTCCATTTTATTGCGTGATTGGTGATGATGTTGGACATAACATATATTAAGTAATGATAGCAACGACCCATGTCATCTGCAAACGCAGAAATAGAACCTGACAAATTGGTATTAAAGATTGAATTAATATAGACTAAAAACAAAAGAAGTCCTAAAATGGAGCCTTGTGAAACACCTATATTTATCAAACTTCCTCTTGTAACAAGATTCACATGCAGCCTCAATTTTAACTTTTACCTTACAAACGTAATTATTAACATATTGTTGGAATCGCTTTACCTTTTTCAAAAGCCGTTTGATCATATTGAGTAAGGCCCTAAAATTCCAAGGCTTAATATAGCATGACTATGACGCAACTCTTTCTTATCCAAACTAGTTAAAAACAATTTTTCAAACTTCCACGGAACATGGATTATCATTGCTGCACTTACCTGACTAGAAACTTAGATAGGTCGATTTTAGGCTTAACGGCTCTTTCGTAATTTCTATGTAACTGATTAACCTCAATCGTAATATAAATCAAATGGTGATCACTAATCCTGTAATATAATAAATCTGCTTGGACACGAGATAAATTATTGTCTCGTAATCTACAGAAACAGTGATCACCACTTGTTGTGGAGGTATAGTTACTGGCACTCTAGTAGGTTGATTAGACAAGCCCTTAGAAAATACATCATGGAAAGAAAGTTGCTAGAGTCACAAGAATGAATTACCCAAAATAATTAGATTGGACGAAAATATATATTTTACTGATAATTAAAAGTTTAACCGTCCATCAGCCGAAACAAGATTAATTGATTCAACAAATCAATTTAAATGCCTGTGGTAAAAGTAATACACCTCCAGAACGATAATTGTTATCACGAAAATAAAACTGGTGGTAATCCATTAACTGATAAAAGCTAGTTTCATTATCACTTATCCATATTTCACTTAAAATAATAAAATTCGGCTTAAAAAGTTTTTAATGGAGTCCAGATGACCTAAAAAATTATTAAAATGCTTTCTTAAACTATCTCTCTTTCTCTAATATGATCAATATGGTCAATACTGAAACCTGCTTGAAAGTACTTTAACCACGTAAACCACCTTTTTTTTATTTTTTATTATATAATATTTGCAATCTGTTCTGGGGCCGAAGCACTCCCAACTCTTTCGCAGTTCGAGGACGTACCTTTATATATGTCCGATTTTATCACCATCTTCACATTGCATAGCTCCATGCCAGCATATATTGGTCCATGAGTTTTGAACTCTGCAGGAGGTCATAGTAGTGTTCCATTTCATCACAGATCGTAATCTGTTGATGGAAGTTCCCTTTTGCATTTAACTAAAATTCATATCGGAGCATATCCAAGCTAAAAATCAGTATATCAGAATTTATTTTTCAGTTTAACGGGCTGTCCAGAAAAATGTACCGCGAAAACTGTGGAGACATCACATTGCAGAGTACCGACCTCTTGACATGAAACAAAAGATCCAACTTCGTGAGAGTAATGTGTTGTTTTAAGTCTTTTTTTACGAAAAACACCGCATCACATAAAAAATTATTTACGATAAGTTTTGAAAGCTTTACTGCGGCGCAACCTACATTGAAGGAACATAATTACAGTTTTTCAATTTGAACTGCGCGCCGAGCCAGCGAAATGGTGAGCTAAATACAATTTCTGTTTTCGGTAGCTAAATTTAAAGTCAAATTTGCATTAATAATTTTCTAAAAGCGAGCTTAGTATACTGATTTTATACGAAATTGTTCTCTCTGACTTTACATTTGAGAAATATTTTATCAAGCCTCCATTTTAAAATTCAGTTTTCTTTCTAAAACTCAACGTAAGAAATTTATCATGACCCTAATGTAGCACTAGCACTTGTAGCCAATGATAATGGTACAGGACATTGGTACCCCTGAATTTATTACAACAGCCCACACCAACACAAATCGATCATAATGCATCGATTTACATACCTGTACACGAAATGGGTGCTCATGAACTTATTAAAACTGCCCACATACACACGATCATTATGCATCGAATTACCTCTCTGTACAAGAAATGGGTACCCTACAATTTATTTAAACGAAGATACCAATTTCTTGTATAGGAATGCAATTTGATGCTTAATGATCAATTTTTGTTTTTGTGGGTTGTAATAAATTCGAGAGTAACTATCTCTTGTTTCGGGAAGTAATTCGATGCATTGTGATCTATTTTAGTGGGTGTGGGCTGTTATAATAAATTCATGGGTACCCATTTCTTGTAAAGGGTGGTTAAATTTTAAGGGCCGATGTTGGTTTTGAATAAAACACAAATTATTTAGGAAATTATTGTCAATTCTTTTTATTAACAAACAAAATATCGGCCAAATGGCCGCCGCGACCTCGGCGACACACCTCCACCCGATGGTCCAAATTTTCGATGACGCTTAGGCATAATTGAGGTTCTATGCCGTTAATGTGCCGAATTATCTCATCCTTTAGCTCTTGAATTGATGCTGGCTTATCGACGTACACCTTTTCTTTCAAATAACCCCAAAGAAAGAAGTCCAACGGTGTCAAATCACATGATCCTGGCGGCCAATTGACATCGCCACCACGTGAGATAACACGGCCATTGAATTTGTCGCGCAAAAGAGCCATTGTTTCGTTAGCTGTGTAGCAAGTGGCACCGTCCTGTTGAAACCACGTATCGTCCACATCCATATTTTCCAATTCGGGCCATAAAAAGTTCGTTATCATCTCTCGATAGCGAACACTATTCACAGTAACTGCCTGACCGGCCTCATTTTGGAAAAAATACGGCCCGATGATGCCGCCAGCCTATAAACCGCACCAAACAGTCACTCTTTGTGGATGCATTGGTTTTTCGACAATCACTCTTGGATTATGATTCGCCCAAATGCGGCAATTCTGCTTATTGACGAATCCACTGACGTGAAAATGTGCCTCATCACTGAAAATGATTTTCTTCGAAAATTGATCATCCACTGTTACCATTTCTTGCCACCATTCTGACCATTGATGACGTTTGGAATAGTCAAGAGGCTTTAGTTCTTGAGTCAATTGCACCTTATAAGCGTGTAAATGCAAGCCTTTATGCATAATGTTCATCAACGACGAGCGCGAGAGGTGCAATTGTTGGGCACGACGACGAGTTGAGGTGGACAGCTCTTCAGCCACACTATCGCGAACAGCAGCAATATTTTCTGCTGTACGAGCTGTACGAGCATGCACTGGTGTTTTAAAATCTTCTACAGACCCGGTTTGCTCAAATTTTTGCACGATTTTTCCGATTGTACGCACATTTGGACGATTAAATTGACCGAAAAAATCACGAAGGCACGATATGCATTTTGATTTGAACGCCCATTTTCATAATATGCCTGAATAACTTTAACGCGTTGCTCGATTGTGTATCTTTCCATGGTTCAAATTGAGTTAGTCTGAAATTGAGAAATGTCAAATTAAATGCAGAAAAAAACTTGACGTTTAGGTGTGGTTCACATTCAACGTCGGCCCGTAAAAATTTAACCACCCTTTATAAGCGGACTAATTATCAAATTTGAGGATGGTGTTACATTTATAGCAAGTTTATTTTATGTTTTGTTTTATTTATTGTTACAATAATGGAATATATCACTGATTTCATTATGGTATTTGGCCATGTGGTTGATTGGGTCATTCTTTCATTACTCTGGTCGGTGGTGTATTAGCTGGATTAAATTCGAGTGTCGAGTAGCTTTGGCTGGAACCCATGATTTTGCATTTACCTACTAATATTTAGTTGCAGTTGATTAGTTTCACACCATCGGCTAAACAGGAATTGGTTTAGAGATTTTACCTTTTTTTGCTTTCTATCATTTAAGTACGAAGAAGTTCAATTAACTAAAGCATTTGAAAACCCAAAGTTTAAAAAGCTGTTTTTTACTTTATAGTGGCAAATTGAGTAAAATGCTGCACTAAAATCGTTATATACGGCATCCCATTGAAGGTGTTATTCAATTACTTTTATCGTTTTACTATAGTAAATTCGGTCAAATTGGTAGAGGTTGATTTCCCTGGCATAAAATTCATCTGTGACACGAAATGTCACCCCTTTTTCCCGCTTTAAATATTGAAGTTAATTAGGCTATTTTCCATGGGGATGGAAACATCCGGGTTTGCAGAGACTGGTTGAAGAGCAGTCGCAGTGGTTCAACTAGTTTGGTACTGTATGTTTTCAGAAAAGTTGAAGATATCTTATCCGGTCCACAGCCAATACCAAATGAATTTAGAGCTAGTACTATATCCTCTATGGAACTGATGGGTATCTGTATATCAAGGTTTGATTGAGCACCCGGTAAAGACGATAAAGATGAAGTCTTAGGTTGGTACACAGATTGAAAAAACTCTGCAAACATGTTGACAGTGCACTGCTGGTCAGTTGACTGATTCTGCTTGTAATACATGGAGGCGACCTTTACTTTTACGTTTAGTATTAAAAATATTTCAAAAGTATTTAGGATGGTTTTTGATGTTCTTCTGTAAAGTCGCAATGTAGTTAAGATATTTTAGCTGAAAATACTCCTCATCTTCTGAAACGCGATTCTTTTCATTTCTGTGTTGGCCTTTTTCATTATTTTGTAAGTTTTATTTTTCTTAATTCTCAGATTAATCAGTGTCACGTGTTACCAAGGAGGATGATTCACAGTCGTAGTTTTTGATAAAGGAACATGATCTTCAAACAAGCGAAAAATAAGTTGATAAAACGTTTCATTGTTCGCTTCCAATGCATCCGATACATTTGCCTTCTATGTTCGGATAATTCTCCTATGTTCACAAAATACATGGCACAATTGTTCCTCAACGGACAATCCTCTGTAAACCTAATTTTTTATCGACGGACACTTTTTGATATAAAGAATTATTCTAAATAATGTACACAACAACTTGTAAAACAAAATCATGTAAGATCCACATACACATACACCGTACCATTGTACAAGAGATGGCATTGCGGGCCTTTAGGTTTAACAAAACATGTTTTATAAAGAGTGGGCAACGGAATTCTAAAGCAGCAATCCATACAAAAAAAAAACAAGATTTTTTGGTGTGATTAAATTACTTAGCTGAAATAAATCAAAACAAAAATCTTTCTATTGAATTTTGGATTTCGGACGGATAAGATTGCAGCAGTATCACTCAGTAACCAGACAAAAAATTTTTTTTTTTAAATATTATTAAATATTTTTTCATTTTTTATTTTTATTATTATTATTATGAAATTCGTTTTTTGGGAAGATACATCTAACAGAATAAATATTAGTAGAAATTTGAAAAGGGTGGTTCAACGAAAAATATGGGTTTGCCATGGTTGCACCACCCCCAGTACGTTACAATAAATATTAACAGAATTGCAGCTTAACGGGGCCTGTAAACAAATTTCTAACTGTGTAACAAATTTGTAATTTATTTGTAAAAAATTCTAGTATCATTTTCATTGGATTATGTTACAAGTGCTGGTGCACTATAAACAGTAACTCTCAACGTTTAAAATGAAATTAAATTTGAAGGAAGAATAGAAAAAATGTTAATTATGCTAATTATGCTTACGATGAAATGTTTATATATATTTACAACGTGAAAGAAGATTAGATTTTTTTCCAACTCAAAAAATGTTTATCTATGAATTACGAGTATAATGAATGAAATAATCACGAGTTGGTTTCATTTCATAAAGGTTGTTTGGTTTATTATATATTGAAGCATTGAGGCAAACACGATATTTTATTATTTAAAGCAACGCAACATATTCGCAAATTTCAGCTAAAAAGATGACATCTGCTGAACAAACCGCGAATCACCATTGTAGACCTACAAACAAATAAAATCATTGATTGGTGTATACATTTAGGCGAATTAAATTTGTTTAATCTTGAATGTTTCTCTATTTGTTGTTACTGATAGTAAATAGATTGTGCATAATTTAGCCAAAAGGTTTAGAAAACAACATAATTAATTACAAATTGTATTAATAGATTATTTTGGTTACAGATTCTATAAAGATTAGACGACCCAAATTAGCTAGAAAAACTTAGAAAATCTTGTTTCTTGACCTTCCAAGTATATATACTTAATAGATGATACAACAATTCTCAAAAGTTTGTAAATAATTTGCGACCTAAAAACAAACCAATTTCCGTGTTCTAATGATTTAATCTGTTACAATACTTAATTGGGATGAACATCGTCAATTCGTCACAGCTATACTTCAGAATCCGTAATTATATGCTAAAATCCACTTACTAAAATTGCCTTCTAAAGTATTTTACGATTTTTTTTACGATAGACACATCAATATTTTTAACAAACAACAAATTATAAAAGTATATACAAGTACATGCTAATTTTTATTCATCGAGTACTTAAGGAAAGCACCGAGCACATGTTTAACTATGTATAATTAACTTATAAACATTTATTCATGCTAAAACTCGCTTCATTCATCTTCAATTCATTAAATTATTCAATTACCGTGCACATCATTATTAATAATTTGTGTTTATCTAAATATTTTTTTTTTGTTTTGCGTAATCAGTTGGAAGACCTTGAAATTATCGGGGATTGTTAATAAATATGTATAGCAAACCAAGCAAGGTGGCACACCACAAAAATATACTAAATATGCATATCAGAATGCTAATGGAATTTCAACAAGATCATACACAATGCTTTGTCATCTTAAAAGAAAACGTTAATGCGCCATATTTGTTTACTTACACAATTATCGGTAACGACCTAATATATTATTTTTCTACATCTGTGATTTTGTTTCGAATTTATTGTCACCACAGTATGTGTAACAATAGTGCAGATCTGCTGTGCAGATCCAATAGTAAATACTGCCAACAAAATATTTAAATATGAAGGTTAATTTGCATATATTAAATGTGATGAATCTTAATTGATGAGTACATACATGATTTTTTGTGATGGACATTTGCATTTATTTCCTGCAATCAAGTATACTCAATAATCACCGTACAGATTAAGAAACTGCAGCTAACGACATAGGTAGCATTTCTTCATTTTCTTATTGTACTAATGAGCTATCTATACAGGGTGTCCCAGAATTGGACGATCAAACGATGCAGAGTGATAGGTTTCCAACAAAAACAGTCAAGTAAAATTTTTACGAATTGTTGATGATGCAAAATTTATTCCAATTTAGGTGTTTTTTACAAGAGTTTTTACTTTAAAACAAGAGTTCTTTTGTTTAACTTTCTTTTTAACCCTCATCAGTATGGGTCATTTTACTTACATTAACGTACGCGATGAATCTCTCAGACTCATATGGCATTTTCGCATTAAAATCAAGTTTTTAATAATATTTCAGTATTTATTTTAAAAATTCAACGTATAACAATTCATTTGAAATATAAAAACAATTTTACAATTATTTATTTATGCAGTTACTGCAAAGCACGACTTTCTGCAAGTGTTCGGATCAAACATTTTTAGTACAGCTCCCGCACCGTTGTTTATTCGTTCAGCCAACCTCACGAAGGCACATGTAACACCTACGGTTTTTTGTGTTAGTGCCTACGTTTTTACATGCAGGTTCAATATTTTCAATCGAACGACTATTGGTTAAAATTTGTTCACCAAAGTCATGGTTTTTCGGAAACAAAAATCGTTTGATTCTACGCTACGCCGAGAGTTTAGCAGACATTTATTTGGTATGCATCTTTTATTTTTACGCAGAGTCCCAACACATGTCAACCCCAAACTTAGCATGCTCCTCCATGCTGCTAAAAAGGTTATTAAATGTTATATTCCTGTTTGAATTATAAAATAGAGTACACAATTGTTGAACCACAGTGGATGCTAGATTGATTGCTTTTTGTGGTCCTTCTTTCCGCAAATATGGAAGCCCCTTCAGAGGATAGCTTGTGACGCTGTCGCAGATCCACTAAATCTTCATGCCGTATTTGTCCGACTTTATGAGGGTATAATTTGAAGAAAGAATAATCGGCCTGGATAAGATACCAATTGCTCATCGATTGTGAGGTTTTCTCAGGGGATATAATGTTTTATAAAATTCGCATTTACCACATCCCAAATTTCCCGAAAAGGAGCAAATTTGTCAAGATTGTTTCGAGCCGTGCAAATTGTTTTATCATCGAAGCGAATATATTTAGGCAATAACTTAATTATATTGCAAGACATGCTTGCTTTGAATAGAATGTTGCCAAATAGAGGATGCCAAAATTCTTTCAAATCTGATATGCCCTGTTTGTTTAGACCGGCGTTGATCAGCAATCCGGTGAACCAGCAAACCTCAACTTCGTCTGTTGGGTTCCACATGCCCGCACGTTTCTCGTAACCGTACAAGTTGGATAGCTTACGATAAGTTGAATAACTTGTTCGCATATCAATAGCGAAAAAGCATCACCTGTGGCCATATTCTATTAATTCCCCGAATTCCGGGTACTGGGGAAAGATTTACATATAATTTTTGTTTAAATTATTTTTTACCGGCATACTATGGTAAAAAGTTAGTAGTAATTTTTTTGAAAACAAAATAAAATTGGGAATAATTTTCCTTGCCAGTTTCGCTATGGAAATATTATTCCCAATTTATAAAAATTTACATCAAACTTTTTTCCTCAGGAGGCCAGAAAAAAACAGATTTATACATAAAAGCTATGTAAATTCTTTCCCCAATTCTCTATTTCGAGGGAATTACAAGAATAGTTCCTCTGGTGAATCCACGTGTTTTCCTGGTTGAAGTTTTACCTTGTTGATACTATCTCTAATAAGGTTATAAGCGGCTGTTCTTCTTTGCGGAAATGGGCTGCTATTCCATTGGGTCCCATACTTCGCAGTTTAGTATGTTTCGTCGATGGGTGGTTCAAAAACATTCTGAGCATCTTCGGACTCAGATGCTTCTTGTTCGTCATCACAGTCAGAGTAGCTTTCCAACACATTTATTCCGCTATCAGATGTGTCAACACATTCCAAAATGCTATCCTGACACTCATCGTCACCTTCCTCCAAAGCAGCTCGAAATTCTTCCTCCGCCACACACACGCTTTTGGTTTGCCATACAGTAGAACATTACAAAAAGTTATATTCTGATTTGGACAATCCACACACAAACTTACTTTGTATTAATAGATCACTTGTTCAATTGCCATTCACTTTATTGGTATGTAAATTAGAATTACAAGATAAATGAACGCATAAAACTTGAGCGTTAATATAACAACAAATAATCCTGGTTTTAAATCATTTGTGTTAAATAGGACAATGAATGAGTCTATCAGACACATCGTGTACAGATTTGTTTTTATTTTGTAAATGGTGTCTCAGGGCATTTACCGTTACGTATATAAATTTGGCATTACAATTTTTTTGATCACGTATAACGCCTATTAAAAAAATACACTTGGGCCAAAATGTCTCAAAATATTTTTTCAGATAGTTTTTTACAGATCAAACTTAAAATGAGTCTCCGGGGCTCAACCTTTAGTGATTAGGGTTAATACGATCTAGAAGAGTGTGCCTTTCCAATAACATAATTTTTGTAAGCTATATTATCTTGTCTCTTTGTTCCTCAAAATTTTTTGTTGATGTTTAAGTGACGCCAGCGGGAAAATAATTTACTACAGAATGTTGACACATTATCAGAAAAATATGCAACGCAAATGCAGATTTTAAAATGGTATCACACACTGGGCTATTCACAATAGAATGTTTTTTATCAATTTGTTTGCAAAGTAAGTCGTGTTTATTAAAGATGCACTTAACAAAATTTCGATTTCAAAAATCGATGCTTTGTCAGAAATAGAACAAAATGATGAACACAATAGCTGTGTTCCAATGGAAACAATTTGCTACTCACAAGTACTTTTGAGTAGATGACCAAAGGAACGGGCAAAATTATGACAGCAGTAAAACATAACCTATATTTTCATTCAGTGTATAGTGTATGTTTTTTATGTGATTAGACTGTTAGAGAGTGCAACATATTTTGTTATACAAAATTAAATTTGTTTAAATATTTGTAAAAAATTTGTTATAATGTCGTAAAATTGGACATACCATGAAGGCAAAGCCTTAATAAAAAAAAAATATTTAAAATTTTTGGGAAAGTATCTTGACAGAAGTGGAGTCACAAAATGTTTTGGTAAACCACTTGTTTAACTATGTATATGATATTTATTTATAAACCCATAATAATAAAATTTGGTGATTGTTAATGGTTAATTTAATACTAATGTTATATAGGTTTCTCCAACAACAAGTGAAAATGTTGAGGTAAAATGGCGCAGCCTTTATAGAGCATATAAAACCACAAAGAATAGAGACACAGGTTCAACTCCTACAAAATCTTCTTCTTTCTTTGAACTGTCGTACAATAGACTGGTGCCACTGCTACTTTCATTTAGCGAATCAATAATAACCGAAAACAGATTTTAATTGAAAATGTAGCCCGAATTAAATAAAATTTGTGGTATAAAATGGTCGTAAAGCAAAACATTTTGTAATTCATGTTAGTAGTTCCATACATACATACTCGTCCGAAAAGTGATGGAACGACCGATCAACTTGATATAAACGAAGATAGAGTAATTGGAATGGTGACAGACGACCCATCTATAAGTGATCGTTGTTTATCAAGACTTTCGGGAGTGCCATGGTCCACGTTGCATCGTATTTTAAAAAGAAATCAATTGCACTCTTACCATGAGTAACGTGTAAAAGATCTTTTACCTGCTGACCATGAAAAACGAGTTCACTTTTGTCAAAAAATTCTGCGTCGATGGCAAGGCAATTCGCAGTTTGTTAACTTTGTTTGTTTGTTCTTATGTATAGTGACGAAACATGTTTTAAAAGGGAGGGGATATTCAATATCCATAATTTGCACTATTTAGCTCGCGTAAATCCAAAAAATGTGTGGCGTATTTGGTTTCAACAGCAATTTGGAGTAGACATGTGGGCAGGAATAGTCGAAGGAAAATTGATTGGCCCATTTGAACTCCCACGTCGGATCAACGGGGAAGTTTATCTAAGTGTTCTACAAATTGACTTGGATGAATTATTTAATCACGTTCCTCTACAAACACATGGAATTTGTGGCTGCAGCATAATGGAGTCCCCCTCACTATGCATAAGTAGTGAGACAACACTCCAGGGTCCATTGTATGGCCACCGCGGTCTCCTGATCTAAATCAGATGAGATGCAGCAACGTATAATCGAAGTGTCGAATATTATTAAAAGTAACGAACGTGCATTTGGACGGATTAAGCAAAACTTTATACGGCGATGCCGATTATGTATTTTGGCAAATGGAGGATGGTGGACACTTGGAACACTTATTATAATATTTAAAATTAAATAAAAAAAATTATTTTATTCATTTTGTTTTATTTCTGACAAAGCATTGAAAACACTAAAAATGGAATAATTTTTGCATCATCAAGAATTTGAAAAAACTTTACTTGGCTGTCCAATTCTGGGACACCCTGTATACTTATTAGTTTAAAAATACAAATGACATGTTTATTATTTATTTAACAATAAAATTATATGCAACATTAGCTGACGTGCTGTAGTAAATTTAACATTTTGAAACATACGCACTTTGGTTTGGTCGTCGTTATATGACTGCTTGGGCAATAAAGAAAAACCAATAACATTATTATTATGCACGAAGAGGTATTCAATCGACCATATATAACGATATTGTTATCAATGTCCAATATGATTAACATATTGATCAATTTTGTGTTCATTAGTGTTAAACCGCTCAAGCGCGGTTTTACCTTTGGCATAACCATCATCATCATCGTCGTCATTATATTAACAAGCAAACTAGAATTTTGTAATCCCTTTTACGCCGACACTATCCAACCAATTTTCATAAAAATTCCATTCGAAATGAAAGGTATTATTTTCTAGGTGTGCACAATTCATGTTGCTATTCATGAAAATCGTGTATCAGATGACTGATTTATAACTCTCATTAAAAAGTTAAACTACAACAACAGCATCATTTATATTTTTTCATTAACTGTTTTTTCCTTCGACATAAACAGAAAGAGAAATGCATTAAAATTTTGTTTTATACGAAAAGCACAGTCGTTTACCTTATGTTGCCATAAACGCAAAATTGATTTGCCTCCTCTTGGTCAGGATACATTCTTTCAAAATCTATGTGATGGACTGTTCTAATGATAATTCTTTCAAATGTCGTTGTAAAAATTACTTTGAAAATATTCGCTTCTATACTCCAGCAGTTGCAATGCTAGTTCTAAAGCTAAATTGTACATATAATATTCTTTTGAACGGTGTCGTGTGTACCATTTCAAGATTCATAATATTTTTTATAATCAAGCTGGGGCTTTGACATCTGAATATGGTCTTCAACCGCATAATACAATTATACTGCTAATCAGTAGAGAATGCGTGAGAGAGGAATTATTGGGTGTAATGTTGATTTAGGGTCTTTTCATAAGGGAATTTGAGTTTCCAAAAAAGCAATCGTTTTTTCGGAATACACGAAACAACAGCCAAATAACTTTAAAACGTGTAGTTTTCGCGTTCCGAAAACCTCATCAAGACAACGAGAGTAAAAACCATTAAAATCAGAGATACAGTGTGCGATTCAAACGGTGGCTTATAGTATTTTTCATCTTGAGAAAACTTGTTAGCGGAAAGTAAGATGTTACGCTACTCGCCCCGAGTGGCAGCACCATCACAAAAGAGAATTTGTTTTGTTATATAATTACCAGCGGACATTTTTTATTCATTTTGTAACTCTTTTTCTCTAAATAAAACATTCCAGCGGAATAAAATACTAAAAGTGATCCTTAAAATGACAAATTGATTGATCTCCGAAGTAAAGGAACTCGGTAAATGAAATCTAGAAAATTTAACAATATTCCGTTTTTCCGCCATTTTTACAGAATGACGATGAAATTTGGATAGTAGTATTGATCAGGGATTTTAAAGTAAGTTTTGGACAAAACTCTAGGATCTGTTCATGCTAGACTAAACTTAGCCATTTCATAACCAATCCTAGAACAAGGAAGGGCATTGCTGATATTAAATTGAAGATAACATCTCGTTGCGAGCACACAAACGATTGCCTCGTATCTAATCAATGGTAATCGTAGTCATGACGATCCACGAAACACAAGGATTAACCTCCTCAAATATGATATATATGAGAATCAATCCTCAACCACTTGAGCTGGTCGATAGTGTACCGCATGCCATAGTTGCCATTTCAAAACACACTCAACCATTTAGATATTTTTCACAATGGCTAATGATGAGACTACCCTCATTTTTAATAAAATTTCGAACCTATACTACTGTACTCAAAAGGTAAATCAACCCATAAAATCTAAGAAAAAATTGGTTTATGAGAAATGTGCAATTTACTATCAAAACGTAAACAATATGGCATCAAAAGCATCTAAGTTTTATAACTTCGTTTTAAAATCAAACTACCTTATTTATGTAATTTGTGAAACTTCAATAAAATCCGGCATAGGAAGTGAATTTTTTGGCCATAATTACGTTGTTTACTGATACGATCGGTCTCTCGAAAGTTGCTCAAAGAAATCGGGTGGTAGCATACTGATAGCACAACAATGCTCCAGTAAGTTTAACCCCATCGAGAGTCGAACAAATTGGTGTAAAAATCCAAATTAGCAAAACCAATCTAATCATCTAAGCAGCATATATACGACTTCAATCAAATAGTGATCATTACAGATTTAGTTCTTGTGCTTGTGATTTTAATCTTCCAATTTGGACCCGGAACTAAATTGAATTTTACCATGCAATATAATAACAGATGCGGAATTTTTATTTGTGAACACCATGCTTTGTTTTAATTTGAACCAAACAAATACAATTGCTAATAATCGTGACAGATTATTGGATCTTCTCTTCAGCAATGACATTGACACTTCCAAAATTTCAGAATCCGTGTTAAATGTTGCCATAAATAGTATTTGACTCAACTAATTTAATGGCGAGTTCGGAACACCTACAACCAATCAAATACAACTTTAAAGAAACAAACCGTATGGAGTTACGCAAAGTTACCTGGAGTCTATCAACTGGCAAATAACTCTCAATTCTATTGACCTATTCTGTAAACCACAAAATGCTCGCCCTCAGTGGTTCGATGATAGACTAGTTAACATATATGTTGTAGAAACATAGTTTTGCCCTCTTCTAACTCGCATTTCAACATTTTGGCATACGCTTTCGACTTCCGATTTTTTAAGTTACTATAGTAACGAATTTGAAATTAATTTCAAACGAATAAACGCGAAATTAAAGGATACCCTGCTAATATGACCTACAACAATACCAGCTTGTCAAACTCCAAAGATATATCAGGTGCACAACTAAATGTCTGGGTTTCACACATAGATGGTGCTAGCGAAACATCTAGTTGTCATTTATGTTAGAAGTTGTGTTTTGTTCAAATAAACAGCATTTGTGGGAAGCTTTGCTTTTCTGCTTCAACTTGAATAAAAATGCAGCTGAAGCACGTTATTTGCTTGAGGAGGGCTACGGCGAACATACACCATTGAAAACTAGCTAATTTGTTTAAACACTTCAGAAGTGGCGATTTCGAGATTGAGGACAAGAAGCGCTTCGGAAGACCAAAAACATTTGAAGACGCCGAGCTGCAAGTGTTAGATGAAGATGATACGCAAACACAAGATCAACTTGCGGAGGCATATAACATGATTTGCCAAGGTATTTCCAAACGTTTACATGAAGAGCCAATTGCGAAATTTTGCTTTCACGGCATGAAAGAAAGAGTTTCCTGCATCGAATTGTTACGGGAGATGAGGAGTGGATCTTTTTTAAGAATCCCAAACGCAAAAACTCGTCGATTCACCTGGTGAAATATCAATACCGACGGCACGGCGAAAGAAGCGATTGAAGACAAAGGAAAGAAGACAATGCTCTGCGTTTGGTGGGACTAGAAAGGAATCGTGTACTATGTGAGCTGCTGAAACAGGGCGAAACTGTCAATGGGCAACACAACCGACAACAACTCATCAATCTACACCATGCATTGCTCGAAAAACGGCCAGAATGGGACATTAGACACGATAGAGTGATATTGCATCACGACAACGCTCCATGCCATCGCACGCCCATCGTCCAGAACACCATCAAAACGCTGAGATGGGATCACCAGCTTATTCGCCAGACCTGGTCCCCTCGGATTATCACTTGGTTAGAATGAATGGTTTCAGCGGTGGCAAAAATGTGTAGATAGCGAAGGACAATACTTTGAATAAACCATTTTTTGTATCTCTAAATTTTACGTTTTTCATTTTTCAAAAAAACCCGGAATTTTAGTTACGCACGTAGTAAGTAGCTGACATGTTCGCTTTGTTTTTCAGTCAGTCTATAAGCCAAGCATTACTAGTGAATTGTACGAACAACCCAGCAATAACAACGTATCAATAAATCCTTCTGTTATTTTTGAGGATAACATTTTATCGTCTGTAAAGGGATTAGGAGAAGGTTGTGGTCTTGACAATATACCCTCTTCTATTCTGAAGGAGTACGCTGACATTTTAGCAATTTCATAATGTTACCTATTCAACCACTCGTTAAGCACCAGCGTGTTTCCCGAACAATGGAAAATTTTAAAAATTACACCAATTTTTAAATTGGGCAAACGAGATGACGTTACATGCTACAGAAGAATATCAACCACATCATCAATTCCGAAATTGTTTGAATTAATATTATGCATCAATAAACCAGCATGGATTTATTTCTGGCCCCAAATCAACTAATCTGGTTCAATTCACCAGTAAAATAATTAATGGGGCAGAAAACATCATCAAGTTGAAAAAGCACTCCAGAATTTATTCACATTTGGGTTTTTAAATGAGAAATCAAACGTTATTAAAGTTACGTCTGGTGTTCCCGAAGGAGCACCACACATCGGGCTTTGGATATTTATTATTTTCATAGATCGAATAACCGAAATAATCAAAAACTCAAACGTGTTCATATATTTGCTGACGACGTGAAAATTGTTCGAACTGTTAAGGAATGCTAGATACGAAGAAATTTCAAGAAGACATTGATAGATTAAGTGAGTGGTGTGATCGAAACTCGCTTTGTCGCTTTGATGTCTTTCCATCGTAAAAGAAATCCGTTAATTACTTCATACAAAGTCAACAACGAAGTATTGCAAAGAGTCAATGAGATTATAGATTTAGGTGTTACATTTGCCGATAATGCCAGTTTCAATAGGCATATTGAAAATTGTACTGCGAACTCGAGTGCCATACTTGGATTTGATAAAAGATGGGCAGGTGAATTTAAAGATATTCAAACCTTATGTTCACTATATTTCGCTTAGGTTTGATCACAACTGAAATATGCTGTATCGGCCTGGAATCCATACTATGCTGTGCATATTAAAAGAATTGAAAGCATTCAAAAGAAGTTTCTGATTTCTTGTTAAAGAAAAGTGACTTAGATTACGACCACAATTGGAAATTGCCGCCTGAAAATGGACGACTTCTCTAAGGCGCGGCTTTTATTGGTAACGTTTTACTTGGTCACATTGATTCAGCTTACATTTTGGAAAACATATCAATTCATATATCTTGCAGAACATTTCGAAACCATGAGTTTTTAGCACTAGAACACCACTCCACAAACTATGGAGAAAATAACCCCATTAATAGGTTGTCTAAATCATTCAACATCATCGATCTCGATTTCATTTATCAAAAGACAACTTCAAAAATATCCCGAGGAATTATTTTAAAAATGTTTAAATGTTAAATGATCGATGTATTAAAATCCATCCGTTACTCCTCACACCGCAGTAACTAGAGGAGTAGCCGAGAAATACATTAGAACATATCCTTGCAAACAATCAATTTCCAGAAGGAAATACTTTGTATTATCTCATACTATCTCAACAAAGAGGCAGATATGTACAGCATAATGAGCGTAAAATACAGGATCACAGATAGTAGGATCGTATTTATCATTCAAGTACCGCAGGACTCTGGCGCATATAGAAATTGTTTAACTCTTTAATCAAATTAGCCATTCCTGTGTTTCACAGAAACACGCAAATTAGAGACGTCTGAAGCTAGAAATATGTGGACCAAATAAACGGATTTTCTTCTTGATAGAAGAAACACCGTTCGACCTCTTCGGTAATAGATGTAATGAAATAATAAGGTTAAATGGGAAGGGCAGCTTTACGTTCACATCTAATTTTGTATTAAGAGGAAATTCCTTCGTAATAACGGCAGTCACAATATTTTTTGTATAAAAGGGCTTACAATGTTTAAATAACGACATTATTAAATCTAATTAAAACAATTCGTTTTAACTAGTAAGAAATCGTTCTCAGCTAAATCAGATAAACCGCTGATAACAACTAGCGAAATTAAAAGGACTTTGAATAGAATCTCATTTCACTATCAGATGGATGTAAATTTTTACATCCATCTGATAGTGAAATAAGATTCATTGGAACACATTTTATTAACACCATCAAAAATAATACATCAAATATTTACTAAATCACTCAGGCAATTAGAAGTTGCAAATAATTTACGGCCTTCATTCGTCCTTCGATACATATAAGTGTTGTCAAGTCATTTCATTACTACCAATATATTTAAAGCTCCCGCACCTCTGACATTATCACAATCACTTTTCTTATTTTACAGGGACATTTTAAGCATTAAAACGGACACAAAACTCGACCCACTATTATAGTCACTTGGTATTATGAAAACTTTCTTGGTTAATTTTCGTTATTTTTTATTAGCACGTAATGTTGGATCACATCAATTGCAATATCGAGAGAGTAGTCGTCAAAATTTGACATTCAATAACGGTTCCCTTTACTTAAAACGGACATGAAATAGTGAATCAAGGAGGCATTTTCCATGAGGATAAAGTGTAACCCCCTCTTTTGTTGGTGATTGACGTGATCAGCAAGTTTCCAAGTTCCTGGATATATTAATTCCAGAGTCGCTATTTGCTCATTTAACAATATACTCGTACTATTTTCGTCAAAATCAAATTTTTCCAAAAATTAAAGGGCATAAATGCTTTTCACAAACCAATAAATAATTTAAAAATTAATGCGCGAATTATAATATAATTCACACATTTAAAAAAGAGAAATCTCCCGCGCAAAAATTTATGATTCGCTAAATTGATTATGCATACGATTTATTTTCCTGAATATTAGTCGCTTTCTTCGCTAGCGCTTAACAATAGAATGTTAACAAACTTTAATAACGTTGTAAGATGCGACGAAAAATTCGCATGAACATAAAGTCATAAATACACATTGAAAGATTAAGCAATTATAATTTAAATATGTTAATACTGCAAATTGTGAATGGACATAATCTGCGCATATAAAATCGAATGCCACACCTACGTTTAACAATTCCACGGTTATGCGCAATGCGCATGGTGTATGAGTGCACGATTTGCGATATATGCGTGGGATAGTTTCAATGCCGCATTCATATGATATCTGCAATTTTGGTATACGGGACCATTCCATTTTTAACTTAAACTGTCAGTTTATGTAAATCACTTGTGACATTGAATTTACGGTTAAGTTTTGATGACATAGTTACGTTTATGGAGTTTTGGTACCCTTTCTAGGCCAAATTAATTTTAATGGTTGGAATGTGTAACAATAAGTACTGAATACTTTTACTCGTACTTGATTTTAATTTTATCTCGTTATCATTTTGGAAGGATATTTCTAGTAGAGCAATGACTAAGTAGTAAAGATTTTTAACAGAATATTGCTTTCCATTTTAACGTTTTAAAGAACCAAAATAACATCTGTTCAAATATCGAGCACAGCATTCCTGTATATAGGATCCACGATTGTGAATCATTGTACCTAAAGACCTGAATAAATATTATTCATTTGAAAAAATTAAAAAACATTTTACGTTTAGGAAAGTCGCTGTGGAAATTGTAGTCGCTTGAATTAGGAAGGCAAATCGGTGTGTCAGTAATAATCGTTGCTTCAGCTGCATTCGGCATCAGTTTCATCATACAAAGCGGTGTCCCGTTGCACAAGTTTGGTGAACTCTCTTCCAAAAATAGTAAGTGTGGTGGAATTCCACATTGTTCCAAAAAATTAAGAAACCATATTGGGTAAGTGACAGCTTGATCCTCGTCAATAGATTGGTTTTTCATTGGTAGACTGAGGAGTTGCAATTGAACTTCATTATTTATTTTATTGATGCCGTTATTCTTGGAAGCTAAGATTGCACGTTCGCAAAGTCATTCATGATTTTTGATTTGAAATGTTTGGAGAAGTTTTATTACAACGTCCTGAATTGTCGGTTTCATTTGACAAAAATTAGGCGGGAATGATATTTCATATACTGTGGGGTCAATTGGAAATTTTCCGTTACACATATCGAAAAATTTGGCAAATGTTTTTGGTGATAACATCGTGAAGTAAATTACGTCATTCGTGTTATGACAGAAAATTAAATTGACATTTACGAAATATTGAAAACTTACTTTCAAAATGGTGAGTCTTGTGCCCAAACTGAAAGAAATTTACGTGGAAAATTCAGTAGAAATGAAATGCGTACAAAGCTATTTGTGGATCAATTTTTGAAACAAGGGGAGGATCGTCGGTGGTTATAAAAGAAAACATCAAACACTTTATAGATCTTAAAATTGAAGAGGAATTAATGCAAGTAGTCACCTTAAAAGTATTTATAAATAACAACAAAGAATATAGTGTATCGTCAATATATTGCCCCCCAAGATATAATTTAATTAAAGAAGACTATTGCATGTTATTTAAATCACTTGGATCAAGTTTCATAATCGGAGGTGATTTTAATGCAAAAAACACCTACTGGGGATCAAGAGTAACCTCTAAAAAATGAAGAGAGCTGTTTGCAGTAGGAAGACTATGCAATTGCGATTTTCATTCTGGAGGTCAACCAACTTATTGGCCTACGGATAGAAACAAAATACCCGATATCATTGACTTTTTTATCACCAAAGATATAGACGAAAACTACATATACCTAGAAAGCAGCGAGGGGATTATGTCGGGTCACACGCCTGTTATTATGACAATCAGTGCAACGATTATTAAAAAGACTAGTCCACCTTCGCTAACGAACTAAAAAACCTGCTGGGAGAAATTCCAGAAACTTCTTGAGGATAATATTGATCTTCAGGTGCCAATTAAAACCCTGATAGCGCTAGAAGAAGAACTAGAACAACTCAACAGCAGTATACAAGAAGCGGCGTGGAGCAGTACACCCTCAAGTTCAAAGAGAATGTGCCGTAATATGCTATTTATCCTCTAGAAGTTAGGGAACTGGTTGCAGCAAAACGAAAAGCAAGAAAGGCTTGACAAAGAAGTCGAGCGCCAGAATATAAAACAACTCTAAATTTTGTATCCAATAAACTAAAGTTGCTAATTAAAGAAATCAAAAACGAATCCATTAATAAATACTTGAGTGGCCTTACTGGGGGAAAAAATACAGAGTACTCCCTTTGGAAAGCGACAAAAAATTTAAAACGACCTAAACTACAAATTCCACCAGTTAAAAATAAACATGGCACATGGGCTATAAGTGCAAAGCAAAAAGCTTCGTTGTTTGCAACGTTGCAATATATCATCTGTCACATTACAAGAATTAAAAGAGGATATCAATCTTAACCTAAATACAAAGAAAGATCCAGGATATGATTTAATTACTGAACAAATAGTAAAAGCTCTTCCTGAAAAAGGTCTACGTAAACTACTCCAAATAATTAACGCAGTGTTCAGACTTAAACACGTTTCAAATCAATGGAAAGTCACAGAAGTAATTATGATACCTAAACCAAACAAACCACTTAATGACAAAAATTCGTATACGCCGATTTCCTTACTCCCAATAATTTCAAAATTATTCGAGAAACTACTCCTACAGAGACTAAAACCAATAATAGCAGAAAGAAATCTTGTTCCTGGCTTCAGAGAAAACCATTCAACAATAGAATAAGTACACCGAATTACAAACATAATTGAAGACGTACTTGAAAAAAAGAAAGTATGTTCAAGCGTCTTCTTGGATGTAGCACAGGCCTTTGACAGAGTATGGCATAAAGGTTTGGAATATAAATTACAAAGAGACTTACCAAAGAAGTTTTATGAAATTCTAAAATCTTACATATCTAACCGACACTTTCGAGTTAAATTAGATGGCGAATACTCAGAAATAAATAAAATATCAGCAGGGGTACCACAAGGTAGCGTTCTGGGACCAACTTTATATGTTCTATACACCTCCGACCTGCCAACGATAGAGGAGAGTAACATAGCGACGTTTGCGGAAGATACGGCCATCTTAGCAGTTGCTAATTGCATAGAAGAATCTACAAGCAAATTGCAACGAGCTACTAATATTGTCAGTACCTGGACCAAGAGATGGCGAATAAAACTTAATGAAACAAAATCTGTTCACGTAAACTTTACCAACAAGAAGGTCAACTGGATACCAGTAGAACTGAACTCGCAGCAAATTTCCTATGCAAATACGGCAAAATATCTAGAGAGCTAAAGAGTTAAACATCAAATACAGAAAGATGGATTGGCTCTTAGGAAGAAATTCTGAGCTAACTCTACATAATAAATTGCTACTATACCGGCAAATCCTAAAACCTGTGTGGACTTACGGTATTCAGCTCTGGGGCTGTACAAGAAAACCAATGTCAATATCATCCAGTCATTCCAAAGCAAAGACCTTCGTGGAATAGTTAATGCACCGTGGTACATAAGAAATGACAACCTCCATAGAGATCTAAAGATGGATTTCGTTAGTGAAGAAATAAGCAAACACGCGAGAAAACACATGCAACGTATTAGTCTACACCAAAATGCTGAGATATGTCGTATGTTGGATGATTCAACCCCAGTAAGACGGCTGCGAAGGAAGAAACCGCATGATCTACAAGATCCAATCAGGATCGACTAAAAATATAATAAAATTGTAAAGGGGACTAGTCAAAGGGTTACAACCCTCCAAACAAGAATATAAATTATGAAAGATAAATTACTAGATGATTTGTAAATCAGTTGTAATAAATAAATAAAAATAAAAAATAAAAAAATAAAATTTTGAAACGAGATAAACCAATCGGTCTTTTGCAAACTGTCTTCGGGGATCGAATAATCAGCCGTAACGGAGATGCCAATTGGCCGATTTGACTCCGTTGGACTATTTTTTGCGGGGAGCAGTTAATTATAAGTATTAGTAACCATCCAGAGACTATCCAAGATAGGATAGGAGGCCATATAATCGAAAATGTTCTGAAAAATTGGGTTGACAGAATGAAGTACTGTAAAGGCAGCCGTGGAAGTCATTTGAATGAAACTATGTGTTCCTTACTTAATGGCAATGTATTCTCTTTCTATTCATTGGTCTTTGGATTAGAGCCAAATTAAATTGCAAACTTTAGATGAGCCAGCCAGTATATTTCATAACAATGAAATAATTAAAAGCATTTCCTTTTTGTAATAATTTAATTTATTTATTTAGGAATAATATGTTCCAAATTTGCATTTAACTACTCACCGAGTAGTAGTAGGACTCATTGAGCGGTTAAATGAATAGCACTGCGGAAGGATTTAAATCCAAAACCGGTATTCCTAAATAAATAAATTAAGTTATTTCAAAAGGGAAAGTCTTAATTATTTCATTTTTAATATAAAGGGTGTCTCAGCAAGAGCGCCGGATTTAAATTTGCCGCCATTTTGTTAATACTAGTTGTACGGTGATTTTCTTTTTGACAGTTGTCACGTACAGACGACGCGATTTAAGAATATGGTTGAATACTTCTCCATATTCTTAAAACGTGTGGTCTGTACATGACAACTGTCAAAAAAAATCACCGTACAACTCGTATTAACAAAATGGCGGCAAATTTAAATCCGGCGCTCTTATGCTGAGACACCCTATAAACGTGTGAAAATTGTTGTGTTCTTGATAAAATCTTTTTTAAACTCATTCCCAAAAAATGAGGGTGTTTTGGAAAAGGATGATCTTGGTCTATAAAAATGTGCACGTGATTTGTAAATCATTGAGTTTGGACTGTAAAACCTATATCATAAAAAACCAAGTGCAAGGGGCGATTAAAGACGAAAAGAGGGCACTCTTTTCATCGACTGAAAAGACAACCAGCACAGTATTTGAGGAAAAACCTGCACGGGAAATGTTTTTACCCGACTCGACCCGAACTTCAAATAACCCGAACCCCATCTTTTTCATATAATTATTATACGAGCCCGGCCCCAAAAAATTTCAATAAATCCAAACAAATAGAAGTGGTATTATAAAAATGTATGAGAATAACTCTAGATAAAGAAAGATACGCTCGAGTCTGTACAGGTCTCTGGGTTGACGATGACAGAACAAAAGAAAAATATTTCACGCTTTGCTTTAACGCTTTAGAGTTTATTCGACGAAACTGAGATCACTGGGAGGCAAAACTATTGTTGGTTAATACTAATATGACGTTTAGCTGGGCTTCATCAGTGCATCTCGAATACTAATGGCCTCATTGCTTTTTAGCAATTCTGCTGTATAACGTCTTTTTATTTCGACCACTCCGATGTTTGACTACAGATGACAGTTCTGTCAAATTAAGAAAATTTTGTTTGTTTGTATATTGTAATTTTTGTTTTTTGGGAAATGTCATACGAGCAATTAAAAATTATAATTCGGGTCATTAGTAAGAATTAATATATTACATTATTATGAAATTATGCATTCAACATTTCATTACACATCTTTGTACTCGTGCGTGAAAATACACCTCAGTTCAAAAAATATCCACTACGTGGAATCCGTGTTGTCCCAACCCCTAATAAATATTATTAAGGGTCTTCAATTGTAACTTGGTCGAAAATTAATGATACAACTAAATGATGATTGCAGGTGGAGAGTTCATGAAACTCAAGCGACTGGCATAGTAGTTTAAAATCTTAATACAGCCAAATTTGCTTCAAAATGATATATTGCACGATGTACCAAATAAAAGGTACATACACTTAGTCAAAAATACTTTTTTAATGTTGATGATGTCCGCCATTTTGTTTAATTACTATTAGATGTGTGTAATGTACCGTGGGTACAAAATGATGAAACGTTAAACGGTTTTTAACTTAGTTTAACGATTTTTCTAATTGTAAAATTTATGGTGCATAGTTAATGAACGATTATGTAAAATCAAAGAGTGTTACTAAAGGGTGTTTTTTTAAGAGGTTGCCGATTTTTTTTTTGAATAAAACACATATAAAATTATGAAATGACCAAAATTTTTTTTTATTTGGTAGATAATTTTTTGGCATTTAACATTTAAACACAATTTCTGGCATATGGCTACCACGACTATTTTTCACAAATGTCATTCTGGAGGTCCAATTTTCCAGCACTTTTTCAAGCATTTGAGGGCGTATGTCAGCAATGACACGTTGAATATTGGTTTCCAAAGCGTCAATCGATTGAGGTTTATCCACATAAACCAATGACTTCACGTATCCCCACAAAAAGTAATCGAGTGGCGTCAAATCGCACGAACGCGGAGGCCAATTCACCGGACCATTTCTCGAAATAATGTTGTCGTTGAAAGTTTCTTTCAATAAGTCGATTGTTTCACGTGCTGTATGGCAAGTGGCACCATCTTGTTGAAACCACATTTCATTCATATCCATATCTTCAAGATTTGACAACAAAAACTCATTTAACATGGTTCTGTATCGATTTCCATTCACGGTAACGCGTCGTCCTTCCTCATTTTTAAAGAAATATGGACCGATGATCCCACCAGCCCATAGACCGCACCAAACAGTACATTTATCAGGATGCATTGGTAATTCTAGAACGGCGTGTGGATTATCTTTGCTCCAAATGCGACAATTTTGTTTGTTGACGTATCCATTTAACCAAAAATGCGCCTCATCACTGAAGAGAATTTTACGGTAAAAAAATGGATCTTCGTTCAATTGATTTAACGACCAATCACTGAATTCACGGCGCAAACGATGGTCGTGTGGCTTTAATTCTTGCACCAATTGAATTTTGTATGGCACCAAACCCAAATCTTTACGTAAAATTTTCCATAAAGTCGATGGACAAAGTCCAATTTGCTGAGCACGACGACGAATCGATAAATTGTCGTTTTCTTCGACACTGGCCTCAACGACAGCAATATTTTCTTCTGTACGAACTCTTCTCATTCTTGTCGGTGGCTTGGCATCCAAAAGAGTGAATGTAGACCGAAATTTGGTAATTACGTTCTTTATGGTGGTCTCTGACGGACGATTATGTGCACCATAAAATTCACGAAGTGCTCTATAAACATTTTTAATTGAACACTGATTTTGAAAATAAATTTCCACGATTTGAAAACGTTGTTCTGGAGTTAACCTATTCATAATGATTTGCCAAACAATACTGAGTAGAAATGCCACTTTGAGCTGTCAAAACAACTGTCATAAAATAAAACGACATCTATCGGAAAAACAAACCTCCTAAAAAAACACCCCTTATAAATAAAACTGTAATAAATCAGAGCATACAAAAATGTTAAAATTTTTCATACAACCGCAGAAAATGATATTCTAATTCTCGGATAAAGATAAAACTCTCTGATTCTTTTCTATATGCTGTTCTTCGTACATGGCATGTATGTGGGCAATTTGTAACTTAACGTCTACACTATGCAAAATCGCTGAGATATTCTCTAATGAGATCAAATTTATCAATGTATGTGTATGTATGCTATAAACATTCTGACATTATCTGCAAATTATCAGAAGGCTATTTCACGAAAAAAAATGTATGAAAATTTTAGGAAACGTCAAATTAAAATACAATTTTAAGGTTATGTCGTTATTTTGTTTATTGACAACCGCACATATTTAAAGTGGCATTTTTTCAAAGCGTTTGGATTGAATTTTTGGAAATTATCATGAGAGTTCAGTTATGATATTTATCTGATAAATAAAGGGTGGGCAAAGGTGGAATTTTTTTTTGATTGTGTATGTTGGAGTCTCCGATTTAAGAATGAAAAACAATTTCGATCATGTGGCTTAGTCTGCTGGCCGAACAGTAAGCCATCCTGTGAGTCCAGTTTTTAAGAACATTTTCGATGATTTCGGCGCCTATTTCGCGAGTAACTGCCGCAATGTTATGTTTTAAAAGTGGAAGGGTCTCTGAATTATATGACATCAAATCGCAGCCCCGCGCAGGCCAATTGACATCTCAAAATGGCTGATTATTCGGTTGTCAAATTTAGTGCGCAAGAGATCGATTGTCGTTTGGTTTATATGACATGTGGCGCCATCTTGTTGAAAGCAAAGGTTGTTCACATTCATAGCGTCGATTTGAGATCATAAAAAATTGGCCAGCATAGCTCTGCAACGGTCGCCATTGACGGTAACGTTGTTTCCAACAGCGTTTTTGAAGAAAAAGGGTTAATTATACCACCACTCCAAAATCCACACCAAACAGTAACTCTTCGTGAACGCTTTGGCTTCTCTACGATTACACGTGGCTTTTCCGAACCCCTAAATATGGCTTATTTTGAAGCAGATGGTCATTTGCTTTCAACTGCTGAGTCATCTGGACCTTGTAGGCGAAGGTAGAACTTTGTACAGTATTCTCCTCAAGCTAGTGTGACTAATGGCCAGTTGCTGCAATCGGCGTTGAGTTGAGTTCGATGGATCCTATCCTACACTATGACAACAGCCACAATATTCTCGGGTGTGCACACTGTTCGAGCTCGATGACCAATAGCAAGCCTTTCACAACCCATATTTCTTTTCAAAAATCGCAAGGTTTCGGCTACAAAACACTGATATTGAAATTTTCAATATTTCAAAATGGCCCTCAAGCGAATGATTTTATCGTGACGCGGAATATCAGACTGACGAGCTGTCAAAATTTCAAGCAAATCGTTCAAAAAGTGTTGCCATAGCCTATGATTTATAAACAAACCAATAGATGGCTCACTCTATACGAGTATTTGTCTGATTTGAGAAAAAACTACACATGGATAAAATATTATGAGAGAAAATCTCAGCAGTTTTGTTTATTGTAGTATTCTAGACTTGTAGACCCCGTGTTAAACTGGATAGATAACATTAGGTAACCCTAAAATTTCATTTAGAGTTAGAATTTTCAGTAAGTTTTTCTGCAGTCTGATGAAACGACATTTTAAATTAAAAGTATTCAAATTCTAATTAGTTCAAAAACAATCTGCCAGACCTCTTGGTAACCTCTCAGCTCAATGTAAAACAAATATCTGACAATTACCCAGAAGAACTCTACATTTAAAATAAATAGTGTTCCAGTTTGAAGTTATTTTTAAATTTACCGCCATTTACATTTTTTGGCAGTTGTTATTTAACAGATGACAAGTAAACACATTTCGAAAAATTTGTGGAAAATGGTTCGGTAAAGGATGAAAAAAGCAAAATGTTACAGATATTACATTGTGTTATTGTTAATAACAGTCCAAAAATATAAATTTTATATCATTCACAGTAATTACACATTTCACCAACAACCTTTTTCAGATTTCTGCACAAAGATCTTCATTTTAAGTCATCCAATTCGTCAGTTCGCTAATTGGGCCGTACAAAAAAAACTTGACAATTCCAATTTTTTCCACAAAGTCCTCTTTAGTGTTGGAGCAAATTTTCAACGAATATCAACGATAAATAATAGTGTAATCGGATTGGATTTTTATTTGAAGCTACTGGGATAACGCTTTGATAATCGAATAATTTCTCGAGGAGGGAATATTAATGGGCGCCTACATCTTGCGATGTAACACCACAAGATTTTTTGCGGGCAAAAGTCAATGCCAACGATCCACAAGTAATTGATAAGAGGGGAATATTATCAATTGAATTCAAGAAATTGACCCGCATTTATACCAGAATGTGATCGAAAACTTTGATAAAAGAATGATAATAAACCGGCTGATAAACCGGCATCAAATCAAATCAAATTATAGAAGACCGTTTACATTTCCAATTTATTAAAATTCCATTTATTTTCCAATACTCAAGTTGTACTATCAAAACGACACAAGTTTTCTTAAGAAAGGAGGAAAATGTTCTTAGAGCAGAGTATTGGACGTGTTTACAGTCAATAAAACTGAGATAAACAGAAAAAAGTAGGATTACCTTAAAGAAACAAGATGATTTAGTTACAGAAAATTATACAAATTTCTTAACCGGATTGTAAATGGTTTACTTGCGGAAAGGAATACGAAACTCAAAACAAAACTCTAAGTACTCGATCCTAAAGTACTCCAATCACAAAATTGTCCATTCTCTTGGGCAAAGGGTTCTGTAATATGAAATAGCTGTCGGTAGTGGGGTACACATCAATCAAATATAAAAAATACATATAAGAACGTAATTTTTGATCTCAACCTAATGGGGTTATTAGTCTTAGAGTTAAGCAATAGATGGTGCACATTATATGTGATCCAAGTAAGTAGGTTAGTCCAGTGACTGGCCGAAAATGTAAAATTAAAAATACTTGGGGATTATGTTAGGTGCATAATTTTACTTTTTGCTACGACTGTAGGAGGTCTCTCACAAACATACTGACCCCATTTTCTTTCCAAATTATGCAGTTAAGCGTACATTACTCAAACAATAATTGTAATACAGTGCGCGATTGTATAATTTAAGACTTTCACGACATATGGTACATTTCATTCATATTTTGTTGCGTGATATAACGTAAATTTATTTCTCACTCAGTATTACAATGATCTTATATGTTATACAATATTATATTTCTTTCTTGGTTTCCAAACCAAAATTATCGTAACACGCGATTATCATATACGTAAGTATCCAAATAATATTTTTGATTATTATATCGACGATCATTATAGACGTGGTAATTATTTACGCACCGTTTTACGACAATAATTAGAAGAAAGCAAAAAAAAATGGCAAATTGGAATGTTCCAATCGAAAAAGCTGCCGTTCGTGTACAACGTACAATTTAATACAGTAGGAAGTAAAATTTTTCTAAATCTAATTTAATGTTATGATTTATTTATTTTGTACTAAGTATTATTCGTTATATCATCGGACTAATTTATTATTTTCACTTTTGCCCATTATTGTTTTTAAACTTTATTAAATCGGACATGGTGAGTAATTTTCGACGTGCGTAAAGAACCATGCTATGGGCGGAAGTTAGACATTAGTTATTTACAAAGTAGAGTGGCAAGAAAATTTTATATTGTTGATGGCTATCAGGAAGAAATGATTTTGATGTAACCGATTTTATGTTGTTATGTATTCGCCTTGAAATAGCACGCTCAATTAGCCTCACTTTTGATTTTCATCTAAACGTATTCAAAATAATCTTTTGAAGTTCAAAGTAATTGAATTAATTTCGCATTTTTGTTATATATAAAAAATCCAACATTAATCGTAAATATATAAAACGTTTCTTGTATAGACATCAAGTTCAAGGTACTATGTCTCATCGGTATCGTTAAAACGTTTAGTTTACCTAAATATACGTAAATCTCTTATTTTAGGCATAATAGGTGTGAAATACGCGAGCATATAATAAAAAAACGAACCTTCACTGATATGTTGTATGCATAATTGAGATATAGTTTAATGTTCTTTCGATTTAACAACCAAATGATATGCTGACTTGTATATGAAAGTGAAAGTGATACGAAATTGAAAGGTTCACGTCCTAGAAGTGCTTTCTACAATTTTTTCATAAAATCGTTATGATTTACTTTTTAACCATAATAGTGCCGCAGCCGATCACCGAGTTCGACACCAGATAATTATTAATTACGAAGTTCTGCAATGAATAATGTCTCAGTCTTGTGAAATTTTGCGTTTGTGTGACGTACATAGCCAGTACATATATACATGCTAAATATACCCTTATACGAGACTTGTACTTCTCAACGAAACCAATTATAAATTAAATAAACAATGTTCATAAAAATAAAAACTAGTTAAATAAATTCAATTAAGTAATTCATATACTTGCGTTAGTACATGACATTGAAAATATTGATTGGTCTCCAACCGCCGTAAGACGGAAGAGGCAAAAAACATCCATGGCAAATTCACTTAATTACAAGTGACGAATAAGCTGATACTATGAATAACAACACTACTACATCAAATCGTTTTGAATGTTTGTCTAAATCTGATGGCAGCGATTTGGAAATTGTGCCAAATAAAATAATAATGGAATTTAATCCCATAAAAATCGCCAAAAACAGTTTCTATATTAAAACCATGAAATTCAAGCTGGCACCGCAAATCGACACAAAACTATCTATAAAAGAAAGTATCACCGATGATTACGATACTCTTTCGCCGATTACATCTATTTGGCATCGATGCTGTTGGATGTCATTAGATGCTTTTGGAACTTGTGCTGATAATCTTGTTGCTATTGAGATGCCTAAGATGAAGCAACTTTACGACTAATTTTTATTAACTTTAGAATCAATATCCCAGAAAACGATTTTTTTTTATAAAGGAAAAAGTTCTAGTTCGTGAGTTCATACAGCGATCTAAACATTTTCGAACTCCTTCGGCAAGCTTTCCGACGTTGTAACAACATCTAGTGCAACTTTAACCGATTATGTGTCTTTATCAACTCCGATGCCGCTGTCTGCATCTATTTGATTTTTTAAACAATTCACATATTTTTAAAATATTTGTATCTATCTATTTATATCTTTGAATTTACTCAATCGAATCCTAAAGAGCTTATACTAAATCAACATCTTGCATTATATTATCGAATAAAGTTTATTTATGCTTGTTCGCAACAACTCTGAACAACTCTTGATATTATGTAGAGTACAACAGAGTTCATCAAAAAACTTAATAATTCCAGAACTGACGAAACAAGGAAATTTTTTTAGTACACAATTTTTTGATTGTTCCTTACTTCATTTACAACTGGAAATTTGAAAGAATGAAAATGAAATGACTGAATTGTATTTTTTATAAGAAAAAATGGATATCTTAATGTTTGCTGGTGAAATTAATTAATTAATTTTAATATTGGATAGTATTGTGTTTAATTATAAACCAAAAATTAAATGTCAAAATGATTGACTTGAAGTTAGTTAAAGTTGTTGTTCTAAATTTTTTTGTTTAAATTGCCTTGTATTTTCCCTATATTTTATCGCGGTCTCGAACACCATATTTCAAAAAAACCCAGCTTGTTTACATTCCATACGAATCCTCAGCTGATATATACGGCTAACTACTTGAATTTTTCTCAAACCAATTAGCAGTTGCGGCTGCTGATTTCGATTATGTTATAATTTTGGGAGATCTTAACCTGTCTATAAAGAAAAATGGCTTACGGTTGTAGATGATGTTCTGCCATTCAATGATGATTTAACCTCAGACCTCGTGATAGATTCAAGCTGTTCACTCGGACTAACTAAGATTAACAACATCGAGGGCCAGAGTAGCAATTTACTCGATCTGTTGGTTATACCAGGAATTACATAGTGCAATCATTGCTTGTGATGTTCTTCCAGTATTTTTCTTACACCACTGAACAGAAAATTTTAATTCTAGTGAGACTTTCAACTTTAAAAAGGAAGACTATGATGCTATAAATGAGTTTTTGGACGATATTAACTGGGATCAATATGGTATAAAATGGGTAGTTTGGACTGTGGTTTTGTTGATACACGAATCATGGTTTAATCATCGCCTGTCTGGCCTAAAAAATCGGAAATCTAAGTGCTCGCAGATCTCGATTTAAGCTTTTAAACCGTTTCTTATATAATTTGTATATTATTGAGGTTGAATCGCATATTATAAAAACAAACCTAAATGTTTCTGGAGCTATGTTGATTCGAAACGGAACTCTAGAGGTATATTCCCTCGCAAATGTCTCTCAAATAATCACTGACATGTTTGCAGCATTTTTCGAAAATGTGTATGTCAATTCTTCGAGAGAGAGAGAGAGAGAGAGAGAAAGAGAGAGAGAGAGAGAGAGAGAGAATGACGATTTTCATCATGTTCACCCTATTGCGTTAAAATAGTGCGATTGTTTCCTGTTACAACCGCTGACGTACCTCTTCAATTTGAATTTGCAGAGTGGAGTATTTCCTTCAATTTAGAAATCCAAGTTTCACTAAGCCAATTTCCAAGAGTGGGCGGAGAAAGGATATCGAAAATCACCGCGGTATTTCTATCTTATCGGCTATTCCTAAATTATTTGAATCGATGGTGAAGGACCGTATCATTTTCGTAATTGAAAATTCTCTGTAAACCATCAGCATTGATTTTCCCGCGGTCGTTCAACAGTAATAAATATTGTTTTGTTCGCAAGTTTTTTGACTAGTGGGTAGTGTTTACAGATTTTAGTAACGCATTCAATAAAATTATGATCATATCTAAGAAACTGGAACAGCTCAAGTGTGATGTCCTTCCTTTAGTGTGGATTTTGTCATATTTGACGAACCGATTATGTAAAACGGTGTTTCATTGTGATTTTTTGATTCATGCTGAAGATGTTAAAATCATTTGCAAGATTCGAAATGATGGCGATCTGTTTAATCTACAGCAAGAATTAAATCTTTTCTGTGAATGATATACCTTAAATAAGCTTTGCCTCAACGTTTATAAATGTGAAGTTATGAACTTTTCTATGTTCCACGAGTTATGATCGATCGAGTTCATTTTTTTCTAGATTTAGGTGTCTTATTTTCTCTAAATTTATCATTTAAAGACCATGTTGATAGAAGTATCAGCAAGACCAAGATTCTCGTGATCCGTATACTCTAAAAGTTCTCTCGTTTCATATGTGCTGCATTTGGAATATGCCTTAATGGTCTGGAATGGAAGCCGTGTATAATCAATTCAGAAGCAATTTCTATTGTTTACCTTAAAGCGACCCCTCGCAAGTTAAACGCTTCTCAGTATGTGCCACCGCCGTATTTAGGCCGTTGTTGGCTATTGAATATTGAACCATTGTCTGTTCGAAGACAAGTATCTTGATCAGTTTTCGTGCGCGACATAATAATGGGTGGAATTGATTGTTCACAACTGTTGTCCTAGTATTCAATACGTGACCCTATGCAATCACTCAGATACCCAGGCATCTTGATCGGGCTGCACTTTCATGCGTTGAACTTTGGTATGTCGGACCCCAATTTTAACTTCAAGTTTTGTACTTAATAATTTTAATTTGTCTAGAGACGAATTAAAAAGGGTTACAAAATTAACAACATGGATAAAAGGTGGGTGTTTACCTAATTCATGTTTGCTTATAAATGTCACTTTGTTGCATTAACTTGCTTATTTAAGAGGTACTTACGGTAAAAGAGGCTATCTTAAGTGGAGTGAGTGAAAGCTTACTGTATCGAGAACAAATTTTTCATAATAATTTGTGGACAAGCAAACTGCAATGATTTACTGGACTGTAAGGTTAAAACCGTGTTAAATTTTATTACAAACTGCTCGTTCAAAAATATCAAATGGACACTAAATATCGTTTATGGATTCTGTTACATTACCTGTGCAAGAAGATAAACCAGAACCGAGAAGGCCCGGAGAATACGCTTAAATATTTAAGAAAAGCAGATTGAGTTGGGAAAATCCAGCAAACCTTAGAAAATTAAAAAGTCAGACACCAAGATGACAAAACATTACTGTGGAGCAAACGGGTGATTCCGATATACCAGTACCTCATCCCAGGCGATGGCTCTTTGTTACCAGAATTCATAATTCTGTGTCAGAGGAAACATTTGATGTGCGAGCTTTGTTTACAAATCGATAAAAGCAAGTCGGAGATTATATCAATTCAACGCGTATCATGAGTGCATGATGGTTCTTGTGGCATTTTTAAGTGATTACCATTAAATGTTAATTTTGGGTGAACAAAATGAAATACCATTCCAGTTTTAACAAAGGTCTACACTTCACTGATAAACCTTTACTAAATCACATAAGATGCGACTAAATATGGGATTAAAGCTGCCAGATTCACGTAAAATTTTGACCAGTCTTGAGACTGAATGATTAATGATTAAGAGGATTATATTGGAAGCAAAATAAATGTTTGCGACCTTACCACAAGCCATAGTTGCACTAAGACACAGCAGATAAAATGAAGTAAACCTTTTTTAGTACCCGCAACGCACGAGTATACGGAAATGAGGAGGTCTTACTCCCTTTGGAATTCATCAGATGAACAAACCGTTTTCGGGACAGTTTCCTTAAAGGTTTGGTAAACGGTTGTTAAGTGCTGGGGGTAATTAACATTATGTTAAAATCGAGTATACTAAGTAAATTTTCATTTGTCACCAAATTTTCGGGTTGCCACCGCACAATAAACAATTTTTTAGCTTAAAAAAAAGCAACAGACACCCTTTACATCAAAACTCAGATCAGCAATATTCAAAAATAACTTTTTCTGACCAAAACTTGAACTTTGATAAAATATTGGACATTATGAAACTATAGATAGTGTTAATCATAGATGGTAAGTAACAGTTCGCTTATAAATTAACGATTTGCTCGTTGAAGTATGTCTCACATGTTTAAATAAACTGTTATAATTTCCCCTATTGAAAAATATAACCGATATTGGTCACTTGGGCTAGACGCCAATTAAATATTATTAATTGGTCACTAGGGAAAACGGTACTCATATTGGTCTGACATCTATGGCTATTAAAGGCAAGTAGGCGTTAGAAAAATACTGGCACGATGAAGGCGAAAGAAGTGTAGTGAAAACGGAATAAGCGACGCATTAAGAATGAAATTATAGTGGTGAACAGAGTGACACTAGTTGTGTGATTTAAAATAGTTGTAAATGGCGTGTAAAGTGAATTAATAATTCGTTAGATCTTGAATGAAAAAATTCACCTGAAAAAATGAGCGTGTTTTAAAACTTTAAATGTGAGATGTCTATATTCATTCAGATTTAATTTATGATGCAGACGAAAATTGATTACGTGAATTAAAATTAAAATACATTTATAATTTGGGTTTCTCAAGAATTATAAATAACTTAGCGAATTAGATTTATTAAACGTGTTAATAGCTTTGGAGCTGTTATAAAACGTCTTGGGTTTATTTATTGTTCCCAAATTTAAAGAACAGCTTTATCGTACACGTTTTAAGTAATAGTAAGTAATAGCCTGTAAATGTTCTTCATATCTTTCACTGTACAGTTGCTAGAAACGAATTATTGTGATGAAATATATTGACATCCCGCAGAAGGAGGAAGGACCTTCCATTTCTACAACTATTTCTATGCTGTTATCATGCGGTCACCCAAATCTGTACTAACGCAATTAACGGTTGCTTCACGTGGATGATAGTTTTCTAATATTAACTATAACTAGTGAAATAAAAACACAGTTCTCTTCTCATCGCTCTTTTTTGAGCAATGTAAGGTAACTATTTATCTCCAAGGCGAGAAGAAAACATTTAAATAGATTGTTTTACAGATTGGTTGATCCTGAGATTTATCTAAAATGTTTCTCTCATTTGAGTTTTAGAAACCAAAACGGGGAAGCTGTAAGATGAAAATATAGCGCACATCAGTCACTTAGCTCAAAACGCGGTCAACATGACGCACATTGCAAAACCTGGCGAAAGTTGTCTAAGACCCAAAATCACTCCTTCAACGACAACCACAATAAGTTCAGAACGTTGTAATCGGCTTCGGTAGAACAAAAAATATTGTACTGAGCAGAAAAAGTGTATTTTTCAATTATTGACAAAAAAATTAAGTCATTGACAACGCACTAATGACTCATCAGTGACAGTCAAACAAGACAAGTATGAAAATGTAATACAATGAAAGTCATTTCATTTAGTCATCGAAAAATTCACATGGATTTTACTAAATTCTGGTATTCTGAACAAAAAATTTGTAAACTCTTTTGGCCGAGCATGCCTTTAATTTATGAAGACTACTTCTCATTCTATTTTGGAGTGTTTTCGTTTATTCATTCTGTATATTCCGAACGTTCCAAAACTGACATAAAACGTACTTTCAATCATTCTATGTATTCTGTTTTATTTTTCGTTTGTTCTTTTATTTATTTAGAATTTTCGGAACGCATCCCTTTTATACTAAATCGGAACGCAGAATGGAAAGAATATTCTGTTTTGAAATGTCAAGCTGTGATAGCTTTTTCTTTTTTTTATAAAACAACATAATATATATAATATATAGTAAAAAGTATTCTGTTTTCTCAATTTATGTTCTTTTATTACATTTCGTTCGGGGTGTTGTTAGGTCGTGACCAATATTCTTTTCCTTCCATTCTTTCTAAAGAATGAATTAACGAACACATTTTACAAACAAGTTTAGATAAACCGCTTAATAAAAATAGTTCCGTTTTTTAAATTGAAAATCAAGTTGCAATAATTTATAGTTTTGTTTATTGTTTACTTCATTTTAATTTTGGGTGACCCTTTATAATTTATTGTTCTATGAGATAAAATATTACTTAATTCAGCCCTATTATAAGGTGAAATCCGGTGGTTTATGGCCATTGGAAAATAATTTAAACAGAATAGTTAATATTGGCCGAGCATCTTTAATAAAATTATTCAATTACCCTGATTACCTTGATTTAGTTAACAATAATTATACGAAGATTATATTAATTATTAAATCAAACTAATTAATAAATAAACTGCGCTCATAACGAGTTTTGTAACTTAAAATTGTGTCAGTTTAGAAATATGCTGAACGATGTGATATTATTTTTAAATATTTTAATAGGGTTGCATGTAAATTAAAGCATAACTACTTAAGTGCCTAGAAATTACATACAATAACGTAAAAGTGAAAGGAACCCTGAACATTTTACTTCGTGTGTGCGTGTAGTACCAACCAAATAAAATCAATTAATGTATTTATTGATATGGATAGTAAGGTCCCATTACTATTTACCAAACATTTTATAAATTAATAAATTGTGAACAATGAATAATAAATGAATAAAACGTATCATAGTTATTACAGCAAAAATAAATTAATATTTCGTTAATTTTGTATATCTAACAACCAAATATTAAACTTTCATCATTTATGCCAGGTGTTGCGCGATTTTAATAAATTGCATTCTTATATCCACCAATCTTGTTTTTACTAAGAAACGTGACTTATTCATTTATCTTAATTGTTTGCGTTTTTTCCGTTTACAAAACAAAACAATTTGAAAAAGTTCGCAACCAAAATGTAACCTTTATCAATAAAATACTAGAATCCGTCCACCATTCATATTTTATTTGTTTTATATTTTTTAAATGACAGTTTAATCGTTCGTTTATTTTATCACATCAACTCGATCGCGTTTTTGTGTGTGCTTTTCAAATTTAATTTGTAAAATATAATTTAACTAACAACTATAAAACTCATTCATCAATTATTATCGAAAAGTACGACCTCATAAACTAAAAAACGAAATAAATTTGCTCGATTGTACAACCGATTAAACGTGGTTCCACTTTCGATTTTAATTTTTTAGCATTTCACCTCAAGATTTTTTAACCAACAAAAAACCCAAATAGGTTACAACATTTTTATTATGTATTTTCTTCATAAAACCATAAGTAAGTTATATAATATGAGTATACTCTAAAATTTATTTGTTTTTTTTATAAAAGTGAAATTGATTTTTTCTTTACATTTTTCTTTTTGTCTAAAGGCAACTTTTGCTTTTCTTTATATTAAACATTTCTTTACTTTTAAACGCGATCATCGAACATCAGCAGTGTCGATTTTGTACCAAAATAACCGCGCGAGCTGAGCAAACCGGAAAAATATAGTAGTGGTTATTTGGTTTTGAGCGCATCTGCGTCATCCTGTTTATATATTTTTTACAGTTTCGCGTTGTTGGTTCCACTCCTCAAAAGCAAGCGCATAGAAGAGGTGAGATAGACGTCAGTATCATGCATTTACCATCGTAAAATTGCATACAGAATGCACAGACACATGGGAGAAAAAAATATAATACAAATATAAAATTCTACATTATACACTGTTCAGTGCACAATATGTACACAAAATTATTGCTCACCCCGCCAGCTCGTCCTGTTAGTTTTGGTACAAAATCGACACTGTTCCACACGTCCTCTAAAGTAATCATTTTTGGTGCAGCTATTTGCTACCTATATTTATAGTAGTGGTTTATAAATGTAATGAATGTCGATTATGTCGTAAACATTTATTTATTGATTGCTAAAGGTTACTTGATCAAAACTTAAGTGTTTTTGGGGAAAATATCTTAAATGTTTAAATCACAATGCACAATGCATTTGAAAAATATTATAATGAAACTTACTTTTGATCGCCCACGTATCACCATTTTTCAATCCGTTAAAATATTTCACCATATCATCGGAACAATTAGCATTTAGCTTATTACCAATTTCATACCACTTTTCACCAATATATTTTATATTAAATACATCCAATAATTCACTGATTCGTATAAAATCACTAAAATTACGATTATTATTATCCTGATGCAATGATAAACTAGTTTTAGGTACTGGTACTGTTGTTGTGGTTACACGTTCCTTATCGAAATTATCCGAATTTAAACTCAATTCACGATTTTCGATTAAATCTTCCTTACTATTCGATTTGTAATCAAAGGAATTATTTATTGTTTCACAATTTACTAATTTTGTGATCGAGACAAAAATTAGTAAAAATATTTTTATTTTTTTATTCATTTTAATTACTATTAATTACTATTAAACTATTAATTAAAAATGTTTTCGTTACTGTTTAATACACGAAAATTTTTCTTATACGATTTAAAAAAAAACTTTCTTATTAAATTACGCGGGCGACATATCGACTTCGAATAACTATCACTTTATGCGTCGTCTATTATGTTTGTAAAAATAACATACATCAAACACTTTCAGTTTTGTTTTAAAATTATGTAATGTTAAATCACTATTTTATAACCGAAAAACACCAAATTTAATTTTATAGGTTAAGTTTAGTCTTAACGGTACGAAGAATGAAAGTAAACTAAACTTAAATTAAAAGTAAAGAAAAAAATCACTACCTACTATAATTTTTTGTTAAATAGTTTTTTATTTATTTAAAATTATTAAATAATAAAGTTAACGAAATATAATATGATAACCACCGATATATGCGGAACGAATAAAGTGGGGAACTAATACGCGACGCGACGTCTTCTTCTTATTAAAATATTCGCGATATATTATGTTATGTTGTACAATACAATTTTGTTTTATCTCCGATATCTGGATATACAGTGGCTTAAAGTAATGCCAAGTTAAAATAGGAAGTGGATGTAATGTACACTGAAAGATGAAAGTTACTTTTGAAAGTTTGAATTGTGTCTGCACAGTGTTAATTGAGAAATGTAAACGATTTAGAAGAGCGCTAGACATAATACAGAGATAGCGTGACTTAATAGTAATATTTGGTTCAATATATAGTTAGATAAAGCGTAAATTAATCATAATTGATTGGTTGCATAATGTTTTGACAGCCGTATAAACGCTGAATTTTACGCATCATCTAATTTTTCCAATTTGTTCAACCCGTTTGAGGATACAGCTTCGTAGCAAGAATACCTAAAGTAAACCCCTCAGAAAGTAATTCTAAAAGTAGGCACCATTAATGTATGGGCCACAAAGCACAAGTATTACAGCTGACCATTCGGCATGGCTAAATAAGTCAGTTGATAAGCTCCAAGGAGGCAATAAATGTTTACGAACAATATTCCAAGGTAAGATCTCAAAAACTTACGATGCAGAGCTTTAATTCTTCGTTTGTACACTTCTTGGTATGAGAACCAAGGTTTGACAAAGCTAATCTGTAATGTTTCGTTTAGGTCCCCAAACTTGTTTTAGAGAATAAATAATAAATTGAGATTATCTCACTTTCAATCCAGGTTACTCTTAAAACAAACCAAGTTAAGAAAACCGTTCTGGGACTAATTTACATCTATGAAAGTTAAATTTTTCCCATAAATTTTTATATTGTCTGGCTATACAGAATTTATCTAGTTAATAATCGGAACATAGGTGTAGTTAATAGATAGGAAGAACAAAATTGGCCCAGATGACTGTTCTAAAAGTCATCTGATATCTAAGTTCGTTCTTATGAAAACCGTTCATTATTGTTGAATTGGAAACCAAGATGCCTGTGTCTAAATAAAGTTATATTATGTGGAAAACCCCATCGAATGCTTTGCTGAAGTCGATGGTATTAAAGTCGACTACATTTCCGTTCTAAGTGCAGAATGGTAATTGTTTCTAAATTAATGGGAATATTCCTAGTAACTGTCTTGGGAAGAAGAGCCTTAAGAGATTGGATTAATTGTTCCAGCTCTAGCAAAATATATAAATAAAACAGTTGCTTTTCCGACTCTGAACGGCATTAGACCTTTGCCGATGAAATCAAATATCAGGGCAATATTTCCAAATGGAGTTGGAAACCAGACACTTAGAAGGATACTGATATATAACTTACTCATAAAGGCATGCCGTCATAGGCGATAGATGCGGGGATTTACTTATATATGGAGTAAGTGAGTGATCTCTATAGTTCTTGACCAAGTTACTTACAGGGAAATGTTACAAAAGGATCAAATGCACTTTAATGGGCGAATATGCACATGAATGGGCGCTAAGACGACCTACGCATTTAATTTCTACGGCTTCCTTTTTCTATTGTTTCAAGGATTGATTTATTTAATTCACATAACATAAATTAGCATTTTCGTTGTCATTATAAACTTAAGTTTTCCATTCAAACGACGTGTCTGTTAGATTAAGTAGCCCTTCTTTAGCTAGTGTATAATGGTTTTGAACTTCGGATTAGTAAATATTATTTAAATTCAGAACTCCATTAGCTTCAGTGTGCATGGCTTCCGTCTCCTACTCACTTTATTTGCTTTAATGTGGCGATTCAGTTATTGTCATTTGTTTTTCTGATACCCTTCCATTATCTTTATCATTCTTGATATTGCTGTGGCTGTGGCTGTAAAAGGCACGAACATTTTAATGAAATATAGGACGATTTCTGTTAATTATGGTAGGATCTGTTCATAACTTATAGTATTAAGTAAAACATTGTAGACGTTACTGCCACAGTCTCAGTTAGAATTTTCGTTAATATTGTCCCATCGCCTGATCGGGGAAAGCGCGTCAGTTTCCACGGATACTGTGGGTAAGAAAGAAAGAAAATCCAAGACTGGCTCCATGGATTCTAGGGGAGATCACTAAATTCAAGGAGGATGAACTGATAGGCACATGCGAATTGAGAATGCAATGAACTCCTACGAATTAAACAGTGAAGTCGGATTAATGGACGACGCATTAATGGAAGATTTCATTCAACCCTTAGCCGTGCAAACATTCGCCAAAGAGTAGATATACATGTATTTTTGAATATAGAAATAAGTGATTCAAACTCTAACAAAATCATACTGCAACAGTGACCCAAGTCTCGCGATAAGTGCGCAGCTAATCGTCTAACAAAGGAATGTACAAAATCTACAGAAAGTTTAGCTTAGTATAGTAAACTGTGGAGAACCTCATTTCACAAGTTATAGAGGCTGTATACCATAGTTGCCAAAGAACGTCAGTAGATCCAAAATTAGAAGGAAACAGCAATAGATACAGCCAAGAAATCTAAAGGAAACAGAAATTACGCCTGCATATACCAAAGGCATCAAGGTACAGAATTCCTATATGATGAAGTTGTTAAAACTGAACACAAATAAATGATGCAAATGCAATGTCACCGCCATTGCGGGAGTGGCTAACAAAAGAAATAAAACAAAGAAAATCGCCTAGTTTTGACCAGGAGACAAAATAGCGCCTTGAAAGAAATTATTATTATTATTATTAATGTTGACTGGAACCCAAGGAGATCCCGCACTCAATGCCACACTGAGCTCATGACGCAAACCGGTTCCATCGCAATTCGCAATTGCACTGTGCTGCTCTGGCAAACTGCAAGAGTTTGAACGAAGGCTACATTCAACGATTTATAGTTAAGAAACCGGGGTCGTCACACAAGAGTTCGATCAAGCTCCTTTCTTGGTTTGGAGTTTAAAACGGCCGTGTCCAGTAAGAATGGTAATCAAGGCTCGTATCTGGTCTTTCTTTAAAGACAAAGCGTGTTTTGTTAACCTCAGATCAGGTATACACAAATTAAGTACCTCGCCTTTCGGCAGGTAGAGGAAACAAGCCATTTGCGCTTCGCTTAGTAAAATATATAGTTCTTAATAGCTTCCTTGTCATTATTAAACGTTACGGCTGCTGCAGGTTGCGGCTCTGTGAATCCATCTGCTATGGCAAAAGCATCAGCTGTCACATTTTTCTCAATATCACAATGAGCCGAACCCACGTGACCTCAACACTATTGTTGGGACAAAGAAGGGTAATAAAATGTTTACACTCTTTGACCAGTTTTGAAATAGGATAGGATAGGATTCCGCGTAACGAATTGAATATAACTTTACTATTTGTACGTAGAATAATATTTACGTCTGAAACAGCGAGGATAGAAGCATCAAACACACAAAGTGAGTGCTATCAGCTCGATTTGAAATACCGTGCAATTTAAACTAAGACTGCCATATACCGTAGATCATGTGAAGGGCAGTGAATTCTAAATATCGCACTAAATTCAAACTGGGAGTCATAAGCAAAGAAAACTAAAGCCCTAGCCACCCGATTTTTGAAATCTTGAGACATCCTCGAGTCCGTCGATAAATAAACCACTGAGAAAGAATTATCGAAGTGGGATTCGCGTAGGATTTTGTCATTAACCATATTGATTTCTAGCACAGATGAACTAAATAAATTGTAGATTTCTCTATGTACATACCAACTCACCTCAAGAATCGTATTGTCGACGTGGAATGGTAATATCGCGGCAAGTTAAGTTTCGCTGTAATAAAAATCGACTTAACCACAGGCCACCAAAACAGATTTGTAAATAAAAATTAACATTTTGGGAGGCTTTGAGCCCAGGATTTCCTAAATGCTCTTCTACACTGCCAAAATATGGTAGTGGCTTTTAGAAGCTTAGTTTCAAGGCGAAACTTCCAGAAAAGTTTTCTTTTACTAGTAACACTAAGATGTTTAACGATGTCGTATCTGGTACAAACCCTTCTCAAGGCACCACATTTCCACAACTTATAGAGCGCGATGCTTTAAGTGAGATACAAAATTAAGCAGTTTCTCCGAAATCATAACAACTAATTTAGCTCTGGACAATGAAGCCAGATTGCGGCAGTTTAACAAGTCATTCATCTATAACCATAGCCAAAAGTGAGGTGACCTTCCCTGTGCGCCAACTTTGTAAACGGAAACAGAAAGAGAATCCAGGTCAGCCTGTATGTAACGATGATTTGGTCAATACCGAAATTTGTGTAGGCCTCAGCTATGGTAGAGAAAGATGAAGTATCAAAGGCACCTGAAATATCCAGGAAAGTGCTCACAAGAAACTTGTTATTATTAAGCGATTTTTATATCCTTGTACCAAGTACATGTAGAACAATTTCGCAAGATTTACCAACCCTATAAGCAAAACAACTCTACTACTAATGCAAGATTGTGGAACAGTTCCAAAAGCAAAGTCTTTGAAAGAGTTGAAGTAAATGATCCCGAATGAAAAAAACGGAGCTGTAATTCAGCAGAAAAAACTCCACCAGGATCACCAGCCTTATAAGGTGGAATGGAGTGTTCATTCCAACGCAAGGGCTCGAGAGTGACTAGACTATGTGCTAAGTCCCAATCGGGTGGTTCACGGTAGTGTTATATTGCGAGAAAACAACAAATTCAGAATTGATAATGTCGCAACCGAGAAAGTCAAATGTAAGCAATAACTCTAGAATTTCTTTACAGAAGGATATCTGTTTGCCACCAGAAAGTCGCAATACATCAAGTTTTACACGAATCATTTTTAGCCAGGGACCTATTAAGTTTGGCAATTCCAGATAGACTATTAATTTCTTCACCTAACCTAATCCAAGAAGTCGTGCGAGTGGATCTTAGATTGTTTCATATTCTTTTTGTACTGCGAAAAAATTATCCCAATCAATCTGAAGACCAGATCTTTTGACTTTATTCTTGAGTCTCTTAGCACTTTTTCTAAGTTTTTTAATGTCAGAACACCAAAGAGGTTTGTCCTGACTCGTTTGTTTGGTAATAAAAGAACAGAATTTTTCAAAGCCTTATATGATTGCGCCCGTCAAAGACGAAGCTAGCAAATCATTGTCATCAGTGGATCGAATCTCGCCCATAAAAACCAGCACGGCTACAAGTTAAAAAAGAATAACTCCATGTTGATAAGCTTCTTATTTCGGTATGTTTAAGAGTTGGTCTTTCAAGTATTATGTTAAAAAGATGCATCTGGTTGCTTTCGTCATTGGTTACTTTCCAATTGAAGATCAAATCAATAATAGAAATCAATAACTTTGGAACCCTTGAAAAGGTTTTAATAATAAAGAAAGGCTAATCTAATCAATACGGCCTACCAAAGATACGAGTATGAAAGTTCATGGAAAGGGGAATGATACTTACCTATTATGTCAAAACTATTTGAAAGCCTTTTCAAGACATAATAAAACTAATAGTATTTCTAATAATTCACATTGTATCACAAAACATACGAGTCTAGTAATTTAAGACAGTAAACTAATTATTATTAAAACAATAAATAATTTTAACTTGCATTTGTTATAACACACATCATTTAGTGTTAATTACACATTTTTCCGACAGTGGCGCTCTTCGCAGATATACAATTAAAACGCTTATGAAGCACTAATCGAAAGTAAATGTGAGAATCTATTGCTCAATCTTGGGAAAGTTTTACCATCAGAATTCTGTCGCCTCCAAGAATTATACATTACAGAAAGACACTTTCGAGTTAAACAGGAACAAGCATGCCGACAAATTAAAGAGCTCAAAGCTTTATTATCACAAGGGAGAGCAGTAGGTGACAAAGAAAGCGACTGCCTGTAATATTAAATAATGTGTAATTTCAAATGCTAACTCAGCAACCTTGAAATGAATCATGAGAAATGTGAAGAGGCCAGACACAAACACAGAAAAGTGTATTGACTTTTGGAAAGAAACACCTAATGGTCCACATAATACGCAATCAGCTATATAGTAGAACAAGCAGAAGTAATACTTTTGTTGAAATGGGCAATCAAATTGTATGAAGTAAATATAATGATAATGATACAAATATGAGATGATAGTTGTACAAAAAAAACTGGGTCTAAGTAGTAGCAGATAACTCTTCTTACGAGGTACTTCAGGATTTCAGCTTTATACTGAATGTACAGTATGCATAGAACTGTCACCGCGAGTATAGATCCACTTTTGTAAGCAGTCTTCCTGTTAGTTGGAATAGTATGTACATTCTCTTTCAATCGAGAAGAACATGTAGCGGGTAGTTTCTTCAACTATAAGAAACTCCGCACAATTACTCTCAACGGACAATCCTCCGTTCACATAATTCTTGATAAATGGACAATTCTCCATATAAAGAATTATTCCCAAAATATACAACAATCTTGTATACACAAATTATGTACATCACCACTTGTACATAGATATCGTACAACAACACTTGTACATAACGAAATTGGTGTAATCAAAATAGAATTGAAAAATTATATTTTGGTTACATAACAATCTACAATATGCACCTCTACAATCATATCATTTAGAGATGCATACAAATCGTATTGATTTTGCATAACCAAAATCAAGTAAAACGCACCTACACATCACCATGCCATCGCTCAAGAGATGGCATGGCAATCATCTATGTTTATGGAAACATATTTTATAAAGGGTGCACCAAAAACATTTTGGTGCATGTAATATTAAAAACCAGAAAATCAGGTTTTGATTTTTGGTTTTTATTTTTAATTTTACGCAAGAAGACGAAGAGAAAAATTATCTTCTTCCTATTGGATTTGGGAATTTGCTGGAGCAACACGCAGCCGCAACACCATCACTCACCAGCATAAAAAAAAATTAATTAATTAAAAATAATAATTTTATTATTTAAATAAATATTTAAAATTAAAATTAAAAAATTTTATTTAATATTATTAAATTTTACATTCGCTACACGACATACAACGCGATAAACATAAAATGATCCAGAGTATGAGCTCTTCCATGTAGAAGTAGCATGAACTGTATCAGTATTCTAAAACGAAAGATTGTTAGAGACTAAGTTGATTGTAGTTAATTCCAATTAGACCAAGGTTTAGACAAAATTACAAAAATTTTGAGAATATCTGATCTAATATCTACATACAACAAAACAACATACCATTCAGGTAGAGAGGCAAAAACAAGGGAATTGAATAATAGCGCTATTCCATTCAAAATCACAAGATTTTGTACAAAATTAAAAAGAGACAAGAATAAAATATCTACATGAGAGTGACTGAGACACAATTTTTTTTTATAGTAGAACATGTAGGGGAATTTTTTTTACTGAGATATAGAAACGTAACCTAAAAATTATTTAAATAAAGTGAAAAGTCGTAATTTTTAATAATTGATGATGTATTTTACATTCTTTAAATTATTAAAAAAAATAAATATTATTTTTAAAATGGCGAAAATAGTTTTGTTTTATTTAGTTTCTTTAATTTGGACAAATACGTAAAAAGTACTCTACTATAAAACATATGAGGGGAAAATTTTGACAAGTTCCTCTATAACCTAAAACAATCAAAAAATTTATGTTACATAAATAATAAATCAAATGGCTACAATGGAGAAACCTAAACTGAAGGTAATTTTCTTAAAATAAAATGTATTTTTTAATAATTATAAACTAAATATTTGTGTAACTTATAATATAGTTGATTTATTTCCGTTTTAACAGTAAATATTAAATTAAAATTAATTTTAAATCTATTGATCTTAACAATTTGCGCTTGATTCATAATCAGCTGTTCCGCATTATACTGGGAATCACAAATTTTATTGAATATTATTTTTAATATTGAATTTTATTAATTCGGTTACGTTTTTGACCTTTTATTAGTTTTTTAAGCCAGAACTTCTAAACCTTAAAAATTACTAACCCAATTTTACGTTAAGAATGTTATTTGTGTGTTTTCAATGAAGTATAATCAAAAACGATTTATTTACAGAAAAAGAAAAAATTAAGACCCAGCAAGAAATCGATTCGATTGTCGAATCTTTAAGCAGCGTCAATTATCCCTCGAGTTCGTCGTTTGCAGTTTCAATAGAAAGCGTAGAATGTGCTGTTGCATCCCATGTTCCATCCAAATGGATACTGATGAAGTAGTTGAACCGGTTACTAAAAGTGGGGAGATTGAAAGTCGCTTTGCATTAATTCTGTGACAAATGTACATATTCCAGATGTAACTTTCACTCCCAGTAATATGCCAAAAGTAAATGAAATACATTTTAAGCCTAGTGCTCCCATATTCGAAGACACAACATCGTCGCATGCTGTTTTGATACCCGAAGGTTTTGTTATTTAATCAACCGATTTAAAATCAAAGGAAGCAATTGAATATCATGCAACCGCACAGACGCACAATAAATTAGCCGATCATGTTAAATTAAACATAAATCCTTTCAACGAACTAGAATTAAAACAAATTTATAACAATCCTGAAATTCTGGCCACAGCCTTCAAAAAACAATTTATTGATACAGAACTAAACATGCCATATACAACGTCAAATCTTGTTTTATTTGAATTTCTTAAGAAATATTCAAAAAGTTGAGTGATTAGGAATTTATTAGCTGAATTGGGAACTTTGCACAATAATATTGAATGAAAACACATTGTAAAAAGTAAAAGATCATATCGCCACTGGATCGACCTCCTGCAGTTGTGGTTCAAGGTTTAATGCAAGTCATAAATACTGGGTAAGTTCCCAAAGTTATAATCTTGATTAAATGTTTATTTCAATGTATTTTTTTGTTCTTTCTATATTCGATTTAAATACAACGTTTATTTATTTTAATTATTCTAGATTATTATATTTGGATGAAGAAGCATTCGTGACTCTCTTCGAATTTTAAAGGCTTAATTGAGAAAACACGCTACGATTTTGTTCGATATATTGATGATTCTGAAGTATATGCACCTTCATAATTGAGCACAAACTAGCGGAGCTCCTTACACAATGTCAATAACTTCGAAATATTCTTCAACGCAAATAGCGATTAACACGTCGAATGGTGAAACAATTTCACGGGCCGCCGTTCAATTGCGCAAATAAATAAAATAAATGAATAATACAGTTTAGAAAAATTTAAAGAATTGGCTTAAGAAATTAATTAGTTTACATAAAAAGAGTGGCAACATGGCAATATCATATGTTTTTGCTGTTTCATAAACTAACTTTAGGTCTCCGAGCGTAACACTAACCTGGATGGCATCTTTGATTCAAATTCCAGATTTAATTACAGACCTTAGGACACCTTTTCCGAGCAATCATGTAGATCATTTCATAACAATATTAAAAGTAATTCTCTTACCAATTAAACAGCGTAATGAAGTTTTGAAACAGCTAAAGCTGGAAAATGTTATTGACCCTGTGAAAGATGATGTTTGGACCATTATTGATTCTGAATATGTACTATATCGAAGAAAAACTTTCATCGCAAATTACTTATTAAAGATATTTGCATTTTCAACGAGTTTAGTTAAAATTTTGGGCGATGGTCTGTTGACCTACAACTCAGATAGATACCATCAATTTTCAAAACGTTTGGGGCGATTAGTTCGTCATGTTGTTTTGTACGCAACCGGTACCCACGAATTATTCACGTAAGTGTCACGAATTTATTCTGATTTGGCATACAAATAAAATATTTATTTTGATTATTTTCAGACACCGAATAAGACGAATGATGTGGAACTCTATATCGAATTCAAATTGAATATAACTCCCTTATATTACGATCTGGCACTATATGTACAATTCGCGACGTCTTAGTACATGGCAATATTTATTCGATTTTCCATTTTCAACTTTAGATAAGCGCACTTTATGGATTTTATGATATTGCTTGGGTTTCCTGACAATTTTCACTGTTTAAACTATGAACGGTTACCGATCCAAATCAATAAGGAATTTTTGTTAGACAAGTTCAGTGATGTTACAACTGAAATTGCAGCCGATCACTTATATTATTTGTTGAAAACATTTTGTAATATGGTTTTATCGAGAGAACAGTCGGACTGGGAATTCATAAGGGCTGTAACATTAAAGATATTTGAGGTAGAAAATTAAATTACTTCCTAGTTCCTTCCTATTCCTACTAATTAAATTTTCTTTTATTTTGTTCTTAGATACGATTCATTAATCAGCCGACCAAAGATATATGCTATAAAATAGTTCGAAATCTCCTTTATAATATTTCGGATAAATATCCTGAATTGGATAGATTGTTATATACATTTTGTGGCGTGTTAGCATCCTATTAGCATCCTATATTTCTTTAAATCCCTTCTGCTGCACCGGTGGAAGCCATCATTTATTATTATTATTTAATACATCTTTTAATCGAAATTAAATTTTTTTTATTTGTTGTTGTGTTGCTGTGCATACTGCATATATGTACTATACAGTACAATTACCACCACACGAATCTATTTATTAAGTTTTTCTCTAAAATCACGGCATCATAAAAAATTGATCTTCTAAAGTCACGTCTAGTATGTCTGTACACCATAAAAATTTACGAAAAATAAATTAAAGAGAGAGTGGGGGATTTTTATTTTTGATTTTTATATTTGATGCTATAAAAAATACTCAGCTTGATATTTTTCAAGAAAAAATTATAGCAACTCAACAAAAACAAAAAAAATCGGAAACACTATTCTCACAAATAGAAATGGTTTATTTTCGTCTCTTTTTAATTTTGTACAAAATCTTGCGATTTTGAATGGAATAAGGCGGAATTCCATTACTGCGGCTTTTTTTTTTGCAGAAAAACAGAAAGAGATAAAATCAAAAATCCGACAAAGACAGATAATTTTTATTTTATAGCGAAATTTTAAGGGGAATATTTGACAACTACTAAATTGTAACCAATAAATTAGTTAAAAGGTGAAAATTATTGTTCAATTAATTTTACATCTATCTCCAAATTACTAAAAATTCTAAATATTATTTGTAGGCATCATTTTATTATGTTTTTTAATTATTTCCTTTCAATAATTAAAAACTATAAAAACGCTTTACTATAAAAAAAAGTTAGGGGAATATTTGCACCGCATTTATAACATAACCTAAATAATATCGCATGCATTAAAATTATGTAATACAGAGTAAATAATAAAAATTAAAAATTATAAAATATTTTAATGTGAAGATTAATATAAATTTATCATGAAAACGCGATTTATATCACACTCCACCAAACATATAAAACGTCTGAGCCAAGTGCTCACCATAAAAATATTACTAAACTAAAATTTGCTGAGAGTGGGGAGTATTTTTCATTTTGGTTGCCATAAAAAATACTTCATTTTGTATTTTTTATTTATATTTATGGCAACCAAAACGCAACAACAACAACAAATTTAAGTATACAAAATTTTACTGTTTCGCCGCTCACACACATACGGATTTTTGATTTTATCTCTTTCTGGTTTTCTGCATAAAAAAAGCCGCAGTAATGGAATTGCGCCTATAGCGCTATAATACTTTCTACAACAATTTTCCAGGAAAGAAGTGCTCTTTGCAATAATTGGTGATGATTGTAGTGAGAACAAAGAGAGATAATAGGTTTGAAATGTTTCACTTTCCATTTTTCAAATACGGAGCGGTAATGCAAGAGGCGTTTCGAAAATACTGTAACCTGCAGATTTTAATGGAATTTCAAACCCATTGCAAATGAGATCAGTTTTCTTGCAAAGCTATACGACCAATGCGGTTTTCTACTGTTGTATTTTCTGTTTATATCCTAATTTCACATTAAAAGTTTAAAATTTCAGATAAAAAGTTTGATTTAAAAGCCTTTTCAGTTTGAAGGGCCAAAAGGCATTTGAGTAAAAAAAAATTTGTCTGGTGTTTTTGACATGTTTTGTTACTGCAATCTATAAGGTTATCTAATTATTATTAAAGATCAATCAGTTCATGAGCGCTGATTGTGTGCCGCTGAAACTAAAATATTTTTAAAGCAGTGGACGAATTATGTTAAACATTTAGAAATTTCAATGTTTGAATCGAAAGAGCGGATGCAAAAACTCTTTCTGTTTGACAAGGTCTTCTTTAAACCAGAGGTAATATAACTAAACGAAAGAAGAAATCCAAAAATGTGTCCTTCACGCTTACCAAGTATCAAATGAATCAAACACGATTCATTGAACAGTTTTCTTCAACTTTCATCGACCTTGCCAAAATATTCCGATTAAGTATTTGCAAATACCGTGTGATTAACTCTTTAGCACATTTCTTAGAATATAACAACAAACATATTTTTTGCAAACTCAATTTGTTAAAATCGCCTACAACAGTAAATTAGCATATTGAGCACTTTAACTGCTACACTGTGATATACGAGTACATTTACATCAAGATACATAATGTAGTAAATACTTTCTTATAGTTAATTTCATAATCTTATAACTTTTGTTAATACAGAAGTAAAATAAGAATGATCTCTCTGTAAAAATACAGTTATTGCAAGACAATGATCTCTACAAATACATAACTACGCAAAAAGAAATGATCGGGTGCAGATCAAAAAATAATAAAATTAGCGATCGTTACGATTTTCTCATGTTTTTGTTATTTTTTGATTTGGATTGGACGCGATCATGTAATAAATAATTTTAGCGAGCTTGTTTTCTAATTTGGACATATTACGAAACTATTTTTAGTTTATAAAGCTATAGTTGGCGTTTTAAATTCAAAGGAGTCAAAAATAAAGTGTATTCGGCATTAAGTGTTTAATTTTTCAAGGTCTTATGCACCGATCAAAATGTCAACGTATAATTTTATTTGAATTAAATACAGAACGTGTATTTGCAATTTATGAAGCTATGCCCTTCATAATCCTTCGGTTCGCACAAAAGTAGATTCAATTTCTGATTTTTTTTTAATTTTATTTTAAAAAATGAATCCAATATACCTTATAGTAGGAAAGGCTGTTTTATGTAACGTTTTTACATTGGATGTAACAGAAATCAGAGATTTCTTAAAATATTAATTGGGAGCGATTGGTGTCAAACAGCAGATATCACAAATTTTGCTTTTAACTTATAGAAGCTACTGATGTGATACAATGAATAGTTGAATTTAGTAGTTTCGAAAGTAAACAAAGTTGTCGCCTTGCATAATAAAAATGAACGATTCTGACAATTGTTGTTGACAACATCTTGTCGTTGATGAAATGATATATCATTTGACAAATACAACGAGAAAATGTTGAAAAGTATGATTGGACTAAATTTATTAACTTTAAATGAAATTGAATCGCTCACCAAATGACGTACAATACGCAATATTATAAAAATAGTAAACAGGTGGTGCTGTTTGCGGTATAGAAACTTCAACAGTCAAATTTACATGGCAGATCACCGTTCAATTTAAAAATAAATTAGTTATAATTTCTTAAACATGGAAAATTGGTTAAAAAGTGTCTTATTTATATTATTTAACGACAAACGATAGTTCAATAACGCAACAACCATCGGAACCATCGGAGACATAAAGCAGGAAAATAAGTGCTGTGAAATTTCCTAAACCCCTACTGGAATATACTAAGTAAAATAATACATTTTTACATTTTGTCAGAAGATGGCGACCTCAACGCTACTATCAAAAATCAAAATGGAGTTCGAAAAAGCTATGTAAATTGTCATCTGCGCCATTTCATTACTCGATCCAAAAATTTTGGATGCCAGTTTCCTATTGACCACCTATGTTTAAGCTGAGCATACAGCCCACGTAAAATTTGGCAAGCTAAAATTATGTAGCTTCAGTTTTCATTGATCAGTAGGCTGTTGTAGTATCAGCAAACCAAACGTACAATTAGAATCGACGAATCTTGAAATATATATTTATATTTTCAAAGATCGCTCTTGTTCTTTGTGTCATCCCTCTTTGTGATCTCTTTCATTTCATTTATCAATTTATTGTCCTTAGTCAACATTCACACGGTCTCTCGCAAGGCACTCCATTCTCTCTTAATATTAAGATATTGGGGTTGAATGAATCGCTTTCAATACCACTTTGGCGCAAGCATTCTCCACTTTAATAAACTTTTTAAACCTAGACTCATCACTATACAGGCACTCATTCCATATGCAATTTTGGCTGACATTTGCGTCTTTCGTAACATATAAGTTACATCAGGATGAGCTCTTCATTTCTTTAAAATTCATTCGCTTATCAATCCAGATTCCCAAATACCTACCTAGTCAAATTTACACACACAATACCATCGCCCACTATTCGATAGTCCTTCCTTTGCACATCAGGACTAATTAATCTACAAATTGCAGAATACACTTGTCTGATAGAGAAGCGAAGAGAATCGGTGAAACTTTACTACCTTGTGGAAAATACATGTTCACAGATTTCTACCAATTTTCCAAGGCAACCCTATAGACCGATAAGAATCTGATAAAGTTTTCCTGGAACCACATAATAATATGCTCTTTCAATATCCAAGAATACTTGAATGTGTATTCGAAGCAACGCCGTCTTGACTTCGAATTCCTATCTACCAATCATTGTATAATTCACTTTATTAGTCCCGGGGTAAATACATTTAGAAGTTTCTAATACCTTTCGGAAGTCATCCCATTCACCTTATTAAAGTTAGCCGAAAGTTTCCAGCCGAAAGGCAATGCAGATAGTGTCTTTGCTATCCCAGCCGAAAGGTAATGCATATAGTGTCTTCGCTATCTCAGCCGAAAGATGATAATGCAGATATTGTTTTTGCTATCCAAGCAATGCAACCATTGCTATCCAATTTGCATCCATTTAGCATTCATTTTGTTGCGAAATTGTGAAGGGGTTGCAGGGGTGTAATTTTGCAAAAATTCTCTATTTCAATATATCGAAAATGCATTGAATGGCCTGTCGTTCAAGATTATCGTGCTTTATCATTGATGCCACTATGGTTATTTGATAGGCCATAATGTTGGTCAACGTCGGCCTAATCGTGGAGAAATTCTGATGGGGATGCAGGGATGTTATTTTGCAAAAAATCGCTGATTCAATATATCGGCGTGATTATCGTAGATTATCGTGCTTTGTCATTGATGCCACTATGGTTACTCGATAAGCCATAATGTTGGTCAACTTCGGCCTGATTGTGGAGAGATTCGGATGGGGATGCAGGGGTGTAATTTTGCAAAAATTCTCTATTTCAATATATCGAAAATGCATTGAATGGCCTGTCGTTCAAGATTATCGTGCTTTATCATTGATGCCACTATGGTTATTTGATAGGCCATAATGTTGGTCAACTTCGGCCTGATTGTGGAGGAATTCAAATGGGGATGCAGGGGTGTAATTTAGCACAATTTCGCTAATTCAATATATCGAAAATGCATTGAATGGCCTGTCGTTCAAGATTATCGTGCTTTGTCATTGATGCTACTATGGTTACTCGATAGGCCATAATGTTGGTCAACTTCGGCCTGATTGTGGAGAAATTCTGATGGGGATGCATGGGTGTAATCTAGCACAATTTCGTTTATTAATCGCTAATTAACGTGCTTTGTCATTGATGCCACTATGGTTATTTGATAGGCCATAATGTTGGTCAACTTCGGCCTAATCGTGGAGAAATTCTGATGGGGATGCAGTGGTATAATTTTGCAAAAAAATTTATATCGAAAATGCATTGAATGGCCTATCGTTCAAGATTAACGTGCTTTGTCATTGATGCCTATCATCCATTGTCGATATATTGAAATAGAGAATTTTGCAAAATAACACCCCTGCATCCCCATCAGAATTTCTCCACGATTAGGCCGAAGTTGACCAACATTATGGCCTATCAAATAACCATAGTGGCATCAATGACAAAGCACGATAATCTTGAACGACAAGCCATTCAAGGCATTTTCGATATATTGAAATAGAGAATTTTTGAAAAATTACACCCATGCAACCCCTTCAGAATTTCGCAACAAAATGGATGCTAAATGGATGCAAATTGGATAGCGGATAGCAAAAACAATATCTGCATTATCATCTTTCGGCTGGGATAGCGAAGACACTATCTGCATTATCTTTAGGCTGTAATAGCAAATACACTATCTTCATTATCTTTCGCCTGGAAACTTTCGGCTAACTTTAACAGTATATCCCATTCAGCTAGCACACACATTTCGTTCAGTAATTCACTTTCATTACCAGGAAACAAAATGTCAATCCTATAGCTCAAATTACAACGAACATCCTTCATCATTTGTCAAAAAACCTCCCTTGTCTCCGTCATCTAACACACCATTTATACCTTGTGTTCTATAACATCTCATTCTATGTATTTTATATTCATGCTAAATCATACTAATACTTCATTATTCCACCAACCATGCACCTTAAATTCATTCCCCCTTGCACATATCATGCACTCTCTAATTCATTCTCAAGTTGGTTAACCTTATTTCCCTCTTTCATTTTGAGAGTCTCATTCATGTGTTCAACCTATTTCTTACCATTCATAATCACCTTGCGGAATCCAGATTGAGTGGAGGAAACAAGTTTCCCCAAGCATCATTTCTTGCACACTGTCTTACTCTCGAATTCATATCACCACCCAGAGTCAAGTCATTTTTCTTCCACCAATTAAACAAAAATTGAAAATGCCTCATGATTTTGTCTTTATCATTCACTGATTCAATTGGAGTGTTCGAAAGACGGTATGCCTCAAAAAACAAAGCTTATATTGGGCGCTTTCAGGACCCCCATGTTGATAAGTGGAATCTTCGCCAATTTGATTTGAAAATTTCATTGTGCTAAACATTTTCATAACGTTGGCCGCGCGATTTTACTCAACATGTTCCCAACTGTTTGGTCTCCTGGAAACACCCATTGGCTCGCGCAAATAGCGGTACCCTGCCAAAGGCATCGGCCCTAGGTCTGGAAGGAAACTTGTCATTCATTTTTAACATTTACATCATTTTTGATCAGATAAGTCTGCAACATATCGCCATTATATCATTACCGTAAACGTTTTTTAACTCATTTGTGCGTTGCGAAATGAGTATTTCTTGGTCATCACTGCTTCAATGTTTTTGTATTGCTGTTTCGATTTCGATTTTTGAACTGCTATTTGTTGGCTCGTGTGTTCCAATTATTTTTATTCTAGTTTCGTTCTTGCCTCGTTTTGAATTTGTAACTAGAAATCCCCATTTCTATTATTATTGTTTTTGTTACTGTTATTGTTATTATTAGTTTTGTGTGTATTATTTGCCGTGTTTCATGACACTCATTGATCCGGATTAGCTCAAACTTTATACGGGAACCCTGATCCAAATTTTGGTTTAGGGTGTTTTCCGCACACCGACTTATTACAGACTTATTGACTTATTTGACGCCATCTTGAATAAGTCGGCCAAGTCATTCCAATTCTTTGTACTGACGTAATAACAAAAAACAAAACGAAATTAAGAAAGTAAAGGAAGAAAATAAATTTCTTGACATGTTGGTCGTTGCCACTAGATTTGAAAATAAAACTACTTGTATTATTGTACATTTAGAAAGATACATTTTTGGAGACATTTCTGTGTAGACATACTTATTCTAATAAGTCTCCTCGCGAGGTGACTTATTTAAATAAGTCAGTATCTACAAATAAGTCGGTGTTTGGAGAAATTACTCGATGGCGATCGTTATACCGCGGTTTATTCGCATACATCTGCGATTTAAGATAGCCCCAGAGAATGAATGCTTAGTACACTCATGAACGGCATTCCGTATAGCGTATTTTGACAGTAACTCAAGAAACTCTTTCGACGTGAATTGTTTGGCGTTGTCAATCTGCCAAATATTTCATTGGCGCAGAATGTCTTTGAACATGTTGTTTTATTACATCGAAACTTTCTGAAATGAAAATTAGCCGCTTTTGGTTTACAATGACTGACAAAACCTGAGATCACGTGCGAAAAGTCAATGTCCTTCGGTGAACTCGAAGGTTTGTAATAGCTCTGGTAGTTGACTAATTTCATATTCTTGACACATAAAGGATCATCAATCTCTAACAATGCCAAGATACCCAGGGTCATCGTAATACTCGTTCGCTTCAATATCACCAACTACCTCAGACATAAGCGGGCAGGGCGGCCAGATAGGTCTGGTTTGTCCATCAGCCATTTCACGCTGCCATGATCCATAGTAATAGTAAAAGATAGCCCTTCCACATAATGTCTAAACTTAATCACGCTCAATACAGCAGCCAAGCACTCCAGCTCTGAGACGCTGAAGGTTGAGCTTCTTGGAGTAGAACGCAATTAGGCAATCTTTACCCGTAGAGGACTTTTGATACAGGACGTTTACAGCGATTACAGTGTACTGGAGACGAAGATAATGCTGTTTTCAAATTACAAAAGGCTTGTTCTGCTTCATCGAACCATTTGAAGCGCTGGTGTGATTTTTAGAAGTTTTTTTTTTGTTTTTTTGTTTTAATCCATGCAATCTTTTCTGGTGCCAAAGAAGCACTCCCTACTCTTTCGCGGTTCATTTTCCCATCTTACTTTACCCAATTACTGCCAAATCGAAGACGTATGGCTATAAACCCGATTTAAGTTACCATCTGCGACTGGTACTGGACAACGAAGATGGGTCGGCCCATGAGTTTTGCACGCCGATAGAAGGTCGTAGTTGTGTTCTTTTAAATAAAAGATCGTAATCTGTTGATGTTGATGAAAATTTCCTTTTGCATCCTGCCCCTATCGGGATTCGAACCCGGTACCTCCCGATCCAAACGCCAAAGTTTTAATCACTGTGCCTTTTGAACGATATTTAAGAAGTTTAGTGAAAGGTTCACGATCTCAACATATTGTGGCATAAAACGGCCGCGTTAGAGTGTAACTGCGAGAAATTGTCGTACCTGTTTAATTGATGATTGATGAAACCTTTTCAGGACGAACTTTAAGAATATCATCGTCAGTCACTATAACCAGGTATTTAATTTCTTTGAGAAGACATTTATTTTTTTCTAAATTTATTGTTAGATTTGTGTGTTAGAAAGCTACTAGGTAACGGAGGTAACTATGATCATCAAAAGTGTCGCTCGTGGTCAACAAGTGATCTAAAAAGACAAATATCCGATGATAGTTCGTGGGGTATCACCAGCTGGTGAACCAACCGACACATTGTTTAAGGTGAGTTGCACAAACCACATGGCATGGCTGTAAATTGATACAGCGGTCGACCGTTGTACTGCAAAAACCGTTTTATCCCGCGACCACTCATCGAGAGAGAACCGCAAGAAGCGGTCTTTCAAATCCAAACTCGAAAAGAATATTGTATTGGTAAGAGCCCTCAACAATCCTTCAATGAGCGGCAGGAGATGTGCGTCCTTTACGTTAATTTGGTCACTCTCCGTGCACCAAGACACACCCAGACTATGTCATTTGGATTGTACGCCAAGGTAACCGGGGAACTCCACAAGCTGCAACTCTCTTCAATTACGCCTACAGATAAGATGCGCTGAAGTTATTTATAAATTTCTGCACTGCGGGCGGCGATACGGCGTAAAATTCTTCATATTGGAAGTTCCCACATCGATCACATGAGATGCAAGATTAGTATGTCAGAGACGCAAACTGCTGACGGCGGAAATTTGCGAATAACATCGATTAAAATCTGCTGTTGTTGTTCTGTTAGTATGTATCTAGGGGCAGCGATAACTGTGTCTTTATAGTTAATCCCACCATCTGTTTAATAATTGGCTCTAAAAATTTACTATTAGAAGTGAACTTTTCTTCAATTCGATTTGATTGTTACTGAGGAGGATAAAGTGATCGTAAGGTTAAATGCTTTAAAGACATCAACTCTATAAAGTATAATTCCTGTGAAAAATTAGGTGACAGATAAATGTATGCAGAAACGAATGAAATTTGCCCATAAACAGTTTATAGCCTATGCCTAGTAGTTAAATGTTAACACCGCTATCCAACAATCCAACATACGTTTTCTTTAATATTTGTAGTTGTACACAAGGCCGACTATCTTTCAGAGAAGAGATTAAGGATTCAGCAATGTGTTTCTTACAGATCCGGCGGAGGTACCAACTAGTATGAGTATTGGTTGTTGCGAAATAATTGGAATAATAATAATTGGAATTAATTGAATGATGTTTTATGGAATGTGAGATCAATATTTATAACGTGTTTCTGTTCTGAATAATTCGGGGTCGGGATTTGAAACCGCAATATTGTTCGTCTGGGGGTGTGAAGTATTGAAACTTTGAAACCCCCGTTCTCCAGTTTCTCGAAAATGGATTACATCGGATGCGGTTGGCGATACCCTTTTGAACCATAACTAGAGCAAGTAATTGACGAATCTGGGCGGCGGTTTTCATTCAACTCTCGATTAATGTGAGGAGTTTGAGTCCCACTGGGGTTTTTATTAACATTAGAAGTATGATGTGGTTTTGAATATCGCGCCGAATCATAGTTGGAAGAAACACAAAAATTCGCTTTATTTTCGGGTGTATTAAACGATCTCGAATTTAAACTCAGACTCTTAACTGATTTGTTCGTTTGATAGATTAGCTCAAACAGGAATCTCGTTCTATTCCAAGTGTCTTCGTACGCCACACACTTTCTAAAAAGTTCATCCTTGCTTTCAATTTTATAGTTATTCAATTTGTATTGCAATTCTACTCTCATGTTTCGTCGAATAATCCGAAGGATTTTTTGGTCGGTATGAGAAGTTTCTAATCTAATTGACGTGTCATTGATATTAAGTCGTCCAATCCAAAACAAGTTGGAAGTTTTGTTGTCTTTGATTTGCGAGGTTCAGATCAGGCTAGATATTCCATTTATTGAGAGCCCTGTCATGGTTATATTCTGCCGATTATTCTCAGGGTATGGAGCAGAGTTTACCGAGGATCACAAGATGCGTACTAGACCACCGGAATTCAACTTACCACCGGAACTTACCTAACAAGTCGCTATCACACATGTCAACCCGACCTCTTCCATTCACAAACTTGTTTAATCAAATTATGTTTTTCGTGCAAACGAAATTATCCAGAATTATTTTAAAATTCAGTAACGAGTGGCATTAAAATTTCAAGAAAACAAAATTTTCCCGTGACCAACTTATGCCCGGCAAACCGGATTTGTGGTTGCTATTGATATCGGCTTCTTTAAAGTTTCTGCGTATGCTGAGAAATTATATTACAAATACTGTTCCATTGAGATGGCTCTGTAGAGAGTGTTGACATAAACGCAGATCATTCTCGGACCATCTACACTCTTGTAGTTCTGCCACGTTGAGTTATAGTTATTATGTGCTTGGGTCAAAAGAGCTTCAAGCACTTACAATTTCTGAGGTAACTGTTGTAATAAATCCTGTTGTGTTGTCGGTTTGGCGAGAAAAGATTGTTAGCCCGCTGATCAGTCAATATTTTGTGTGTGTGTCACGTACCGGTAATAGAGCTAGATATATCCAAACTGTGCAAAGTGTATATAGTGATTGATTTTACGGAGCAGGCTAGGATTTCTGTTGTATTTAGTGAGGACACAAACATTATGTATTAAAACGTTTTCGGACCATACATATACAGAAGGTCTATAAATGCCCACCAAATGTTAACAACATTAACCTCAACCCTCAAAACTTCAAATGGCACGTGAAAACATCATAAATAATAATTCAGTCGAAATAAATTCAATAAACGAGATTTATAAATAGTTCCCAACGCTTCCGATGTCATTTAAAAATAAACGGTTACGCAATCAAAATATCCGCAGCATCTCAGTGTGTACCCAACGCATACAACCAGTTTAACTATTTACCTCCAGTAAATGTATACTTTACATAATTCGCGCATATTTGCACCTCAATAAAATACCTGACCTTAGCGTCGTTAATAAGAAAATAAAATTCTCACCAAACAATCTACCGTATCACAATACGACAGCACACAAAAAGATTGTGTATTGAGTCGTGCTTGTGCGATTAGAAGCAGCTGAAGTACAATGTTATTTTTGATTTAAAAGTAAAAAATCTTAAGACTTTACCAATACCAGCAAATCACCTTTTATTTACAGAGAGTCAATAAACTGCCCTCTTTACATTTTAATCATATATTTTAATTAAATATCAATATTAATAAAATTAAATAAATAATTAAAAGTTTTAAATTGAGCTTTAGCGGGTAAGTGTTATACATATTTTATCAGACACTAGTAATAAAAATGAAACCGGAATAGGGAAACGAATTTTATGCCACACTGAAATTCTTAACAATTTTTTTTAGTTTTACTTTTAAAAGGTTTTTTTCTTGTTAAATATGGTGGTCAATATTTGTCATTACATGGATACGTGTTTAGTTCTCAAATGTACGCATGTGTATGTCTATAGTTGGAATTTAAATTGTCTTTATTATTGCCTTTATTATTATGATGGGATGAGGTGATTGCTTCAATGGTAAATTTAGCAGAGATAATATTAGATTATGTTGATTTTAAATTATTTGTCGGTAAAGTAATGAAGAATGGCAAGGCCAGTTCAAGGTCCTGGTTACTGCGATGGCTAAATCTAACTCGCTTCAATCGACTCGAATTGTTCCATAGACTATACAATGCTTGACTAATAAAGATATCGGGTTCCAATCAAGTTTTCATACTGTATAAGATAGCGGAAATTTCTCAGCGGAAAAAAGAGATTTCGCTACTCGTCGCAAGTCGCAGCACAATCACAAAAGAGAATTTATTTTGTTTACCAGCGGAAATTTTTTATTCATTTTGTATCTCTTTTTTCACTAAATAAAACATCCCAGCGGAATAAAATATTAAAAGTGATCCTTAAAATGACAAATTGATTGATCTCCCAACTAAAGGAACTCGGTAAATGAAATCTTGAAATTTAACAATATTCCGTCTATCCGCCATTCTAAAAGAATGACGATGATATTTGCAGAATTGATCAGGGGTCCAAAACTTAGGACAAAATTCTAGGATCTCTTCATGCTGGACTAAACTAGGCCATTTCATAAGCAATACTTTTGAAAATTTAAATTTTGTTATTAGTTTATTTTCAGTTTTTGGCCAATATCTCAAAAACTTTCACTTGTAACCAATACTTTCGGTTGTTTTTCTAATAGCTTAGGTCATACTGAGACTACCAGGAAAATTTTGGGAAAATTGATGGATTAGAATTTTCACTAAAATTTTTTGATTTTCTGCGGCCAAATAAGTTATTTTCAGTTTTTGGCCAATATCTCAAAAACTTCTACTAGTAACCAATACTTTCGATTGTTTATCTAATAGCTTGGGTCATACTGAGACTACCAGGAAAATTTTGGGAAAATTGATGAATTAGAATTTTCACTATAATTTTTTGATTTTCTTCGGCCAAATAAGTTATTTTCAGTTTTTGGCCAATATCTCAAAAACTTTCACCAGTAACCAATACTTTTGGTTGTTTTTATAATAGCTTAAGTCATACTGAGGCTACCAGGAAAATTTTGGAAAAATTGATGTATTAGAATTTTTTGATTTTCTGCGGCCAAATAAGTTATTTTCAGTTTTTGGCCATTATCTGAAAAACTTTCACTAGTAACCAATACTTTCGGTTGTTTTTCTAATAGCTTAGGTCATACTGAGACTACGAGGAAAATTTGGAGGAAATTGATTGATTAGAATTTTCACTATAATTTTTTGATTTTCTGAGGCCAAATAAGTTATTTTCAGTTTTTGGCCAATATCTCAAAAACTTTCACTAGTAACCAATACTTTCGATTGTTTTTCTAATAGCTTAGGCCATACTGAGGCTACCAGGAAAATTTTGGGAAAATTGATGTATTAAAATTTTCACTAGAATTTTTTGATTTTCTGCGGCCAAATAAGTTATTTTCAGTTTTTGGCCAATATCTCAATAACTTCCACTAGTAACCAATACTTTTGGTTGTTTTTCTAATAGCTTAGGTCATACTGAGATTATGTTTTTTAGAGATTCTTATTATAACTTATTTGGCCGCAGAAAATTAAAAAATTATAGTGAAAATTTTATCCATCAATTTTCCCCAAATTTTCCTGGTAGTCTCAGTATGACCTAAGCTATTAGAAAAATAACCGAAAGTATTGGTTACTAGTGAAAGTTTTTGAGATATTGGCCAAAAACTGAAAATAAACTAATAAAAAGATTTAAATTTTCAAAAGTATTGCTTATGAAATGGCCTAGTTTAGTCCAGCATGAAAAGATCCTAGAATTTTGTCCTAAGTTTTGGATCCCTGATCAATTCTTTTATGCAAATATCATCGTCATTCTTTTAGAATGGCGGAAAGACGGAATATTGTTAAATTTCAAGATTTTATTTGCCGAGTTCCTTTACTTCGGAGATCAATCAATTTGTCATTTTACGGATCACTTTTAATATTTTATTCCGCTGGGATGTTTTATGTAGTGAAAAAAGAGATACAAAATGAATAATAAATTTCCGCTGGTAATTATATAACAAGATAAATTCTCTTTTGTGGTTGTGCTGCCACTTGCGACGAGTAGCGAAATCTCTTATTTTCCGAGAAATTTCCGCTATCTTATACAGCATGTTTCCGTGTTCTTTTCAATTTTTGTATAATGATTTCCTCTATCGCAAAGAGACGTATCTGATTTGACTCGGTACATGTCATATCTTGGGGGTTATAGTTTAGAGGGTCCGCTCGAAACGCGATATTTCAAAACACGATATTTCGAAACGAGATACGACAAAACGAGATATGGTATAAAACGCGATATGTCAAAACGCGATATGGTACAGAATGTGTATTGCGAAGCGACGGGAGCGCAGCGACCCACCTGATATAACCTGGTCCTATACTCCCGCTCCTATCGCTTTTTAAATTCCTATAAACTGAAATTTTTGTTTTAACTAAGGAGCGAAGCGACGGTGCGTAGCGACCCGCCTGATATAACCCGATCCTATACTCCCGCTCCTATCGATTTTTAAATTCCTATAAACTGAAAAAAATTCTAACTATAGGGAGCGAAGCGACCCGCCTGATATAATCCGATCCGATATACTCTCACTCTTTTCGATTTTTAAATTCCTATAAACTGAAATTAAATTTCCGCTTTTCTAGAAAGTACATTGCGAAGCGACGGGAGCGTTTTGAAATATCGCGTTTTGAAATATCGCGTTCTAATAATTCGCGTTTTAAAATATCGCGTTTCAAATGGAGCCCATAGTTTTGATTGGCGGATTGGATTGAAACAGGATTTTATCAAGAATCGTATATCAAGTAAGCAAGGCCGATTAGGCGATCTCAAGAATAATTAATTAGATAGATTAATGTAGGACATCATGAGTTGGGAATTTGGCAATGCTATTCAAAAACAATTGTATGGACATTGCACTCTTAAAATACCACAACAGTTGCCAACATTTATAGATAGAGGCTTCGAACGGAAGACGATCCGCATCCATAAAATGCAAATTGTTTAACAATCTAGAAACTAATAAGAGATACCACTAATCGGAAATTATTGGGAGTATAGGGTTTTCCAATAAGAGTGATATGATTTCTTAAAAAAAACACACTAATTGTTAAGGAAATTGAAATGTTTTTTATTTAATGTGAAGTACAATCGATACAATTAAGTTCTGAATAAAACGTCATTCAAATGGCCTCCACGACTTCTTCTGCAGGAACGAATTTGAAGAACCCAATTTTCGAGCACTTTTTCCACTAAATCAAGTCGTATGTCATGAATAGCATGTTCAATATTGACTTGTAAAACTTGAAGAGAGTTTGGTTTATTGCTAAAGACCAATGACTTCAAATACTCGCACAAGAAATAGTATAATGGTGTTAAATCACAACTTCTTGGAGGCCATTCAATATCACAATTTCTTGAAATAATCGAATCTCCAAACTTTTCTCGCAATAATTCAATTGTTGCACTTGCTGTGTGGCACGTAGCCCCGTCTTGTTGGAACCAAATGTTATCAAGATCAACTTCTTCCAATTTCGGCCATAAAAAGTTGGTTATCATCGATCTATACCGATCTCCATTGATAGTAACGGTGTTACCAGCTTCGTTTCGAAAAAAATACGGACCGATGATTCCACCAGACCAAAAACCACACCAAACTGTCAATTTAGGTGAATGTAATGGTTTTTCATGAATAATTGGTGGATTTTCTTCGCACCAGAATCGACAGTTTTGTTTATTTACCGCACCACTCAGATGAAAGTGAGCCTCATCGGAGAAGATGATTTTCTTAAAAAAATCGTTATCGTTTTCAAGTTGTTCCAAGGCAAAATCAGCAAATTCACGACGTTTACGGTGGTCCAGTGGCTTCAGTTCTTGAATGAGAACAATTTTATACGGATGCACACCCAAATCCTTTCTCAAAATCCGCCAGGTTGTGGTTTGAGACAGTCCCAATTCTTGAGAACGTCTTGGAATCGACAAATTGCGGTCTTCAGCAACACTTGCCTGAACGGCAGCAATATTTGCATTACTTCGAGCGAATATTTGCCTTATTGGCCCTTCAACATTATGTAAAGAAAATGTACGCTCAAACGAATAGCGAGCACACTTGGACGATTATTACGACTATAAAATTGCAAAAGCGCACGAAAAGTTGCAATTGGAGAACGATTATTTTGATAATAAAGCTGAATAATTTGTAAACGTTGTTCTTGCGTATATCTCACCATGATGAAATTGTAAACATTACTGAATACAATGAAACAAAAAATGACAGATCATGACATATTACAAATGGCCGAAACGTCACTTAAAAATCATATCATTCCTATTGGAAAACCCTATACAACTTATTTTTATTTTTTTTGTATTGTTTTTTTTTTTATTTTTTTATTTTATTTTATTTTATTCAAAATATTTTCCACGTTATTTATGACTTTCGACCCACTTTCTTTGTCTTTTGATGCGATCCATTCGTCGAGTCATTTTTTGATTTCTTCGTGGTTTCTGAAGTGTTGGTCTTGAAGATCGCTTTGCATTGATCGGAACAAATAGTAATCTGATGGGGCACAATCTGGTGAATAGGGAGCATGCGGTAGAATTTCCCATTTAAATACTTCCAGCGTATTTTTACTTGTTTTGCGGCATGTGAACGAGCATTGTTGTGCAGCAAAATCACTTTACGCTGTTTGTTGGCAAGAATCGGACGGTTGGTCTGCATGGGTTCAATGCATGGTTTAAATCTTACAATTGTTGTTGGTAACGTTCACCAGTAATAGTTTTGTTCGGTTTTAACACCTCATAGTACACTCCTCTCTGATCCCACCAAATACACAACATAACCTTACTTCCATGAATGTTTCGATTTGCTGTTGATGGGGATGGTTCGCCTGGATGAACCCATGATTTTTTGCGTTTAGGTTTATTATAGTAAATCCATTTTTCGTCGCCAGTCACAATTTGAGACAAAAAATGCCAACTTCGGTGTCTTGTAAGCAAAGAATTGTAACCGATTTTCAATGTTGGCTTCAGTCAGTTCATGTGGTACTCATTTTCCTACTTTTTGAATCATTTTCATGACATGTTTGAGCTGAGTTTTCCTTCAATAATGCTTCAATTCTTCATAATCGAATTTTTGCTTCCCGCAAATGCTGTTTTGCTGGTACGAAATTCGACATGTTTAAACGGGATTAAAAAATATGTTGTTTACGCTTTTACGCTTTCAAAATAATGTTTAGTACTAAAGTTACGCCATCTCTTAGAAAAATCAAAAAACTGTTATACACCCAATAGAATATTTAGGTTCAAATTATCCTTATTATAAATATGATACGCAGTGATCATCTGGTGTCTATGCTTGAAGTTTTCTTATTAACCTGTGTTATGAGAATGTACAGGGGCTTTGAACTGTTAAGGTGAAAAAATGAAGATCAGCTTGACTAGGTGTATTGTGTCGACCTGTTTTATTGACAAGATTGCAAGGTAAAGTTAGAAATTGAAGATGTATAAGTAATATAGCTTTTGACATTCAATAGGGCGGTTACGCGTTTCATTCAAAGCTTTAATGTTTCTAATTTTACTCGCCGATTCAGTCCGGATGGTATTAAGATCTCTTAAGGATGAGCCATCTTACGGTAGGCGTCTATTGATGTAATACCATAATAATAAGGCATATAAGCAAAATAGCAAGGTATGAGTATATGTGACACTTACGTTTAAAGTGGGCCACGACATTCCGCGGTTTCGCTTCAATGTATACATTTGCATTTTAAAAATGTTTTACTTCCAGTGGAAATACCGGGTATCCAATATATAATTTTCTAAATAATTCTCCGTCAACGTGATGTCTTAATCGCCATACATCAAATTCCCTAAACGTCCTTTGTTTAAATTGTGATTTTGCTTCAATGTACATTTGAATATAAAACATATTTTACTTCCAACGGAAACACCACACTTCCAATACATAATTTGCTGAATATTTCTCCGTAAACGCGATGTCTTAATGGTCGTTCATCAAATTTAATTCAATTTTGTTACCAAAACTGTTGGACGTTTTTTATCAAGTTTGCCTGATGTTAGCCTTACTGATTTTTAATGATGATCTATCTTAGATCTTAAAACTTTGATAATTTTCGAAATAATTGAAGATCCCGAAAGCCGAAACGTCTTATACTTAAACTGGGCTACAATATTGCCTTGTTTCAGTTAGTTACAACGCGATGTCTTAATGATATATCAAATTTCATCCAATTTTGTTACCAAAACAGTTCAATGTTTTTTTTTAAATTTACCTGATGGTTGTTAGCCTTACAGATTTTAAAACTACAATTTTTCAGTAACACCTTAAAACTTTTGATCGTTCTTTTTTAAATAATTGAAGATCCCGAAACGACCTATGTTTAAATTGGGCCACGATATTGCGTGATTTCGCCTCAATATGCATTTGAATTTAATCATGTGTTATACATCCAGTGAAAATACCGCGCGCCCAACACATAATTTGCTCAATATTTCTTCGTCAACACTGTCATAATGGAGGCAATATAAATGACATGTCTCACACTTGTCGTCGAACGTGGACAGTTTATTGACGAATCATCGTCAAATTAATGTAACGTGTCATAAATTTGTCATTTGGTGCATACCATCAAAAAAAGACAAAAAAAATTTATTTTTCATATACATTTAGAAAAAGGTAAGAAATAGAAGCATATATGTCTTTCATAAAATAATATTCACATGCATGTTGACAAATTTCCAACTGGGTTGGTGTTTACAATTTGTTTACAATTTTTTTGTACTTTTTAATTGCAAAATCTCAGCAGTTGAGTTTTGCATGATAAGAGTTGAAACAAACATTTCTGAAATGTGCTAAACATTGTGACCCATTTTTCACACAATAATTTTTAAATTTTGTGATAGTTGCTGCATTTTGATACTTGCATTCCAAAGTATTAAGTATTGTTAGATCTCACCTATTGGTTTGATGGGCAATTAATTATGCAAGGTTTGCAGGTTTAGATAATTAATAATATTTTTTGTGTAATTAGTGCCATCTAGGTTTAAGTAGTAGCATTAGAGATAGTATTGTATAGTCGATTATAGTAATCTAGATCATAACCGTTGCGAATTTACTGCTTTATAAATCCAGGCGAGTTTAGAGTTTTCCATCGGTATGTAAATAAGAGTGCAACGTACACAATGGGGGTGTGTTGGTCGAGAGAGGTGATGTTTATTGTGAGTGATGATGGCAGATAATCTGGTAGGGATGATTTCAACGATTTTGGTGCCACGATTGGTTATATAGCTATATAGCGGAGAGTGACAGTAACCTAGGGTTGTGCAGCAAACTTGAACGTGTAATGCTATTGCTGAAGGTGGTGAGGTGACGGAGAAAATAAATACGGATTGCTTGCTCACATGGATAATCCCGATAATTAGGATTTACAGAAAAATGAGAAACTTACTGCAGGTGCATTGATGCAATTGTGGCAATTACGTTTTAACGGAGTAGAGAGACACAACTTGAACGAATGCTGGCCAGATCGATATGGGATTATTAGTGCGGTCATGTTTGGATCGAATCGGAGCTCGTTGGTTACGACATTGAAAAGTATCTAGAGGAGATATCGGCCCAGACAAGTGGAGAATATGGATGGCACATCAAGGATAATCGGAAGTTGAGTTTGGCGTTTGGCAATTCACAGGATGGTGATCGAGCGAGGGCAATGTGTATTGCAATGTGGACAGAAGATAGTTTTATGCAGAAGTTGCAAACATCGCAAAGGTATCCCGCACCTTCACGATTAAAACATGCTTTTAAATATAGGAGTTTACCACCATTAGGAAAATCTGTCAAAGCATAGTACGGGATTGACAGCCTCCTTTACGAAGTATTCATAAATGAATACGGGCGTACTCTGGACAATGTTCTGTAGAACGAACGGTTGTGGCACCCAATCCCTTCGTAGTAGTGAACCAGAATAGCTAATTAGTCAATCAAAACTATGCAATGGTACTAACAAATGGAAATAATACCCCAGGTGGTACACCAATATCAATATTGGTCACTCCACTCACTGTAGAGATTGGCTAGATCAAATTTACAAAGATCACCGATAAAGCAAAATAGAATCAACTCGGTAGCTGACCAAGCCGATGCTTTTTCTAATGCTATAACTAGATGTACTGGACACACATTACAAGAAATAAGTGATGCCACCAGAAATGTTACTTTGCAATAGCCGAATCTAGTAAAACAACTATTGATCTAGAAAAGTAGAATATGGATCTCTTGGCGAGACTATAGCATATGGAGCAATTGTTTGCCAAGCTAAGTGAAGAAATTGAGTATCTAATGTGAGAAAATGAAAACCTAAATAATTGGGATTGAACTAGACAAACTCATCTACTCCACTGATGAAGATGAATTACAAAGAGACGGACTGGATCCTAAAGAAGAAAAAACAGTCCAGGAAGGGTAAGAAAAGAAAAGCTGAATCCAATCAAATTTGGTGTAACCGAAAGAAAAATGACCCCACCAATAAATATTGTGGGTGTAACTAGTTACCCAGAAATTCAGTCACTGATGAAATCGGTTACTGAAAAAGAGTATAAGGAAACCGCGCTAAACAATGACGTATGAAAATTTAAAACTCTGTACTCAGATACTTATAGAACTTTATCTATGAAATTGAATGTTGGAAAGTATCAGTGGTTCACTTACGAAAACAAACAAGCCCGACCTATAAAAGGCATGGCAAGAGGTTTGCATCACACTTGCTCAAGCAAAGAAATAATGGTAGACTTACAAAATAGAGGTCTTAAAATACTAGATGCTGTGAATATTGCTAAAAGAGAGAACAGAACCCCAGGAAGGAAACCAAATTATCAGTAAAAGGGGACTCCCTCTTTTTATGCTAGTATTTGACAACAAAGAAAATGTTCAAAACATTTATGGAATAAAAGGAATTCTTCACATGAAGGTAAACACGAATACCCCAATACAAGAAATGTCAGGCATTTAATCACACCCAAAGATATTGCGGCCAAGATCCAAGATTTGTAAAATGCTCAGGTAATCATATTACCCAGGCCTGTACAATAGGGAGAGATGTGGCAGCCAAGTGTACACATTGTAAGGGCCAACATCCGGCTAAATATCGTTGCTAACCAACTACAAAAATTAAGATAAACCAAGAAATGGGATGTCTTTCGTAAAGTAATGGAGGACAAAATCAATCTTCAGGTACCGATAAGAAATCCCCACAAGTTGGAAGATGAATTAGAACATTTCAATGAAGCAATTCACTATGCTGCTTTGGCAAGTACCCCCATTATACAAAATAACAGGAAGCTTAGCATATCCTACCCAATGGAAATTAGAGAGTTGGTAAGAGAAAAATGACGGCACGTAAAACCTGGCAAATAACTAGAACACCGAAGACAAAACAATTCTTAACAATTTAGGTAACTGTCTCAAATCGCTTCTTAAAGAATTTAAAAATGCATCAATCAACAGATATCTAATTAGCCCAACCGATGAAAAAAATTCTGATTATTCACTGTGGAAGGCGACGAAGGGACTCAAAAGACTCAAAATGCAAGTGCCTCTACTTGAAAAGGAGGGTGAAACCTGGGAAAGAGGTCCTAAAGAGGAGGCTGGTCTGTTTGCGGAGTATCTCGAGGACACCCTCCAACCACTACCAAGACAAATGACCATTGAAAATATGATATCAATCTACAGCTAGATGATTTTGTTATACGCTCAGTAACTCTCAAAGAATTGAAAGAAGACGTAAAAAGCAACATGAATGTTAAAAAGCCCCAGGGTTTGACTTGATTACTTGCCAAATAATCAAGGCTCTACCGGGTAAAGGATTTCGTAAGCTATTATACATAATCAATGCAAGCTTTCGGTTAAAAGATGTTCCGTGGCAATGGAAAGTAGCAGAAGTAATCATGATAGCAAAACCTGATAAACCACCTAACGATAAAAAATCATTCAGGCCAATTTCATTGCTGTCAATTATGTCAAAACTCTTTGAAAAATTATTACTAAAAAGACTTAAACCAATAATTAAGGACCGACAACTAATTCCTCTACATCAATTTGGATTCAGAGAAAAGCACTCCACAATTGAACAGGTGCATAGACTCACCAACATTATTGAAAGAACTTTAGAACGTAAAAAAGTATGCTCCAGCATATTTCTGGACTGGAAGCTGCTTACCGATCTGCCAAGGCAATTCTATGCCATACTAAGATCTTATTTATCCAATGTACATTTTCGTGTAAAATATGAGGTTGAATACTCCGAACTAAAGAAAATCTCTGTCGGTGTCGCACCAGGAGATTGTCTTAGGAACAATCCTGTATTTATTATATACAAGGGATATGGCGATTGGAAGTAATGTCGCTGATGCAGCGAGCAAACTCCAGAAGATTACCAATGCGGTTTGTAACTGGACCAAGCGCTGGAGAATCAAGCTTAATGAGACGAAATCCACGCATATTAACTTTACATATCAAAAGGCTTCCCATCTACCGATAGAAATTAACTCACGACCGGTGCCATATGCAAACAAAGCTAAATGTGGAGAGAGCATGTCAAAAAGAAAAGAAAGAACCTAATATTAAGTTCAGAATAATGTATTGGCTCATAGGTAGAGGCTCTAAGCTTACAATACACAACAAGCTGCCGCTATATCGGCAAATACTGAAGCCGATATGTAACTACGGTATTCATCTCTGGGGATGTACTAAGCAAAAAAACGCGAAAATGATACGGACGTTTCAAAACAAGGTTCTCCGTAGCATCGTAATTGCTCCGTGATACACAAAAATGAAGACCTTCACAGGGACTTACAGATGGAATACATCAAAGATGAAATAAAAAAGCATGCCGCCGAAACACGAAATAAGGTTCCAGTAATATTGAAAGAACGAGGCCACTTGACATAGTAAACATACCAAACTAAATTAGTATTTTAAATAGGTTTAATTAGTTTTGGAACAAGCCATTGGGTTTCACCCCAACAAATCGGAATTGTTTAAGAAATGTAAATTTTGTAAAAATTTGAAAGATAAATTGCTAGATGAGCACATTCTCAGTTGTAATTATTAAAGGGGGAAAAATCTGCCAAAGTGGTTGAAGGAGCTGGTGGAAAATAAGGGCGAACAAGAGCCATATGGTTAGCGATAGGGCATGATAGACGGCCTATGGAAGAAATGCACAAACCGTCAGGAATTATAAGGTGCGATAGTTATTTTAGATTGAACGGGTTATACCATATGTTGCTAACAATCAAGAGGGTCAAGCGACAACGGGAAACATCTCAAACAATGATGCGTTTTACATTTCGATAAACGTATCACGAAAAAGTTATTTGGTGATAAATAGAGTCGATTAATCTAGTAGTCTTAGAAATCGTAGAAAAAAAATAGAGTGATGTTTTACTCGAACAAGCAGAGAATTCTGCAGAATTCTTAATTTTGGAAGTAAAATAGACCGCCATTTTACTCGTAAAAACTGACACAAACTAAATCGATAGTCGAAAATAGTGATGGTACAACATCCCAGCCAAGGTGGTGCCGAGTATAGAAATAATGTGTGGCGGGCCAGAAGTGATGGAGTGGACTGTCGTCAAGCCTGGAGTTTGGATACAGTGAACCATGGAGAGTTGCGGCAAGGTGGGATGGAGTCGGGAGATGAGGACAAAGGTGACGTTGATGGTTTGAGTTACACCATCTAACCTACAGAGGCGGCAGTATGAATACTGTTCGGGAGAAACAGGCTTAGATAAGGGGTAATGTTACGATCTCGTCTATTGGTTTGATGGGCAATTAATTCAGCACGGTTTAGAAAATTAAAATTTCGGTGAGATTAGTGACATCTAGGTTTAAGTAGTAGCAATAGAGATAGTTTTATGACAGTATTGTTGTATACCAGATTGTAGTAGCCTAGAACAGAACCGTCGAGAATTTACTTCTGTATAAATCCAGTCGAATTTATGCAATCTTCACGGAACGGGATTATAAAAATTGCTCAATAAATTCGTCTACGGCTGTCATGCGAGTCATATGATTTCTGTTGATTTGTAGTTATTGCTGTTTACTTTCAATTTCAGCTTGGTTTGCGATTAGTTGGGGCTTTATTTTAATTTAATCGAATAAACGTATGTCTGTGGATTACATATACAATATTCGATTATATTTATATAGCACAATTTATAAATATTAGTAGCCCAACAGTTGTGGCAAAATTAAATGGTTGGTTCTCACCACCTAGAAACAAAAATTCTGTGGTATAACAGCGAAAATTTCAATATTCGATATAATAAATAAAATGTTCTTTTAATTTAATTTATTTTAGACAAATTATGCAAGGGAAGTCGATACGCGGCAGGCCATATAGCCCGTGGATTACCAAAATGAAAGCTATTTCCGCCATTAGACGGCGTTGATAATACGAGTATTGTAGTGGTTGCCTCTGGCAAAGGCGGTGTTGGTAAATCAACACCGGCTGTTAATTTAGCAGTAACACTAGGTGGATTAGATAAAAAGGTCGGTTTACTGGATGGTGACATATTTGGCCCCTCCGTGCCATTAATAATAAATATCCGTGAAGAACCTTAAGTGAACAATTCTAGCAACATGATACCGATAATAAATTATGGGGAACTTAAATGTACGTCAATGGAATTATTAATTTCAGAACAACCGGTTGTTTGGCGAGGACCATTAATTATGTCTGCACTAGAGCGGCTATTAATAAAGGGAACATTTTGGGATGAAGTTGATATATTATTAGTGGATACACCACCTGGAACTGGTAATATACACATTTCTTTAGCCCAAAATGTTCTGATCACCGACGTTGTGCTAGTCAGCACGCCACAAACAGCAGCGTTTCAGGTTACACATCGAGGTGCGGAAATGTATCGAATATTGGGCGTTCCTATAATCGGATTAGTCGAAAATATGAGTTATACGGTGTGTCCCAATTGTTTCACGGGAATAGATTTATTCACAAACACGATCGAGAAATATTGTAATGAAATGGAGGCAACTATTTTAAAAAGTATGGAAAAATGTCATAAATAAACAACAACAACAAATATATGAGCACAATTCTTGCTCATATTTCAGTAAATTTTTTGTTACTATGTTGGTACGATTATTTGCTCAAAAGATGGAAATTTTTCAACTAAACCTGGATTAAATTGGGCGGGGCTTAGTTGAATATAAAGATTTAATTGGCTAAAGAGTTAGATTAAAAATAATCCCACTCGGTGAAGGCGTCTTTAAAATGTTCCTTGTGTAAACAAATACGAGTCCAACGAACACAGCGAAGAAGTCAATTGGGAGATAAGATAAACGCGAAAGAATAAAAGCGAAAATGAGTCAAGTGAAGTAAAATGAAAATAGTGGTGTAAATGGTGTAATAGGCGAATGGCGTAAGTATTCCGTAATTATTTGTAAATTATTCGGAGGTTATTTCAGTATAAATTACGAGAATTGGTGTTGTAACCGTCAAATTCTAAAACGATATTCACAATCCAGTGAGATGAACCGGATCTTGACAAATCATTAATTCTTAATAGCATAAATTTTGTATTGCCTATGCCATACCTCACCTATACCAATCAAGCAAAATTCGCTTCAATATATATTTACAATAAAATAAATTATTTTCAATTTGCCCGAACAATCGCGCGATTAATGCGCGCATTAATTTCTGTTCAAAATCTTGTAGCCCAAAAACTTTGCACCGGTTTCCTGACCATGGTCAACTTTTTATTTAATGATTAAGCGTCTAGAGAAAATCCAGTAACTTTACGCTAGAGTGCTCCTGAATATTTCAAATTGAAAATTTAAAAAAACTTGTCGACGAGGAGCCTTAATGGATAAAATCTCACATAACTGTTGGAAATGATTCGAAGCCAACGAAATTAGAGTCAAGGTATATTTTTATGCTGCAATCGTAATTGTACATAAAATGAAAAATTTCAAAATCATTTTTGACGTCAAATATATTTTATTTAATTACCTGACGATGATTTATGAAAGTTTTACGAAACTAATGATTCGCAGTAATTTATTCAATATATCGTTGTACAGTAAAGAGTTATTTCCCTTTCAAGGTCGTAGACCCACGCCTGAAGAAAATTATACCTCTGTTGACTATCCCTGGTTGTAGTATCTGGGTACCTTAATCGTCTAAAAAAAACTAAATGTCGCATTTTGTAATAAAGATTTTAATATTTATTTGGCTTAAACAGTAAGTACTTCTTAAAAACTATTAAAAAACTATCTTTTGGTATAAATCTTTAAGCTTTTTATGTTAAAGCTTATAGGTACTCATACTTAGTAATCGTATTCATCTACGATTTTATAGTCTTGTGATGCAAAACCTTAATAAATGCACAAATTGGCGCCTCAAACAAGACGTACAAAACGAAGCCAGAAGCGTACGAAAGAATTACAATGCCCAAATATAGTGCTGTCTGGAAAGATACAAAAGAGACATAAATAAATATTAATGCTAGAATTACATGAATAATTTAGTCGTTTATATAATTAATTAGCATCTAATTCGTCGTACACACAAAATACTAATGCGTATCAAACACACATCACACACACGGTAAGATATTTTGTACGAGTCAATAATTGAAATATTAAAGACTTGTACCTTGAAATTTAATAAGACAAGTTGTAAAATTTGAATGCAACATTTTTTTTTCATGCTGACATCGTTTTGGAAAATGTTTCAATGTTACGGTGTAATAAAATACGTTGAGCCTATAACTTTGGTAATTAATATCTAATATTAATTTGTTATGCGAGATATTTTTATCATACCGTCTAGTTATATTCGCTCACTATTGGTCTGCGGGAATCAAGTTGGCACTTGTGGCAGCTCAATATCTTGCAGCTTCCGCAAGTATTCGTGTTAACCCCTTGCGGTGACTTCGAGGCAATTAGCTCACTACGGTATTTGTGGTATGTTAGGCTATAATACGGCGAGAACTTCACGTACCGTGCTAATAACCTGTCAGGCTGGAGGCGCAGTATAAAAAGGCCCAGCCTCTATGGGTGTATCCGGATACCTGGCACTCTCCGGATCAAATTGCCTTATCTGGGTACTGCGGATTTCTGCAAAGATGGATCTTTGTTGCTCCGCTAAGGATCCAGGACTCTTCAAAACCCGAAAACTAATGCCGGTCGGATTTTGGCCTTTAGGCCTGAACTCCAAGGCATAGGTAACTATTGAGGGACTTTGGTCATTAGACCTTGTACGTAAGTCGTAAGAAGTTAACGGGAATAACATTGTACTTTTCCTAACAGATATGGCCCTCACGACGTACTGAAAAATGGGAGGCACAAGCAAAGATGTTCCTCTCGTATCATCTTACAATATAGTAAAATAGCCTGGAACGCACAATTAAAGCCGAACTCTCTCATGCGCTAAAATGTTTGTTAAAATGAACCAGGAGGGTTCATCTGAAGGCTCTCTACCTAAATCGAAGAGATCGGAGGAGACATCACAGAAAAATGCATTATGGACTAGAATGCAAGAAACTGTAACTATACCTTTCAATGAGGTGCTAATAGAGCACTTAGTGGAGGCTGTCATTATCAGAGTCCATGAAGAAGGATGTTTCCTAAAAAGTATGAGGGAATACCATGGAACAGCACCGGCTTACCGGGACGCAGGGTGGCACTGGAATCGTGTCAAGTTAACATGTTGTGCCGAGCAACGGTCACTGACTCCGTACAAAAGACTATAGAGGGACTAGGTGGTGTTTGGCCTGGTGCTAGATTAGAAGTAGTCACTAGAGTGGATATACCCCGCAGAGCTAAAGCGGGAGATTGGTTTCCTGCGGAACCTAGTAACCCGAAAGAAATTCTGGAAATGCCACAAATTAGCAATCCTGAACTGCCGACTGCCGACTTGAGAGTAGCCAAGCTGGAAAATCGAACGTGGGACTTGGTCAAAACACCAAAAGATCAAGAGAGGTTTGATATTTGTTAGGTCTAAAAACTAAAGCAAAATCCAGATGGAAGCATTGATCGATACAAAGCACGATTTGTAGCACGATTTCACACAGGAGTAGGGCATCGATTACATAGAGACGTTCAGCCCTTTGGTTAAGTTTACATCGATTCGAGCAATTCTGGCGCTGGCGGCGTCAAAGCGAATGAAATTGCTGCAGTTCAACTGATCGGATATGACGATGGCAATGAACGAGTGTACAAGCTAACGAAGAGCTTCTGTGGATTGAATCAAGCGTCGCGCTGCTGCAATAAAAAGTTTACCTCGTTCATTAAAAAACTCCACTGTGTGCCCAATGAATCGGATTCATATGTTTTTTGTGTGTAATGGGCAGAATCGAATGATTATACTTGCGATTTATTTCGACGACAGTTTGAATGCAACGGAAAAAGAGGAAGCAATTTTCTGGGTCACAGGGCCCAAGTGCAGGGAATTCAAGGTCAAAGTATTCGAGCTCAAATGTTTGTGTGAATTAGTGGGCGCATGCATAAAAGATACTCAATCGTTTTGGCATAGCGGAATGCAATGGAGTCCATCGAACAGTGTACAGAATCTTGGCAATTTTGAAATAGATGGAGAAATCAATTTTCCGTATCGTGAGGTGATCGGTAGCTTGTTTTGCTGTTGGCAATGTAAAATCGACACTTTAGAACGTAAAGGGACATTATGAAATACATAAGGGGGACAGTAGAAATGGCAATTCGTTTTGAAAGTGGTATCAATTTGAGTCTGTGTGACTGCAGTGACGCATAATATGCGGGAGGCATCGAACCCAAGCGGTTGGGATTCGGGTATATATTCATGTTTGGCAATGGAATTATAAGTTGGTTCTCAGCACGCCAAAAGTCAGTGGTGTTGTGGACAACAGACATGACGGAACTTAATAAGACGAAGCTTAATAAAATTTCATAAAAGGACCACAACTTAGACGTGCGATATTATTTCATTAGAGAGAGGTTGGAGGATGGAACTTTCACTTTGGTTTATGAGGCAACGATGAACAGGAGGTCGACATAATAACCAAACCGTTACGGTACCAAAAGCTTTTTTGCGAAAAGTTACTTGTAAGTAAAAGTGGAAGTATTTATTGAAATTAGTGAACGCACTCTCTGGTTTAATTTACTTAAAGTTGTAACAGGTTTATCTCATCGTGTTTATGAAAACTCGGCCGGTGTACTCAATTGTAAGAGTTTTCGCCAGTATTTATTTTATTCGTTCCACTGCATATTGGACTGAAAGTTGGAAAATTAATAGGATTAAGGTTAATTCAACAGGATAGCGTTTGGTCAGTAACAAACAGGCATTCTTCTGTGTTGGTAGTCGTTCAAATTTATCGAAGTTTATTTCGATAAAGTTTCCTTGTTCCCCAAGAAAATTAAAGCCAAAAAAGAGAGTGACTTTAAATCGAGGCTAGTCTCAGAAAATCCTAAAGGCACATTGTAGGAAAATATCTGGTCTGATGTAGGAGAACAACAAGCCGTTCCTTGTTAACCGTCCTAGATATTACATATTTTAAAAACTTATCCATATTTGTTGTCGTTAAAATATGAGACCAATACACAGATTTCAACTGCAAATTACTGACGTTGATATATGTGATGCTCACATGCTATCCTCATATAGTTGCTATTTTTACAAAATATGGGGTAATCGAATTCCAATTTATTCATTAAACATTAAGAAAAACCACTATTCCGCGCGTAAAGTAATGCTGACGACCTTTTTGTTATGTGAATGCGCGTTAGAATTGTGTTAATTCTTGTTTTCCTTGACAAATGGAAATTCTTTTAGTCTAAACACAATGACACAGCTTCTTTCGAGCGAACACTAACCAAATACTACAAACAAATAATATCCAAACTAAATTACTATAACACTCTAATTAATAAAATTGGTTGGGCTATTTTTGTGTTATCACCACAAATAAGATATTGACAAAATCGTTTAACATCTCGACCAAATGGGATTAAAGCACTTAACGTTCCGATATATACGACCCAAATTTGTATGTACTTACGATTGTCCCGTATGACATAAAAATTGTATTATTTGATGATAAAATTATGATTCGCATTATTAATGGATGAATCAAGTAGACGCAATTAGATAATTTGCTCATGGTGTACAGCGCGTCCAAATTTAAGAACCACCCAACTGGGCCTGGAATATACATAAAAAAAATTTATTAAATTATGTTAAGGTGAAATATTGCAAATACTCGTATGTAGCTTGCTTGCATCACACGCAATACATCGCAGTTTCGTTTTTATTAATATTCAAGTTCACAATCAATATAATCAAACGTAATAAGCATAAAAGTATACATAATCACAACCGATTACACCAAAACATTACAATAATTGCGTATATTGCAATATTCACATTATTGTACGTGAACTAATTTATACCATAGACAATGGGCAATTGCGCTACTTGAAACGCGCGGATTACTCAATATCGAATTGTTTGTTCTCAATCGAAGTGCGATTATTAGTTAGAGGTGCAACGATACATGATTATGGTTCTACATACCTGCTTTATTTGATACTGAAGCAATAATTATCCAAATTAAGACGATGATCCACATGACATGCGATGAACTTACAAAAGATGCTTGTATCCATACCCGGGTATCTCGGATGTACTCGTTACCGTATATTATTCCGAATACCAGCACTGTGATGAATGTCCAAACTGAAATTTTCAAAATATAAATTATAAATGAAATAGCCTGAAATTATGATATTCATTCATTTATTTAATAATTTTTCCGCCATGTTTGTGCAACATATGTCAAAATTTCAGTACAATATTTTTTCAACAGGTGGAGCCATGGGTGACATGTTATAGCATCACATTTTCGATACTTTATCGAAGTTTATGTCTTGCATCTTTAGAATAAAATGTGACGCTATTTCACGTTTTATATTATTTACTAGGCTACTTGATTGAAAAATAGTGATATTTCTACAACATTTCCATCACCAAATAATTTGTTTTCGACACTTGAACGAAATTAGATAAAGAGACATTGTTGACATTTGTTGTAGTAGGTTGTGATAGAAATATATAATAAATATTTCATAAACGAAACTCCGATAAAGTATCGAAAACGTGACGTTATAACATGTCACCTCAGAATTTAAAACCATATAAATTAACACTGAAACAAGTAAGCTGAATTTTATTAGTACACCCCAGTGGCACTATTCTGGTAAATCCCCGGGAATAGGAAACTGAAGAAAGAATTTATATGTAATTTCTGTTCAAATATTTATTTTCTGGCCTACTGAGGAGAAAAGTTTGATGTAAATATTTATAAATTGGGAATAATTTTTCCATATCTAAATTGGCAAGGAAAATTATTCACCATTCAATTTTGTTTTAAAAAAATAACACTAACTTTTTACCTCAGCATGCCAGAAAAACAATGTTTAAATAAAAATTCCATATAAAATCATTCCCCAGTTCCCTATTCCCGGGGAATTACTAGAATACTGCCACTGGTCATAACATTTAACGTAATGCCCAACTAGTCCGTATTGGCTAGTTTTATATGAAAACTATTAGTATCAAGATATTCTATATCACGTTTTGTTATAAAACCTACTCATTTTCTTTATAAAAGCGTTATTCCAATTATTTATATTGTTTCATTATTTCAATTGGCGTTTCAGGACGAAAATGCTCAGAAAGAGTTCCATGAACGCAATTCACCGGGTACCAAAGTACGCATTTGCGTGAAGTTATGAGACAATGTGCATCAAAGAAATAAAATATAGTGGTAAATTTCAACCAAATGAACGCTGCTAGCGCTCGGTGAAAACCTCAAACATTGAGTCACAGCTATGATATATTAATTGCGGCGCTCGAAATACGTGTTGAAGATTAACTGACACCAGCAGTGATATATACAAATATAATTGCAAAATTGGAGCGAGGCATGTTACTAGTGACGCAAACCCATTAAAAGTGTCAAATTGCAATGGTTCGCAGAAAATAAAAAGTATCGTCAGCTGTTTCTTTTGTAAAAAAGAAAAAAGGCCATTTCCGAAAAAGTGTGATGAATTTGCAAAGTGAAAAACAAAGAAAATGAAACTAGATTTGATGGTCGATTCTGGGACGACATGCCATATTTCCAGTTGTCGCGACGCATTCGAAATCAATGAATTGCATACCGAAAATGGATCGGTTTCAAATTGTCTCAAGTAAAACAGTCTGCCATGAGAAAACTAAATAAAATAAAAATTGTTAAAAATAAAGTAATAAAAATGTTTTGTATTTTCCAGAAATTAATGGAAACTTAATTTCTGTAAAGCGACTGACAGATAAAGAGCTAAACTTGTTCTTCAATGGAAATGTCTGCGAGGATTGGTTTGCTGATAAGAAGCACCCAAAAATTCAAATTATTGCAAAAAAAACAACAATTTTGCATCCATGAGTGGTATCGTATATTAGGCCACCGAAGCTTTGGTGCAGTGAAGAATATTCCGAAACAAGGTCTCGTAGATAGGCTGAAGTTGACAGAGCGCAAATCATTCAACTAAGGGTTACCGCCCAAGTCGTTTAATTGAGGAAATCAGCATTGCAATTAATTGACGAGTTTCAGCGTATCCTCTATCGAAAAAAAATTGAACTACCAGACTTCTATTAAGTTTGACAACTGACTATTTTTTTATATAAAATTGTTCGAAAATTTGAGAACTATTAAACAATTACTAGTGTTTATATAAAAATATAAGTGCTAATAAAATAAATTATTAAAATTAAAGAATAAAAATAATTAAGAAAAACCAATATCGGTTGTCACATTTGTAGTGTTCCACAATGCAACTCGTAAGCAAGACATTTTGAAATGGAAAATTACTCTAAAAATAGGAAAGAATTTTTAATTTAAAGTAGACAAAGATTCGGATTTATTCACGCCAATACACAGAATTTCAAAATCTGGTAAAAAAATAAAGTTATCGAATACTGCATTACCATGAGTAAATTTGCCAATTTCTAGATTGAGAGAGTCAAGATGAGCACGAACAACCACAAAGCAATAGCAAATGGGCAGCTGTGGACAACAATTCACATGATTATCGTTCATTTACAATAATTATAATATAAATGTTTATTATTTCTAAATATAAATGACATATGCATTTGTGTTTTAGTGTTGGACTTGCAAGTGTTATCGATAATGATATTAATAGTGTTACAAGTTACAAACAAATATCCGTACGATACTGATTGTCACAGCATTTGTTACGAAAGCAAAGTTTCGACTAGGTCTATTGGTATTCAAGCAATAGGAAAGCCACTTCATTTCGATTATTTCGAAATGTTATTAAATAACGATAACCATAAACTAAACTCTATGATAGGGATACCTTCAATGGCCCTTCTCGAAAAAATTGTGAAAGCCATAGGGTCCGTGCAACCTATTGACAATTGCCTAATGGGTATTAAGGACAGGTACTTTTTTTTTTTTTTGCGGTTGATTTTCCCGTTTTACTTTACGCATCCCTGCCAAATCGAAGACGTATGGCTATAGGACCGATTTAAGTTACCATCTGCGCATTGCATAGCTCCATGTCAGCCTATAGTACTGGACATGGAAGATGGGTCGGCCCATGAGTTTTGCACACCGATAGGGGGTCGTAGTTGTGTTCCTTTTAATCACAGATTACAATCTGTTGATGAAAATTTCCTTTTGCATCCTGCCCCTATCGGGATTCGAATCCGGTACCTCTCGATCCAAGTAGCGTTTTAAAAGATTTTATATTTTGGCAGACTCGAGAACAAATTTAGAAACATTTACTAAGATGTTTTTGGGAGTTTCCTAATACCATGACGGTGCTAGATTGCACAGAAATCAAAACAGTAACGTTTAACTGCTTGTCATGTAGAACTTGCCTATACTCTCATTACAAAGATTGTCACACCCTAAAAATATTAATTGGTGTGGCGCCATACGGTTTAATTAATTTTGTAAGCACAGCAACTTCTGGAAGGGCTTCGGATAAGGCAATTTGCAGTTCGACAAACTTATTAACAAACCTCGAAAATTGCGACACAATAATGGTAGATAAAGGCTTCATGATTGACCTGGTGCGGACTGCTGGTCGTTGCTGATGTTTGAATTACCAAACCTATAGGGTTTTCCAATAGGAATGATATGATTTTTAAGTGACGTTTCGGCCATGTGTAATATGTCATGATCTGAGGCATATGAAGTTAGCCCTGTTTTTCATCCGAGAAAAAAATAAAATTTCCTTAAACAATACATTTCATCTCAACCCAGTTTTTTCTATTTAAACTTGTATAAGACGAAATAATTTTTTAAGTTGAGTAAAAACAACAAAATATCTATCCCAGATTATTCCATTTAATTATTGTTTTTGTACTCGACGTATGAATAAATGATTATAAATAGTTTTTCTAAGTAATATGATTTATAGGTAATAATTGTTTGTTTTGATTAAAGATAGTGATTGATACTATTTTAAAATATTAATAGTATGAGTTTACAATGACTAAGAGGGCAGTACCAGCCGTATGGTAGTATTGGCGCAAATGGCCAAGTTCCAAATGAGCCCATATAAGAGTATGAGAAAATCGTGCCATTTTCCTAGAAATATGATTTGCCGGAAATGATTCCTTATGTTTTAAATAACTTACAAGACGGACTAACTGTGGCTATTCGGGCAACACCAGCCGTATGGTATAATTGGCGCAATCGGACAGATTCCATGTGGACCAATACAAAAATTAATAATTGTCATTCTCCTAGCAATATGATTTGCCGGAAATAATTGTTATAGTTTTGAGTTGGTTATAGTAAGAGCTTACAATGACTAAGAGGACAGTACCAGCCTTATGGTAGTATTGGCGCAAATGGCCAAATTCCATATTCATACAAAAGACGAGTACAAAAACAACAATTAAATGGAATAATCTGGGATGGATATTTTGTTGTTTTTTACTCAACTTAAAAAACTATTCCGTCTTATACAAGTTTAAATAGAAAAAACTGGGATGAGATGAAATGTATTGTTTAAGGAAATTTTATTTTTGTCTGGGATCAAAAACAGGGCTAACTTCATATGCCTATGATCTGTCATTTTTTGTTTCATTGTATTCAGTAATGTTTACAATTTCATCATGGTGAGATATACGCAAGAACAACGTTTACAAATTGCAATTACAAACGATAACGATTTTTTTAAGAAAATCATCTTCTCCGATGAGGCTCACTTTCATCTGAGTGGCGTGGTAAATAAACAAAACATTCTGGTGCGAAGAAAATTCACAAATTATTCATGAAAAACCATTACATTCACCTAAATTGACAGTTTGGTGTGGTTCTTGGTCTGGTGGAATCATCGGTCCGTATTTTTTTCGAAATGAAGCTGGTCACACCGTTACTGTCAATGGAGATCGGTATAGATCGATGATAACCAACTTTTATAGCTGAAATTGGAAGAAGTTGATCTTGATAACATTTGGTTCCAACAAGACAGGGCTACGTGCCACACAGCAAGTGCAACAATTGAATTATTGCGAGAAAAGTTTGGATCATATCACTCGTATTGGAAAACCCTATACAATAACCAGTGATGGTGGCGGAGCTATCCCAATGTATCTATAGTATTTATAATGTGTATCTCAAAGGATTATCACAATCCTTTAAGATACACATTATAAATACTATAGTTACACAATAGCTGTAAATTTTAAATATATAAAACATCAATATACTTAATAATAAAAAAAGAAATTTCTTATAATTTTTTTAAAGTTACCTGAAACTATTTTGATTCTCGCCCTATTTCATATGTCGATTTTTGTGTTTATTTTGTTATTAGAAGTCTGCTAGTTCATAATATTTCCGCGAGATAGCTCTTTTTGAACTTTGACATTCGTCAATAGCGACCATCCAACTTTAACAAAGCCATTTCTTGTACTAAAAAGGATTGTTGTATTGACGCAATAAGAAGGAGTATACTTTACAGATTAGGAATAATACGTGGAAGGTGGTGGATTTTCTCGAAAACAAGGCAAGCAACATTTTTAATTTTAGATTAGATGAAACAAGCAGAAAATTGATGGTTTATCATTGTCATGCGAAACCGGCGCGATGGTGACTTCATGAGAAGATTTGTGTCACCCACCTGGATTTATTGCGGATGGAGACGAAGACAAGGTATGTCTATTAAACAAAAGTATGTATGGTCTGAAACAATCAGCTTCTACCTGGGATAAGAAATTACATGACGTTAGAGCAAAGCTGACACGTGTTTATACACTTACCATGAACAATATGGCTACTTGTTTGTGTTGATATATTTCGATATTAAATTGGTTATTAAAGAATGTGGCGATAATTAAAAGAAATCGTTTAAGATTTAAGACATCCGACTTAGTCCATCGTAGCACAAACAAACCGTGGAGGATAAATTATTGAGCACTGACAGTTACCGTGCAGCAATTGGATGTTTGTTATTCATATCGACGAATACCCGTCTAGATATTTCTTCAGCTTTTGGAATGTTATCGCAAAAAGTGGAATCCCCATAGCAATATAGCGAAGTTAAGAAAGTTATTCGACACCTCAAAGCTGCATCAAAACTACGTCAAAATTAGTTACTGTGGTAATGAGCAGAGAACTTATTGGATATTCTGAAGTATGTTGAACAGAAGATCGCCAAACATGAAAGGTAATTTTGGTCACATATTCGAAAAATTATAGCATGGAAAAACGGCAGGCTCAAATCAATTAAAAAATATTGTTTTTACATCACAACGTACCAGTACATAAGGCAAATGTTGCACACAAGCAGTACAAGAAAGCGGGTTCGGTTAAAATTTTCATATAAGAATGAAGAAGTGAAATGTAAAAGTGTAGTCTAAAGACGAGGAAAGGATTTGAAGGTTTCAACAAACTATTTGGTGGTGTAATAAGTGCATTGACGCGGGGAGTAGAAAAAATAACGAATTACCACATAACTTACCTAGAAGAGATAAAACCGCTGAGATCTTAAATGATGAGGATTTTTTGTGCAACACATAACCAAAGCACATGCCCATCAAATATGGTCCGATGCGTACCCACGGCTGATCTGAAATACCATTGAACAACGCCAAATTCATTACCAACTCTTTCACTGTTTGTGAATAATTAGCCGCCTTATCGTCTCCATCCGCGGTCACACTGTCCGGCACCATCTTTAAATCATTTTCGATTTTCACCAAGGTACACGTAACAAACGAGCTGATGAAGAATGATAAACACAATGTCATTGAATACTTTGGGTGATTTTTCGACAACAACATTAGTATGCAGGCAACAACAAAAAATTGTACTTCCAATGAGATGAACCATGACCATGGCATGCACTAATACAAATTACAAGCAATAAATATAAAATGACTATAACACAAATACGAGTATATATTTACCCGTTCAATTAGCGGATAAAATGTGTCAATGTACAAAACATTCTTCCACATATTTTCTTCGCACGTTAAATGGTCCACCGATGGTATTTCAATGATGCCATAATCATTAAAGTGTTTCATCACGAGTTGGGCCAAAATTAAAACCACCGTGTACGGCAGAGTTAATTTCAAAAATTTATTCAAGATTAAAATTAAAAAATGCAAGATCTGCTCGAAGAGTCCACAAAATTTATCGATTGTCATCTTTTCGGTCATTTTATAGAATGTGAGCGATATTGAGATTCCACTGAAAATACACAGAAAAAAACAATCAGTTATTGTTATCAAAAGATTTTTGGTGTGGCTGCCTTTGTACCACGACGATTATTGATTGTTCAAATATGTTATATCTTTATATAAATTTTCAACGACATCTTACACAAGACGCATTGAACAATTTTAGAAAATTTCTTAAATATTTACCATAAAAAGAAGAACGTATCGATGGAGAATGATCCATGGTCGAATATAAAGCTCACAATAGAATTGGTTTTGACATCTTTAGCAAATATTTTGTTTTCTGTAAGTTGTAGTATTAATACGGGATTAAGCAAGGCAATCAAAATAATTTCCAAAATACGTACCGGACACATAACCAAATCCAATATAAACTTGTGTTAGTATTACCCATAGTGAGCAGAGCACATTTAATCCGAATATTGATTTGCATTTCATCTCACCTTCAGAGCGATTTTTTCCTTTTAACTGACCGATAATGCATTTAATTGACATTTCTTTAATCAAATCCTTGAAAAAGTTTTCATTGTCAGTTATTTTATAGATGTAATCATCAGACTCGGACAGTTCATCTGCAATAAATCAAATAATTTTATAGGTAATGTAAGATCTAAAAATTTACAATGAAACATTATTATGAATCTACACGTACAGTTTGCGTAAGGTCTTATTTAGTTTAGCCGATTTTGTAAACTGATAAGACAAATCATTGGAATAATAAAACATTAGCTAACATATATCAAACCTAACATATTGTAAATTTCTAATAAGTCAATATTAAATAGGAGTGTAGATAAGCCTTTAAATGCGTATAGAATCTGCCAATATGGTTGCGAATGTTTTTTTGTTTATTTACCGCGATCCATTTATGCTGGAAACAGACGTGCGGAAACGCTTGTGGACATGTGGAAATGCAAGTGCAGCTTGAGGTTTGTTGCAAAACGCAGTGTGTAGAACGAATAATTGTGTGAATTGGGAAATTTTAATTAGTTAAAAACAAAGTAGTGTAATTAGTTAAAGTTTGTTTTTAAACAAGTAAAACATTTTTGCACGGTTTTAAAGTATAATATATTTTCCCCTTATGATAATAAATGAGAAAGGCAAATCGAAGACGCAAGAGACAATTCGAGACATGCTATTCTTCTGCACTCAACCGGGCGCTTCCTCCAGGTGGTGGATAGGATAACGCTCACTAGCTCCGCTAGAGACACTAGTGGCCAATAAAATAAAATACCTGGAGCATTTCTGGAAGAACTTCATGTTACCCGGCAGATCTTCAACGAGGGAATACAGAGATAAAGATATTCCCAGAATATCTTTAGTTTTCAATCATTATACCTGCGTGAAGTGGACCCAAAACACCGCCAAGAGGTAGAAGTTGTGGCATTAGACTATAGGTTGAATATAAGTCAAGGCAAATCCTACGAGGAAGAATCAAGTAACGGATTCGATGTAGAGAACGCGGTTGGCTGATGAACGAAAATTAGGAGGAGACAAAGGACGCCCAGAAACAGGCCGATTGTAACAAGATACAGAAGGATGTCGCCACCCAAATGGATTACGACGACGCGAGTATGAGAATGTTGTGTCGGTTTCGAAGATGGAATGTTCTGGACGAGCAAAGAATCAGCTTGACAAACGCTACGGAAGTACTGTATATATCATGGTACAAAATGAAAATGCAGATAGAATCCCGCCAGAGACTGTCAGAATTACTTCATAAATACACTCAAATACGGCGATAATAATCTAGCACTTGGAATAGACATCTCTTTGGCAAGAAGAAACTGTTAGAATATCTACTTCTAGGCAGATTAGTGTGCGAGATTGAAAGAAAAGATGAACTCGCTGTAAATCAGTTTGAACTCCGAGCAGAGCATTCCACGAAAGATGTTATAGCAGAGGTAATATGGATGGTAATAATTACCATGGATATAAGGAATACGTTTAATAGTGTACGTACCATAGAAATGACCTGAAGGTGAGCCCATATCGTAGAATTCCCCAACCTGAAGGCGAGAACTTGGTGGGTTGCGCAGATGGTCCGGCACTCGTCGTCTCTGCTCTGCAAGACATAAACAGCAGCTGGTGCAGCGAGTAGAAGCCTCAGTGGAAGTGGTTTCTAAATGGCTTCATAATTGTATGCAGTTGCCCTTGTTCGAGTGATATGGCAAATTTTGGATACTACATTACTAATTATAATACAATTAAAACACAGGTCAAGTCACAATTTGACAGACGATAAAGGCCGAAGCTACTAAAACCCAGGCGACTACCTATCGCCTACAATTTTAGCTTCTTTAGATCTCTTATCAAATTTTTCAAAGGAATATGAACCGAGTTTCCTAAATGATAATTCAAAAATTGCTCGAAGTACCATTATTTAAATAAAAAAATCCAGTCGGATACCAAAATGAATACAACGGATTCCACAGATTCAATGAGACTTAAACCGGAAAACAAATTATTGTGAGATATATTTTTAGTATCAAAGCCTCCCGACACAGTCTTTGCTTGGCGCTATAATTTTTTTAAACTTTATATTGGTTTGAAAATTCCATTGCCAGCCTAATTGAAATATTTTATCTGTTATAATCTATCCTAGTTGAAAATTAATCGCGACTCACCATTTTGACAATTATTCGATATGCTATCCGCTGTTATGGAACTCGATGTCGATAACGACGTACACTCCGACGATGGTATATTATTCTTTATCAAGCCCTTGGCACCAGCAAAATTTTGTAAATGCTTGCAAGTATTAATATTATTTATCATAATACTGTCGACCAGCGACAGATCGGAATTTAAATTTTTCATCGAATTTTCATTTTCCAAATTATTAATTTTCGTTAATTCATCGATCGCCGACTGCATACTAAAAAATATAAAATATAAATATTAATCATCATTATGAAAATATATCCTGCTCATAATACATACATCAACGAATTATGTGACGATGTAATCGCATCCACCGAATTCAAGTCATGCGAATTTTGTAACGTCGAATTGAAACAAACCGAATTTATCGAATCGAGAGTATTGTTGTTTGTGCTGATACTGCTATCACTACTCAATGTGCTTACGACAATATCATGATTGTTCATCTTATCGATCACATTGCTCGCATTATTACTTCGTAAACTGCCTCCGCCAGTTAAGAGTCCCGGCTGGATATCATTATTCCGATTGGTTGTCGATGTGTTTGTTATAAACGGATGATTAAACCTTCGCTTGTAATTATTATTATTATTCAATTTACGATTACGATTTTTTTCGTTACGCCGTCTTCGTTTATTTTCCCGGTCGAGAATAGTTTTTCGGCACTCCGGAACCAATGTAGCATTCTTCTCGTGGTAATCAGAATGTTCAATTTTAAGATTACGATCAAAAATGTAGCTTGTCTCAAGAATGCTGGACAACGACAGTATCACAAAAGCGGCCGTAAATATTCCACTATATATGTCACAAAATATTGAACAAATAAATAAAACGAGTTAACCCTGTATAGAATTACATTAATGATGAACTTACATGAGTACATAGAAATTAAATTCGTCGTAGTACTTGTACTGTTGGTTCAATATATTAACATCGATGAGCTGGATATTTGATGTGACATTATTAATTTTTAGTAAATTGTTGGAATTATACGAAAGAATTTGTAACAAATCGTTCATATCACATGACATTGGCATACACAGCGTTTGATGAATTTTATTTACCTAAAAGTAGATTAATAATAAACATACTAAATAATTAAACTAAAAATGTGTAAGCGCCTAAATGTTGATTATGTTTAGTACATAAATATTAAATTTTCTTCAGTGATAGACAATGTAAAGCTCGCGAGCACGTAGAATTGATAACCAAACAAAAAAAAACAAAAAATATATTTTTGATTAAATGGAATGGTTTATGAAACAGGTATTAACAGGCACAGTACGTGGAAAAGAAAACAGTTTTTTTGACATAACATAGCACGTTAAAATGTATAAAATCGTACGAGCGCGTCTTTAACTGAATACTCGCAGCGCGCGAAGCTGCGTCTAGTGAAAATATAAATAAACGAAAGTTTATAACTAAATAATTTATAATAATAAAAAGTGCATAAATAAAATACAAAAGCTGCTTTATTTACATGAACGAGGTGATACTCAGAAACAGATCCATTGGCATTACTTTAAAATGTAAGGTAATCATGCTTAACCGTGTGTAAACTTAGGTCTGAGTAAATCTCTAGTTATTCTTTTGGGATTTTACGTAGCATATCTAATTTAGAGAAGGCGACATCAAGGTTCTACATGTTTATTGGAGCTGATTTTAGAGCAGTGGTCCTGTTTAGTGTTCGCAAATCCATCTACGTCTGTTTGTCTCATTGTTCCTTCTCAATTGTGGTCAACGATTGCAGTAAATTTCTGCATGTCTCCCAAAATGCTCGTTAACCTGAGATACGGAAAAGTACCATGCAACCATAGCATCCAATATATGGATAAAGATAACGCTCTAATGTTCAATATTTAGAAATAGGCAATTGAATTTATTTTGGGCACAATGAGGTTTTCTTCAATTTATAATTAAAATTTCACATTAAATTTTTGTCCACTATATATCGTTGGGGAAATTGGAGGAAAAGCACTAACTTTTTATATTTAAAATTTTGCATCTTCTAAAAGAAATATCCCTTGATACAAAATATTGTACGTGTAAAACTGGCTTAGTTTGAAAATATCTTTTGTTTTTCGTAATGTCATTTTCAAACACAGTTCACACTTCGCAGTGAAACGTATCGAAGTGAACATATTTGTTAATCGTTTTGTCTAAACTAATACTAACTCGTCTGCATCCGAATGTCCGAGTATATTGGATTAAAATAAATGTTGGTGAATATTTTTCAGGTATTAAATATTGTTTCAACTTAATTTACATACATTTTTATTAGATTTATGTTTTCAGTTTATGACTGTGCCAATTTTTGATTACTTTTTTGTAGTTAACGTTCCATTTTTACTTACAAAATACCACCGAAGAAAAGATCAATTTGGCAGGTTGCAGCAAAGTCGAAGAATATTAGAGCCACAAGAGTAGCTAAAAATAAGTGAACAGAGGGATACACTTGAAAGCGATCGAAGCAGAACACCTACGTTTAGAGCTGCTGAACAAAGTGAACAGCGTGAGACAGAACATGAAAAGGTTCGAAGCCGAATGTCTTCTTCTAGAACTGCTGAAACAAATGAACAGCGTAAGACACGGTGTGAAAACGATCAAAGCAGAACGTGTTTTTCTAGAGCTGGCGAATCAAGTGAACTGCATGAAACACGGCATGAAGACGATCGAAGCAGAACGTCTTCTTCTAGAGCTGCTAAGAGAAGTGAACAGCATGAGCCTCGGCTAAAAAATGAATCGCTTACGATATTGTCGATAAATAGAAAAGTTAAGAGCGGATTTAAAGTTAGCATCACCGAAGAAAAGATCAATTTGGCAGGTTACAGCAAAGTCGAACAAGATTAGAGCCACAAGAGTAGCTGAAACAAGTGAACAGAGGGAGTCACTTGAAAGCGATTGAAGCAGAATACCTACGTTTAGAGCTGTTGAACAAACTGAACAGCGTGAGGCAGAACATGAAAAGGTTCGAAGCCGAATGACTTCTTCTAGAACTGCTGAAACAAATGAACAGCGTAAGACACGATGTGAAAACGATCAAAGCAGAACGTGTTTTTCTAGAGCTGGCGAAACAAGTGAACTGCATGAAACACGGCATGAAAACGATCGAAGCAGGACGTCTTCTTCTAGAGCTGCTAAGGGAAGTGAACATCATGAGCCTCGGCTAAAAAATTAATCGCTTACGATATTGTCGATCAATAGAAAAGTTAAGAGCGGATATAAAGTTAGCATTACCGAAGAAAAAATCAATTTGGCAGGTTATAGCAAAGTCGAACAAGATTAGAGCCACAAGAGTAGCTGAAACAAGTGAACAGAGGGAGTCACTTAAAAGCGATCGAAGCAGAACGCCTACTTTTAGAGCTGCTGAACAAAGTGGACAGCGAGAGACAGAACATGAAAACGTTGCAAGCCGAATGTCTTCATCTAGAACTGCTGAAACAAATGAACAGCGTAAGACACGGTGTGAAAACGATCAAATCAGAACGTGGTTTTCTAGAGCTGGTGAAACTAGTGAACTGCATGAGATACGGCATGACGACGATCGAAACAGATCGCTTACGATATTGTCGATAAATAGAAAAGTTAAGAGCGGATTTAAAGTTAGCACCATTCAGTTAGCACGATACAGACTATGATTATACAGCATGCACTCCAAATTTTTCAATTTGCCAACTGGATAATATTTGTTTGCATTGCTATGCTTTAAAGTTTCACAATGAATCATCTGGAATGTGTTTTTCGAATGGAAAAGTCAATTTGCCACCTCTGGATGATCCACCTGATCCTCTTCTAGCTTACGTCTCCGGAACCGCTTAGTTAGTTATCCTAACAATTTTTACAAAACATTCGAAAGTACAACTCATGCTTGCTCAAATGCTCGAATAACATCTTTTAGAGCAACACAAATTGTTAACGATGGAGATTTTATGGCTATTGGCCTTGACAGCAATTTCAAATTTTCACAAATTTACTTCATGGGCAACGAGGAGATGGAGAAAATGTGAAATAATATCAAGTTTACAGATTTTATTACATGAACACAATCATCTGGCAAATTTATTCAAAACTGGATTGAAGCAAACGCCATCAAGTGATCACAGAATAGTCATTCGAGCAAATAAAACATCACTTCAATGCTCCAACGATCAGCGATGTTGCAACTGTAATGATCGGATCGGATCTCGATTGACGTGATATTATTATCCAAAGTCGAAATGAAAGTCTACAACGTGTTACTGACACAGAAACCGTGTAACGCTCTTCAAAACCCAACACTGTTTAGGGAAAGAAGAAGATGGATATCATTTTAACGGAATCCAAACTAATTCAGCAGCAAGTAGATTTCCTATATTATGATTGGAAACCACCAATCAAATCACATCCTGAAATGCTGTCAACCTTTCCACCAATACATAGTTGATCTGTAGCTAAGCTAGAATCGAAAGGAAACAACTTCTTTTCATTCGTTCGGTTCAAAAAAGCATCCAACTATGTTCACTTGTGTGATGCAATTGCAAATAACGGAAACGTTCCTGGCATTGGTAAATTGGTTATATTTCATTTCGTGTAACGCTCATAATGCCATATATAATGTTTACATATAATTAAACATGGACTGAAATTAGAGATTTACTTCTAATTGGACAATCATAGTCATATAGGTCACGCCAGCTAGAATTTTCTAACAGAAACTCGCAAAATTCATGGATAAAGTCAAAACTAAAATCACGTTTACGGAGAAACTCCCTACTGGATGTATTCCATAGCATAGCAAAAAAGAGGTCTACCACATGCTGACATTTTAATTTGGTTAAAGACAAAATTACTCAAATTGATAGTGTTATCAGCTGAGTTACCAAACCCAAAAGATTGGATAATTTTTGAAACCATTAGAAAATATGATACACGGGCCATGTGGAACATAGAAACCCAGTTCATCTTGGATGAAGATGAAAAACGTTTGAAAAAATATCCTCGAAAGATGACAACACAAATTGGTTTCGACGTACACCACAATACCGGCGATGAAAACCCGATGGCGGACGACACGACAGTTAAATCAATTAAATACATGTGTACATATGTCAACAAAGGCAGTGATATGACAGTTTTTGGACTTTCTAATAAAAATTCACGCTATTTCGCTAGAATGCTATAGGACGTTACATCAGCAGTAACGAAGCTATTTGGCGAATTCTATCTTAGTTTTAACATTCACGAACGATAACCAACAGTTGTACATCTTAATGTTTACTTAGCAAATAGACAATAAGAAAGCCACGGAAGAAAATCTTCTAAAGAAAGCTGCGCAACCGCAGGCCAAATGATGCACTTGCCTAGGATTACGTTCAGTTTTGGACTGAATAGCTCTAGTCAGTGGCTTATGGTCGGTGTAGATGGTGAAGTCCCAACCGTCGATAAAATATCTAAATGTATAATCGCTAAATAAATTGCGAGTAATTCCCTATCAAATGCAAAGTATATTTGTTCGGCATCTAATAACTTCTTCGAGATAAATCCAAATTGTACCCAACAATCGTTATTGTACTGTCGCAGAACAACCACGACGGAGGTGTTTGATGCATCAGTCGCCACTCTCAGTCGTATTTTGAGTCGATCAGCGGGTGAGCTAACATTGAATCGAATACGATTTGGCATTCGTCAGGCCACCAGAAGTTCTTGGGGGACTTTGGCTTCTTCAGACATGCGGGAGTGAATGGTCCAAGCGTTTCAGCACGTTCCGAAATAAATCGATGATAATAATTTACCATGTCGATAAATTGAAGAATAACAACACATTTTGAACTCTTTCGAAACTCGTTTCGTTCATCTTGTTCTTACGTTTGCGATGTCAAAAGGATATCGTCAATATATACGAAAACGAAATCCAAATAGCGGACGACATCGGCTACGTAATGCAAATGACATTCGGGTGAATTTGAAGAGGCCAATTGCTGTAGGGATTGGTATTTTGTAAACGTCTTCAGATATTTTGAATGCGGGGTATCGGTTAGTGAACCGGTACTGTTACCGAATTAAGTCCTCGATAGTCTTCACACGGTCTCCAATCGTTATCTTTTTTCTTACTATATGTAGGGGAAAAAGAGACGGGAGATGCCGATGGTCGGCACATCTGATACTGATCTTACTTATTATGTGCAAAGTTATGTTTTTATATTTTTCAAATGAATTAATTAGTTTACCTTAAACGCTGATCCATCAATGGACATTTGGTATTTGGCATGCACATTGCGGACATTGAACGGTAGCAGCGAATTATTAAAAAATATCAAATTACCAATTTGATAGTAGACCGCAATGTTTTTATTCAAATTTTTGCAGAATTCATGATTTCCGATTCGGTACTCGTTGCCCGAGTACATTCCGCCCGAGTAATATCCAGATGCATCAAACACTGTAACGAAATAGAAAAGAATAAATAATTTTATTTCCTATAACTGCTTAATCAACAATAACCTTGAAGCAAGAAAAAATTTATAAGAAAATCGTGTAATCTTCATTCGAAAGTGGTATTTTACAATACAAAAGCATAAAAACCATTTGATGGTTTTGCACCAACTTACCGTACCAATCAAACAGCACGCGCAATACAAATAATTACCGCAGCGCGATAATTTATGTACCTAAGGAACGCGATTATCTGTTACGCATTGTAATTTTAACTGTAAAGGTAGTAAGTACAATTAGAAAAATATTGTTCATTGTTATTTATCTAAAGTCAGTACCTCAACAAGTTAATTGAAATTTAATTGAAAGTTACTTATTGTTAGTTTGATCGACGTGGGTGGGTTCGTACATAACGCGATTGAATGACCTTGAGCATACTTCCTTATAAAAAATTGCAACGTACAGTTGAAGCAAAAATAATCGCGATGTAAATTAGATACAACCTGGTTCAGTGAAATATCCTCTTTGCTAAGAGCAGCAGTTCGTATTTTATTGCACTGAATTAATTGGTGGCAGGTATACGTGCATATTTACCATGTGAGACTAGGTGACGACTATGCTACTACTGAAAAACAAATTACGTATGTAGTAATCTAGGTAGGATGGATTATTCTGAGAAAAGCCATTGAAAGCATCAAATTAAATAAATAATTGAGATTTAGGTAAATTAATGAAGAAGTAAATTAAGAATGTGTAAATCAAAATCAAATTAACAACGAACTGTTAATATTCGCATTCTACTTATTAGACTCACCCGAAGTAACCTAGTATTTAGGCATATCCAATAAATTTCCCATACCCCTAATTTACGACTTGGGCAATAATTGGAAAAATTTTCAATTTCACATCTATCGAAGTAGTTTACATAAGATGTAAGCTACACCACAACGTCCGAGCCACGACCAACGGTAAGCTTTGCGTCTCTGTTTATTTGCACTTTCTATATTGAATAAAACTGAATAAACGCTGCGAACCATAATAAGTGATGAAGGATCTCCACGAATTAACCCATGTAGAGGTCCTCCATCATTTATGGATTTTCAGTGCTCGTTTTAAAGAAATTCGAAAGAGTAAAACCAATTACTACAAAGACAGTGAAGCCAAGCAAAACGAGAGAATACTGCGCAAAAATTGGCGCATATCAATATTTGAATGAGCAGGAATTGATCAAACATCACAGCAGTGCTATTCCAGAACGGAGTCCTCATGTGTGTTGTCAACACAAAAAATCGATACATTAGTCAATAACGAGAAGCAATTCCGATACATCAGTCGACAAAAATAAGATTGGAAGCAATTATAATACGTCTATGAGTAAAAGCACTTTCGACCAAGGCAATATAGGCAATTCGGAACAAGCACGATAATTCGAGGCACAAGACTTTAAAATGCGTTTGTGTTATAAATTAATCAAAGATGATAGTAAATTGTTAATGATTAGCAGCTTCATGAAGAATCATCGGTAGATGCTACTCCAGACGCCAACGCACCTTACTTCATTCAAGATTACTGCTCAGTATTTTACAGATTACTAAAACGGATTAAAATTCTATGTTTCTATGGTGATCCTTTAAGATAAACAACTTTCCACGATCTATTCAATATAATCCACTAAAGCGATACTATAAGTGAAACCATTAAGATGCACTAGTTAAAAAGAGTGTTAGTAGGGTTGGAGTGTGGGAAGACTCATAAACCACATTGAAGCCACAGATGATAATTATAATGACATACGGAAACTGTTAGTCGATACCAAAATAAGAGGCAACTGGCATCCAAACATGTTAAATTAAACGTTGAATCAGCCGCAGCAATAAAGACATTGCAAGACTCATCAAAAATTTAGGCATCCTAGCACTATCATGGATTTACATAATAATTCCAATTGTCCTAAAAAAACAAGACAATGAAACATCATGCCAATAATTCGTAATGCTATCGCAACCCAAAAGTCAAAACATGTCACGCGCAAACTTTAAATACTTATGGTTATGTGTAAACAAAGGCATGATTAAGGCAGCATATAATTTCAACATAATATATAATTACTTTAGAGCGATCTAAATTCATTGTTCAACATCAGGTTTGCAACATGTGCTTCAAGGATAAACACTATCCTATCCTTACGATGCTCAACACAAAAATTGCATATAATCCAAAATTCGACGAGACCGAAGGGTATAAAATAACAAAGAACTCAATGAACTTACCCGCACAAGAAACAGGTATACTATTGGCCACAGCCAATGGTATTGGTCGAAATACAGAATGGAAAACAGAAATCAACAGCCTCAAATATTAATACACGAATGTACTCACAAATTTAATTTATTGCCAAAAAACCATCCAAGTAAATCAAAAAATCATCAAAAAACCAAATTATTGAGTGAGGATAAACAAACAATGCATGGAGGAACACAACTAACTTTGGCGCGCCAGGTACTGGATCGTTTCATATCGAAAAGTACAAAGTGTCATCGTTTCAATACTAACTCTGGAACACAACTAATGGGAAATTTACCAGCTGCGTGTATCACGCCTGAAAGACAATTTTTGAGAACTGGGGTCGATTATGCGGGACCTCTTTTGATTCACACAACAAAAGTGAGAGGTATGTAGCAACTCAATTAATCGCGAAATAATTGATTCTACAAGCATCGACGAATACGACCCAAAATACGCGACATTCAACCGTGTGACATTCCATAAATTCGATATTTAATAACCGATATAAAATAAATCAACTTGCATAACCAACCGCGCACGAGCGCACGACATTCAACTGGCCACGTACACACGCAGTGGCATACAAATGTTGACAACATAAAAATAACAAAATCGTCCTCAACTTCGGACGACTGAAAAATGTAAAATATGTATAATAAAGAAAAATCACTCACTCGGCTTTTCCTGCTGTCATTCAAGTGATCAACACGCGCATAAATAGGATTCGCAATTTAAAAATAAAAACTAAATTAATACATAAATAAATTAATTCGGGGATGAAAAATATTAATTAATATATAATCGTGTACAAAATACATTAAGGATATACGTGTAAAACAATAAATATCAATTGTATATATACCAAACGAACCGTGCATAATTAAATCGTAGAGCGATAAACTACAGGTCAAAAGACACACAACGGTTACTGAGCAATCTTCATTTGTATGATAATCAAGGCCATACACATTGAGCCGGTCAATGATTTAACAACTGAATCATAGAGGATTGTGAGTCGCTATACAACGACAATAGTACCAATTTTGTCGTTGCCTAAAATCAACTTCAGCGCGAATCGGTGCACTGATTCGTAAATCATATATGAAAATTACTGCACTATTGACCTGATTACAGACGCCCATATGCCCATTTTGAAGAACTTTGGGAAGCTGCAGTTAAGTCAGTGAAAAGCTGCTTATTAAAGGTTGTTGGGAGAGCAACGCTGACTTTGTAAAACTATTGACGGTCACTTCACTAGCCGAGGCTGGCTTAAATTCAAGAACCAACAAATCATGAATTCTGAATCGGTTGACGCCAGGGAAACTGAATCCAGTGAAAGAATCGCCGCCTGACTGTTCGCAGTCAACGATATTACACTATGCTCCAACCAGTTCAAGACCTCTTCAATCGCTGCAACTTCAGCCTGGTATACTCTGCAGTAATCAGGTAGACGAAAAGATAGACTTACATTTAATTCCCCACAGAACACACTACCTCCCACTCTCCATCGAGCTTGGAGCCGTCGGTGAAAAATTTAACTACCCCGGTCTCCATAATCAGACCATTTTACCAATCCTCTCTAGAGGGGAGAATCGCTTTAAAACGCTTGCAAAAGCACTAAAGTGGTGTTATATAATCCAAATTCACCAGTTCATCCCTCACAGAATTCACTATAGTTTCAGTGCCCTTTTTGCAGGCACTTCCAACCCGAAATCACTGATAGCCGGGGGGCAGTATTGACCGCCATTTGCTTACCAATGATATTCAACGGAAGAAGGTACAGCATGACGACTAAGGCACTAGTGGGGCTCGTTTTCGACGCTGCCCTCTGCACCTTCGCTATCATGTTCCTGTATGAAAACTTCTGCAGAGCCTGCTATCATACAGTTATATCTCCTAGTGAAAAGGGCCAGCTCTGTTTTAGATGGGTTAATCCTCAATCCACATCTGCTGGCCCAACCCGCAGTGGTTGATAACGAATTCTGCATCACATCCCTGATTGTACATAGGGGTTTATCCGAGACAGCTATCGCTACGTCATCAGCCTAATCAACCACACCTATTCCTTCCCCCTCCAGTTCCAATAGTAGTTCATTCTCCGCTATAATCCTTCTGCTACCTACCAGGTGATTAATTGCTTGGTTACTGGGTATTGAATTTCAAGTGGCAACAACCCTTCCCTAATTGCCTCCTCCTTCACGTTGTTGAAAGTGCCCTCGATATCGAGAAACGCCGCCAACGAGAATTCTTGAAAATCCAGTGACTTCTCATTTTCCCGAACGAAGGTGTGTAATGCCGTGTCCACGGACTTACCCTTATGGTACGCATGTTCCGACTGTGCCCAGTTTCTGGGTACAATTCACGAACACGAATATGGACATCAACCTTTCCATGGTTTTCAGCAGAAAAGATGACAGAGATATTGGCCTAAGTACTTCGGGCTCGAGCGAGCTTCTACCCGCTTTCGGGATGAGGATCACCCTAGCCTCCCTCCATTTCTTCTCGATGTACCCCAGCTTCAGACACCCTTTGAAGATAACCTTCAGCCAGGGAAGTAAGACCTCCGAGTCCTTCTGAATTTCTGCTGGTACAATCCTATCCGGACCAGCTGACTTAAAGAGCTTAAAACTTTTAATAGCCCATTTTATCTTCCGTGTCTTCAGAATATCCTCTGTACACAACAGTTGGATGCCGCAGTCGACAGTTGGTCACCGCTTCCCGCAGGGAAAGGGGTTTCCATCCGAAGATCAAGAGTGTCACTATAAGCCGTCCATTCACCATTGATTTTATTAGATAGCCTGGAACAGCTGGACTGGTAGAGAGAATCTTTCTTAAGCGCGAGGTATCTAAAACCGCTTCCATTCTATCACAGAAAAGAATCCACGAGTTGCGTCTTTCTTCTTTCTCTTTTGTATAGTCTGAGGCATTCCTTATAGAAGTCTCAGTCTTGACTTTCTCTCGATCTTCTCGCGCTATTGAAAGCATACCCACGGACTTTTCGGCACTCCGCAAGTGCTGAGGTTCACCAAGCAGGTTCGTAATTAAGTTGCCAGGGATTGTAATTTAATTTGACGACCTCGTCCTCCCAAAAAAAAGTACCAGTCCAATTTTCGAACTATTGAACTCTGTTAGAAAGATTTACTGGTTAAAATATTCCACAAATCGAATGATATTGAAATATTAATTAAAATTCTTCGGACGTTAATTAACACAATGATCATAATGAGTTATAAAGGTCTAAAAAAGTGAAATTCTCATCAATGAAAGAAAGTAAAATGATTCAAAAGAATTAAACAAAAATCGTAAATATCATTAATCATGCTTTTCGTTATTATGTTACCTTGCGAGTATTCATGCTGCTTCTTTATACATAAATTATGTATCTGTACAAGCACATTGTTAACAAACGTCAAGTGATGAAAATCTCTTAATTAAATTAAAATCAAAAGTGCTCTGAATAAATCCGCCTGTATCCGCGTCTAATTTGCTTACAATTCTTTTTTCAGAGAAATTAGAAAATGTTTGCGCGCCTTACCAGATGTCTGTCTCTGTTGTTATTTGTGTTTCATATACTCGTAATATTGATACCATCAGCGACGTTACATGTCTTAATGTAATTCTAAGTTTTTGTTTGGCATGGTTATGGATTATGACCAACATAATGGTCGCGTATATACGTTAATTTAAACAAGCCTATATGTGTTTATTTTTATTTTGAATTTCAATATTGCACGAAATCGATTTTATTTCTTAATATTTTGATGTTATGGTTTAATAAATTCTCGCGTATTTCATATCCACTTGTCACATTTATGAATGGACGGAATACGTAATAGGTGGTTAATAGATAGTGTCGTTATAGCATACCCAAAAAAAACAAATTCCTTTAAAAATTGGTTGATTAACTTCCTACTAAATACTCGCATATACCATAATTGATCATAGCTATGTATTTTGTAGAAATTCCGAGGTTGGGCAAAACTACTTGCGAACGGTTAATCGATTAAATTTGTGCCGCGCATAAAACGTAAAATTCGCGGTTGCACAAGTGCATTTCGACCAAAATTATTTTTTGTGCCTTTGGGCACGAAACCAAACGCGGAATCATAAATTTATTTGTCCACACATAATTCGAGCTTCTGTTTATATAAAAATCCGGAAATGGTATTCATCCAACCGCATCATCTTATAATTTCTAAATAGATTTTCATTTTGTTTGGTTTTATTTAAATTTAATAAATTACAATAATTAGTTTTTGGCGGATGTTCCATTTGATTGAACAGTGCGTAGAAAATTCGAAAAATTTTACGTATTTATCTGTATTTTGGTTGTGGTCTTGAAGAAAAATTGATCGAGAGATCTACAGAACCAAATCAATTTTCAACTGTGACGCGGTCGATCAAATATTTAAACAATAATATCTAATCCACATTTAAATAGTTATAGATTTCACTTTTAATCACTTTAATAGAAATTGGAATATAGCTAATTTTGAGAATATATATGCCGTTTGCCACGAGCCAACGATACGAGTATATCCTTGTGCAAAATCCTCAATTTAAAGCTGACTGTTTGTGCTCTGCTTAATTTTCTGTTGAACTGGACAATATAAAGACAGAGATATCTGAAATCTTGTAACTTTGTTAGCTGCAACTAAGCAAACAACTGTATCAGACGTTCCAAACAGGATTGCTCTTCACCAGGAACTTATAAACTTATTCGTTGTACTATTTTTCGGTGAATTGGAGTTTTCGGTAAACTGTTTTACGCGAATTGCCTTTTTCGTTTAATTATTTCCAAAAAATTATTGGGAATACAAATTAATTCACCTGATTTCCGTTGTTTCAGGCAGATTAGACATCTGTCAATCTGACAAAAAACGTGTTTTTTACGGTGTTGAATATGTCAAATTTTGTGATAACTAACCAGCATTTACGGGAAGTGTTAATTTTTTGTTTTAATTGGAAAAAAGTGCAGCTGAACCATAACGAATGGTTGTGGAAGTTTACGGTGACAAAGCTCCAACCGATAAAACATGCAGAGAATGGTTTCGACGCTTCAACCATGATGTTTTCTGTGTTGAAGATAAGCCTCGCTTGGGACAGCCAAAAAAATTCGTAGACAATGAATTAGAGGCATTGCTCGATGAAGATCCGACTCAAACGATTGAAATCAATGGGCATGATTCAAAGGCAAGGCAATTGGGTCCCTTAGGAATTGAAACCAAGAGACGTGGAAAGGCGATTTCTGTCTTGCAAACAAGAAAGAGTTTTTTACATCGGATAGTGACTGGTGACAAGAAAATCCAGTACGATAATCCCAAGAGGAAAAAATACTATGCTTTGCCTGACCAATCGTGCCCATCGACCTCAACATCAACACCAAAGACGAACATTCATGGTTCGAAGGTTATGCTGTGTATCTGGTGGGACCAAAGAGGCGTTGTTTACTACGACCTGATCATTCCATTACGGGCGAGCGGTACAGACTACAATTAATTCGTTTGAGCCGTGCATTACGAGAAAAACGACCGAAATATGAGGAAAGGCATGATAAACTTATACTTCTGTATGACAATGCTCGACCTCACGTTGCAAAAGTCGTAAAAAAATATTTGGAACCGCTCAAGTGAGATATTTTACCGCACCCGCCGTATTCTCCGGACATTGTTCCTTCTGATTACTGGTTCTTCCGACGGATACAACACGATTTGGCAGATCACCGGTTCACTTCTTTCGAAAAAATTGAAAATTGGCTTCAAACTTGGATCGCCTCCAAAGACAAAACGTTTTTCCTAGATGGGATTCGAAAATTGTCGAGATGAGATTGGAAAAAGTCGTAAGCAACGATGAACAATATTTTAATTAATCTGTTCATTCATTTTATTTTAAAATTAACAAACGGACCGAATTAAATTGTACTCCCAATATCATGGAACCGATAAGAAGCGGTAATTTACCGAGAAGTCAAGAAAAAATTTAAATACCAACACCACTAGTGAAAATTATACAAGATTGCAGTCCTATTTAACACTATCCATTACAAGCTAGGTTGATGGCGATCCTTTGCTTACTTGAAGCCATCTTGAATACGTCATTTTATTTAATTTCACTCGCCAAAGTTGAGTTCGAGACATCTACAGGGAAATAAATAAATTAACTAAATCCTTTAATTTATTTTCTTCTTGAAGCAATTTGGCCGCTTTAGATAACTTGATCCGTAACAAGAAAACGCCAGACACGATAATCGAGAGATTGTAGTACCTGTTCATCGTCGTCCATCCACGAAATAAGTGGCTTCCTGCGGGTCTCTGTCTTCCGTTGGTGTCGACTTCAGGACCTGTTTTATGGTACAATTTTGGAAACGTAGAATGTGTCCGAGCCATCTAATCCTTGATAGTTTGATTGTTCCGAGTACATCGATGTTGTTCAGGTAAATTCTTTTCTTAATAGGACCTATCATCAACTAATTTTCGCTCAAAAGCGGCGTCTAAGATTCGCTTCCAAAAGGTTAACACTAGTCTTATCAGTCCTTTATAGATATTTAATTTTGTATTGTGTGATATATTGCGAGATTAAAAATGTAAATGTTCGGTAACCTGTTGCGACCTAGGTATTTACCATCGATCCCAGGTATCAAACTTATTTACCTCTTCGTGTTGTGCGCCGACTGTTAAAAATTCTCCTCGTGTTTGCTTCCTCGCGGAGCCGATTTGTTGGGCTCTTGTTTCCAATGAGAACACAACTTCTTTGAGAGACACCCAGTTACAACCCAGGACTTATATGTGATCCGCGTAAGCTACTATTTGGCTTGATTTCTAATATAAACCGATGTACTGTCCTATGTTGAGCTGGCGAACAACATATTCTAACGAAAGGTTGATGTTATTTCGAAAGAACCATCCTTTAATAATTTGCAGAAAAAGTTTTATCGATTATCGACCTGCCTGAACTAAAACTGTCCGGTAGTCGCTCAAAATGCGCTGTAAATTGATAACTTGTCATAAACTATATTGGCCCAAACATTGTAGCCGGTGTTGAGCATAACTATTCCGCGATAGTTATCACAATTCAGCCGATTGCCCGTTTTATGTAGTCTGCATATTAGGAATATTCCCACTCGTCTGGGATTTTATCTGCGAACAAACCAGTTGAAACCAGCTCAACCATCCGGTAGGAGAGGTAATCTGCGCCGTTCTTGAACATTTCGTTGCAGCTGCTATCCTCACCAGATGACTTATAGTTTCACATTTAATATGACGCTTCGCACTTCAGCTTAAGATGGAGCATGGAGGTTTTTTTTGTCCATTGATATCAGCTATATGCAATAATGTTGGTTGCTCGGTGGACGATAACGCCTACCTTTTTCTAATGCACAGTCGGTTGGAGAGGATTCTTACGTTCATGTAGTCATTGTGTGACTGCCTTGTTGATTAAGAGAGGTTCCGTTTTGCCTGCGTTGGTGCATGTACGTTGGTACATGCAAATACGCAGATCCGGTTGTTTATGGATCTAAAATCTGTTACGAACGCCTATCGATGTTGTTAAGGACCACAGTCGTCACACACTTAGCCTACCCCAGTTAGGAGGTAGTTATCGGTGATCGCTGCGTGGAGGCGGTATATGAGCACTTGATTTACTTCAAAATGAAAAATTCTTGTAAGTTTTGTTAAAACGAACATTTATTTTTATTCAGGAGTACTTGGGATAAAATCTATAAACGAAACCAATTCTCAATTGCAAATAAAATGCCCTTGGGTGGGGGGAGGGGCACGGAACCTGGAAGATCTGGGTTTTTTCTCCATGGTTAGGAAACCATAATGCGAACAAATACCTTCCAACTTTCCAAGACGGTAGGACTGGCGCCCTATGGTTTTAAGTAGCCTTACCACAGCAACATCTTGTGCTGTGGCAGACCTCCGTTTCTCAACAAACTTACTTAACATGGATGATAGTACTAAAAATAAATACCATGAGAGCAGTCTTCCACCAAACAAGGATATTCCGAAGATCAAGGCTCCTTAGATCCTACTCTCGAGAGCTTTGGCGACAGCTCTGACTTAACTAGTACAATCTCTGTTGATGCCCCAGCACAAGGTGCTGATGTCCCAATAAGCGAAGACATCATATCCACACCTACAACTCCATCAGAGATGAACTCACAAATGTTTACTCTTCAGGTAAGAATAAAAGAAGATCACAATTTAGCGGAGTCGCAAAAAAACACTTGGCGTTGGGGGGAATGGGAAATAAACTTTATCTTTCCTTGGAAATGGCCGGAAACCCATGTTGTTTGGGCTTCAGAGTCAGAAATGACTGGTTAACCCTTAACTGCGCAGATGTAGCTCACTACGACGGTTCATAACATTGGTACCAAGCCATGAGACAGTGAAAGCCTAAAAATTATGCGAAGCGAGGTTCAGAACAAGAAGCCACGGAACGCGGAATGGAAGATACTGTCAAGGAAAGATGTTGGCGCCATGCCTACCTCATCACAAATAGCGGAAAACCTTAAAAGCTAATATTACAAAGTTAATTTGCTTCTCCGATCGGTATACGACCGACGACTGAAAAATGTAGAGTTAATAACAGAATGTCACAAATCAATGACGATTGGACTGTTTGCATCGAGACCAATACATACTTTTTAAAACATATACGTCCAGAGCCCAGAAAAGATGCGTAAGTGTGCGTGAAGATTAACTTGTCAGGTCAAAGGCAGCAATTGCTAAGCTTTGTCACCTTTTTACTTCAAAAGGCGTGGCCATTACAAGAACCTTAGACCAAAAATGGAAGGATTCTTTGATTCTAAACAAATCAGGTAATATACTATTATAACAGAGAAGTAAAAATGCCGGGGCAACAATTCTTTAAAAAGAGTTCTTAATATTTTCTGTAAAAATCAATTTTCAGAGATTTAATCGCAATCTCTTTAGGAACGCATTTACCAAAAGACTGCAGGAACATCTTAAATTTTTTCCACAGCCTACTTTCCCGGGGATGAGGACGTTCCCCAACCAGTAATCGTACGACACCAACTTAAGAGGTGAGCAATTTTTTGATTAATGTTTATCAAATAACATTGTAACTCATTCTTCATACCTGTCGTATAGCGATGATGACTGGATCTTAGCTTGTTATGCCTGGGTACAACCAACAACATTACCTCGACTTGCATGTGTCGAAAGTGGCGTTATTCTCTGGCCTCTGCATATTAAATTTTTTGGTTTTATTTATTTAAAATTGAGAAACCTCGGGGAATGGAATCTTTATTAAGAACACCTAAACACATCAAGTGGCAAGTCTATATCGAAAGACTTCAACATAACTTAACTGGTATTGAAACCAACTTTAACACAATAGAACCTCTTGGCAGTTTTGCAAATAGGCGCCTTCCAAACAAGTTCCCTTCTGATTTCCCTGAGAAGTGCGTAAATTGATTAACAAGAAACCAAGCGAACAAACGACTGAATGGCCCTCAGGGCTTCTCCCACTAGATATAATACTTAACGCTGTATGCAGTAAAACTTGACTCATGTTGACTCGTCTTGAATCTTCCATTGATGGATTATTAATATCTTGAAGAGCATGACATTCAGATTTCCTTCAGTGACGAAACTATCACTATCGCCACTATAAAAACTACCCCATCACTCAGCTTTCAGAGAAAACTTAATTTTCCGTTAAACAGTTTCAAGTTAAAACCCTGCAAATAATGCCGAAAACTAAACATCTAGTTATTATGTTTGACCAGAAACTGACATGGAACACCCCTATCTGGTAAATCCCTGAAACGAAGCTAATAATTCTTAATTCACCTTCAACGATCGGCAAAGCATGGATTATTAGTACACAAAGTACAATATTATAAGGCCTATGATGTCCTACAGAGCTGGGTGGTCAAAAACAGAATGAACAAAAACGTACACAACACTGTATACTACCAAATTCAGAGGCTAATCTGTTTAAGTGGAATAGGAGCTGTGAAATCCAGCCTCGCGACTGCTCTCAAGAAGCGTTTAGATTTAATACCTTTGCACTTACATACCAAAGATAAGACCGGTTTTAGTGCCACCAAACAAAAACTAATCCCAGCAGACCAATTCGTAGCAGTATCTTGGCTACACTAAATCTGGCAAATGAAATTATCCAACTATCGGACTTGTTGATAAAAAGAATGGGTTTTCAGAGGAATTTCGACCAATTTAACGATTCTGTGCATGTTTAGAATAGAAAATTTCTACTAAAATAAAAACTATAAAGTAGACGTTTTAAAACCCTCTGCCATCCCGTCAGTAGACAAAATTTATTGGGGTAACCAGAAAATTGTTTAACTTGTTTAAACAATAAATATAGATTTAATCTGGCTTATTTTTACTAAATTCCACTGAATCGCTGAATAGACTAAGGCATTATCGCCTATAACAGTGCAACAGTTTATATGAAGAAGGAGCTGTGCAGCAAAAAAGGAAAGGCAAACAGCATACTGCTAAATTAAATTCAACATTTGGCCAGCAAGACACCAAAATAGAGCCTTAATCGAAACAATCGAGCTGAACTAATCCAGCAAACGAACCGAAAGGAGAAATTAAGCCTCTTAAAGGAAAAATGAAGTACCAGTCGAAAAGAATTGGATTAGAAACTCATTCCATACACAGAGATTTAAGAGGACAGCAAAATAAACAAGATGCAAAGGATACAGTCGACGGAAGCTCGAGTGGAATTTAACAACACCAATGCTTATTTTGGCTCTTCGGGGAAAAACACCAAACATATTGCAAACTGTACCCACTACACGAAAGCATTGTGAAAGTATGAACTAAACATATACGCTAAATGAATATATAAGGCTAAAGGTTTGTCTTAAAAAATAAAGTTGAATAAATTTAACTATCAAAGTGTGTTCACGGTCCTCTACAATAAACGAGTATTCTCCTCCTTCTCGTAATATTACCAAGATCATCATGGGAGCTCTAGTGAACGAGCAAACTATCCAGAGCAAGCTGTTATGTATCTAAATTCCAGCGGGATTTAGAAACTATAACCATCAGGATGACAGAAGACAAACATCTAATAGCATATGATGAATTAGATCAGGGGCATTTCATCAAGGAATGTTGAGTATAATGAATCCTCCATTCCCAAAATCGTGATCAATCCCTGATCTAGTTAACCACCAACCAAGTGGGACCTATAGATCGACAGAGTTCGAAAATAAATCCTCTCCGTGCGATCGTGTGGCTCCTTTGACTACTCCATTACATAGAGGCAGGACACAGAAGCAGAGGCAATTCTAAGAGGGACAATATTCAACAGGATTGGAAAACCAACCATTACTTCCGAGTCGGGCCCTATCTCTCCATTGAAAATTGGCTAAATAAACAAGCGCTAGGCCATCTTACTCATTGATCAACAGTATCGAATTAAGATTAATATTCCAGAAGACGGCAAATTGCATTATACTTTGTGAAAGATTAGTAAGAGCCATTACACGTATTGCAGAGTTGGCATTAATTATACTGGACCCATGGTTCGATATTTGCAGCTGATTTTACGTTGATTTCATTAGTAATCAGATAATAAAGGGCAAGCCAAACACCGTCAAAAGTGATTTTGGTTGGGTGATTCCCAGTAAATCTCAAACGGAAAGCAAGTTAGTGAAGGTGGATAGTAGCACGAAGAAATTTAAGAATATGAACCAATTTTAATAATTTAACTCTCTATATAGTTGGAAAGTCTGAAAGATGCACATCAATCAGTTTCGATCCGACAAGATTATTGATTTGACAAAATGTATACTACAAGTTCAAAGTCCAAGCTTCTGCTATTGTTGAATACTTATCACAAATATTCCAATGTACGAAATCTTATCGGATCGAAACTGATTGATGTGGTTCTTCCAGATTTTCCATCAATAGTGAGTTAGGTGAAGGTGGAGAAAGATGAAAGGTGGGGTGGTTGATTGAGTATAAGTAAATATCGTTGATGGTTGAAGTTGTTATCAAAACAAAAGTAAAATTAGAAAAATAAAGATTCTGACAATTATAAGAAGATAAGAAAGAGGCGTAACCGGACCAATTATAGGACGTTCGGGGACACAAGTAGTCTAATGATTACTACTGTTAGAGAAGAAACTATAATCCAACCAGGATATGATAGAACAGGGTATATCCAGTTCAAAACCAAGAATTTCAACATTGGTCGCATGATACGAACACTTGCCGTGATGCAGAAAACATCGGATGATACCAAAACTCGGGTGGTTTTCGATGCCCCCATGAAAATATCGACGAAAACGAGCTTACAAAATGATTTATGGGTAATGTTACATTATATGGCCGAAACATTGAGTGGTACACAAGTATATCAACCAACCACTAGAGAAAGTTCTGACAGATCTACAACCCCAACTAATCAAACTGCTGATAAAGGCGAGGTGGAGTAAGGAAAATGTTCCAGTAACCACCTTTTGAAATCAAAACCTTTTACCACCTAAGCCCACTTTTTGCTAGATTGACATTCAGTCACATATTTGAGAGATTTATATTCTATGCGCTGATAAAGAAAAGACAAGCAAAAGTCACACAACATAGAGAATCGCGGCAATCAAGTAAAGATCGGGCTACCTCAAAAATCAAAGGAAGACACAATTGAGACTGACAACGGGATCAAAAACCCGATATACTAACAACCACATTGAACGGAGTGCACCGCACAGATGGCGAAAACGAAGAGGTAACACACATTGAATAAAGGAGTCCTGTTAAATTAGAAGGCATAATGTAAGGATCAGGAGCGAGATTTGGAACGATCAAAACACATTGGAGAGCAATATCGCGACTAGGAACGATAAAATTAAAACGAAAGCCGTTTATGCATTTTGGTTGTTTTGGAGTACACAGTTCTTACTTTTTACACGCCATTATAGCACTTTTCAGCATCGAAAACCCGCATGACAACCATTCCGTGTCAGTGCCTTCAACCATAACCACATGCTTCAACCTAAAAAGTGCTCTAACGAAGGTTGTACATTTTCAATCGTTTTCACAACATTCTGATTAACAAATTACATTAAAATGTTCGAATTAGTTCAAAGCCAAGCGCGTATACATATGTCGAATTGGTAATCGCACAACCAACCCTAGAAACACTTTCGTTTATAATACCCGCGACCTTTTTAATTTATCAACTGATTCTTACTGATTACATATGCACACATTCTTTTACTATTCAGTGCACCATAAAATTACTGTGACATAATGAAACAAATACACAACCTTGCCATCATGTAAGACGATGTTACGTATATGGGACGTACGGTTTGATTTATTAAAATTTTCGTTGACAAAATCTTATTCAAGCTGAACCCCGCAATTCTCCGTATAATTAAGCATATAGTCCACATAAAACAATAAAGTAAGATAATATGTTTTAAAATATAGACATACGTTTATAGGCCCAAGGTTGATCCTTTTGTAATCCATCCAAATACAGATACATATCTTTTATGCATCCTTCGGTTATATTCCATCCTTGATCACTAAACTCAAAAAATCGAACCATTGACGATGGATCGAACGTTTCAAACACGGTATTAACACTAAAAATCGGCATGCATTTCGCCACATTTAACAAAAATATTAAATTCAGGACACGAATTGGTTTTAATTTAATTTTCATAGCGTTTATAAAACTTTTAAATCACGGTATCAAGACACAACAACACAACACAGACCACAATACGGTAATACTAAAAGTACAAGTGATTATTGATCTACTTGAGAACACACAATAACTTATTATAAAACATGAAACACTATTAATTAATTAGTTTAGTTAAATTAATTAATGTGTACACAGAGATATACACATACAAAAAGTGGAAAATACTTTTACTTTTCCGCTCCTCTAACAAAACAACAAGAAACAATATGGTTGACTAAATTAACGGTCAAATTGTGAATATGAAGTACACCGAGCGAGGCTAACGCGCGTATAATTAAATGCTTTAGTTTTAATTTAAATAAAATATGATTAATGTTAACTCTATCGCCGATAGTTTGTGTCTAAAATGAAAATGAAATTGAAAATTAAATTTTGTGAGCAGTTCGTGGTTTCGTTTTCTTTTCTTATGTTGTATGTTTGAAATTTTTTAGTTTTGTTTCTCTGTTGTTGTGTTTATTTTCGTTGCTACATTATCTAAGAATTAACACTTGAATGCTTTTGTTGTTTGTCTGCGTCATGTAGAATTGTAATTTTATATTGACCAAAGAAATACATACGGTGAAAAATACGCCAAATCACAAAATTTTTGGAAGTCATATAACGTGATATTTTTGGCTGAGAGATGGATCGGCCACATTGCAAGGTCTCCGCAACAACGACGTATGTGAAGTTATCCCAGAATTCTATCCCGGAAAATAAAAATATTTAATCAGGCAACACTAACAAATCAATAACCAATTTGCTCTGGTGTGAAGTTAGCCCAGCCCAGAATTTTTATCAATTTTAATGAAAAAACGAAAAATTATCAAATTTATTAAATTTGATTTGTTTATATATAATAAAAAAATTAAAAACTAAAGTACCAAAAAACTGGAAACTTCTGAATTGCATATAGTAAAGAAAAATTACAGGCAATCTTAAAAAAGTTCGATCCGTGACAAGTTTCCGCAAATGAACTCTGGACTGGGAATTTTATTGATTTTATATAATTTTTCGTCCCACTCGATAAATCTAAAATTATTTCGCCAAAACTAAAAATGTCTCGGATCAGGGCTACATGATTTTGAAATGTATACGCTAGTAGCTAATTTTTAGCTGAATTAGAAGAAAACCGTTCTGTGGCAAGTTTTTTAGTTTTGACGAAATAATTTTAGATTTATCGAGTGGGACGAAAAATTATATAAAAATCAATGAAATTCCCAGGCCAGAGTTCATTTTCGGGATCTTGCCACGGGACGATTTTCTTCTAACTCAGCTAAAAATTAGCTACTAGTATATACATATTCTGAAAAAGAGCTGACTTCAATGCATCAACACTTTCGTATTTTTCAGTGAACACCTTACTCTCCAAAATGGACCATATGGAGAAATCCATGGGATTCAAGTCTGTTGAATATGGTAGCCATTCTTTCGACGAAATCAGCCGCGGAACGCAATTTTGTAAAAATTGCTGTGTCGCTCGAGCCTTGTGTGACAGTGCCGAGTCCTGTTGGAATGTCCAACGGTTCGTACCAAAGTGTTTACGTGCACAAGGTAGCAAAACATCGTTTAGGATCTTTTGGCGGTACACCTCTTGGTTTACCTTGACTCCATGTTCGATGAAAACCAGAGGAGTGCATCCATCTGCAGTCACTGCAGCCCAAAACATAACATAAGCTAGTGATTGCTTGCGCATGGCAACTCTTGTGTCCAAATTATCGTTGGACTTGTGCTCTAACCAAACACGATCATTTTGTTTATTCACATACTGTTGAATGGTGAAAATTTTCTCATCAGAAAAGACAATTTTTGGAATCTCATCACGTTCGGCCAAGGCCTTCAATGCTCGTGTTGTTTCAAGCCTAACTTTTTTTTGTGCCTCCGTAAGATCTTGAACTTTTTGTATCTTGTAGGGCTTCAAGTGTAGTTCATTTTCAATATGGTTTGAATGCTGTATCGTGAAACATACATGTAGACGTGCGGCTAATTGATTGGCACTTTGACGAGGATTTCGTTGGACTCGTTTCTTCACATTTCGTATCATTTCTTTTGATGTTGCTGTCTTTTTAGGACCGCCTCTGTTGCGTTTAGCGATGCTATCAGTTTCGTTGTATCGAGTAATGGTTCGATACACAAACATTTTATTCACATTCAAATGCTGAAGCTGACGAACTATTGCTGTTTGTGAATTTCCACCCAAATACAGTGCAATTACACTATTACGTTTGAATTCCATTACGATTTTTTATGAAGATATTAATTTAGAACAATTATTTGTTGACCACATGTAAACAACTAACCAAACTTCAATCTGTCAAAAAATTGACGCGAGAAAATGACAACTACACAAATGACAGCAGAGTGAAGTCAGTAACATTTGGTCTCAGCCACCCTGTATATAAACAAATCAAATTTAATAAATTTGATGTTTTTTCGTTTTTTCATTAAAATTGATAACAATTCTGGGCTAGGCTAACTTCACACAAGAGCAAATTGGTTATTGATATGTTAGTGTTGCCTGATTAAATATTTTTATTTTCTGGGATAGGATTCTGGGATAACTTCACATACGTACAACAACGGATGATTAATAAAGTGTTCCATCAACAACCAGCCGGTGTGCGTCGTAGAGGAAGACCCCGACTACGCTGGCGTGACGTCATCGAACAAGACCTACGCATAATAGGATGTCGAAACTGGAGAAAACTCCAGACTCTTTGGAGAAAAACTATTAACATAATGTTGTAAAGGGTGTTTTCTTAGAGATTCACAATTTTAAATTAAAATAGAACAAAGAGAAACATTTTGAATATCAGTGAAACTAGCTATATTGGATAGATAATTTTATGCCATTATTTTTTTAATTATGCCAGCCAATTGGGGTGCAAAAAAGGTAGTAATCATGTATCTATACCGTTCACCGTTGACTGTACCATTCCGCCCATCATCGTTTTTGAAGCCATATGGACCAATGATTCCGCCGGCCCATAAAGCGCACCAAACAGTGATTTTCTCTGGATGTAACGGTGTTTCGACAAAGACTTGTGGATTATCTTCACTCCAAATCTGACGATTCTGTTTATTAACGTACCCATTCAAGCAAAAGTGATCTTCATCGCTGATTTTTTTTTTGGAAAATCAACATTAATATCAATTTGTGCTTCAGCCCATTGGCCGAATCGGCGGCGTGTGCGATGGTTGAGTGGCTTAACTCCTGCACAAGTTGAATTTTGTAAGCACTTAAACCAAGATCCTTAATCTTCCATAAAGTGGATGGACACATCTCCAGTTGCTGAGAACGACGTCGAATTGATTGATTTGGGCCTTCCTCAATGCTACTCTGTACAGCGTCTATCGCTTGTTCGGTACTCAATGTTATCCGCTCTGATGGACGATTATGACGACCGTAAAATGGACGTAATGCACGATGAGTTTGCTCCCGTTGAAAACAACAGCCCAAAACTTTGGCATCCATATCAACGAAGCAAAAATTATAGCTATCACGAAAAGGCCACCACGTGAAGAATTTTTAACAGGTGACAAACAATACGAAAAAGTGAATGAATTTAAATGCCTGGGATCGACAGTAAATGTGCAAAACTCAGTCTCTGCAGATATACAATCACGGTTCGCAGCGCAGATTAACGAGCATTTTACACTTACAATATATCATGCAAAACAAAATTAAATACCTACAAAGTGCTGATAAGACCAGTATTCACTTTTGGTGGCGAGTTTTGGACGCTTACACATGAGACCGCCAAAAGCTTGCTGTTTTTGATGGAGAAATAAACAAGAAGCCACTGAATCTCGAGATCTGAAATGAGCTGAATAACTCTGATATGATTGGAATGATTGAATCATCAAGGATGAGGTGGCTTGGACACGTCCAACGATCCAAAAATCGTACCACAAAAACAAGCCCTGGACGACTCTTGTTGTCAATCGAGTTATCTGGAACAGCATTGTTGACGCAGCCAAATTTATTCATGGGATGTAGCGCCAGCGAAGAAGAAGAAGAAAGCAAGTGTTTTATGGCACCGCCGTTTGGTTCACCTTGGAATGTGTAATGTTTGCAAAATGTCGAAAGGATTGGTTAAGGGACTGCAAAGTAATAGTTCCGAAATTCCTGTGGTTTGTTAATCAGATCGAAACAAATAAATACAACCGTTTGGTGAAAACAGGTCATCAACGCAATGCCCGTTGGAACGTGTACACTAGAATTATTCGATCCCTTATAAAGTTGAAACACATGATGGTTACAGATACTTCGCAACCTTTATGAATGACCAAAATCGTATATTTAATTTTCGATGCAATAAAGGAGGTGAACACACATCAACCCATTTAAGCTGGTCTAATACTAGTGAGGCAGTGTCCAATCCTGAGATGAATGGTATTGCCAAACGATTAAACCGGACTCTGTGTGGTAGTTCGAGCCATGTTGAATGACTGTCACCTTTATCAATCGATGTAGGATGAAGTGTCAAAAAACAAAACCTCCTTAGAAATGAGATACGATCGACCACCAGTCCTATCACATCTTAGAGTTTTTGGATCGAAACCTATCGCACATAGAAATTCCGAATATATCTTGACTGGATATTGATGATTATATCGATGAATCGATGCAGTGTGGAATTATATCACACACAAATCAAAAAAATACAACACTTCACTATGAAGAGCCTAACAACAAAGAGTTGAGTTGTCGAAAATATTAATATGGAAACGACACCTAATAACACAAGCGTTTTTATGCTTCAGATGAAGAAACAATTGAAACTATCGTGTTCAATGATAGTCCTGATATGAATAAACGAATACCGATTATGAAAGCGAGAGTCATATAGCGGTTTTCACTGGACTGCAACAGATTAATGGAGGACTATCAAACTGTATCCGAGCAATCGAAGAAGAAATCGTTTTATTGGAGAAAAATGAAACTTAGGATTTTGTTAAGCCTGAACGTATAGTTCAGGTCGATGATTGGTAGCGTAAGGTTACATGCAACGTCCATTTTAAGATTATGAGGGAATCATCTAGATGTTGTCATTGCTTTTTTTCATGGAAATCTCTCCAAAGACGTGTTTCACTATAATGAAATTTAAACGATTAAACGCTGACTACTGATCGTGACTAAGATCGCTGATATTAAAACCAATTTGTTCGATAAGTTTGATAATTAGAATCTGGGTATTATTAAGCTGTTCATGGGATTAAATGTTGAAGTTGATGTGAATGGAAATCTTTCAATTGATCAGCCACACTATATTAATGCCATACTCCAAAGTTTTGGAATGTCTGATTGTGAGGAAATTCTTTAATGATGTCACACATTTAGGGGGGGGGGGGGTTAAGTACTTGTGACAGAGGGGGATACTGTAAAAAAGCGTCACAGCAGAATATTTCGTTTTACTAGATAAATAAAAAATAATTGACACGCACATAGCGTATAATGTACATAAACCTTTACTTATTCTTAATTTATGCGTGTTCCCAAGTGATATCAATCAGGCATTGGTGTATTTTCACCATTTTCTTTTGGTGTAATTAAATTTTGTACATTCGAATCATCTTCGTCGATCCATTCTGCTACTTCAAGCTTTCCTGTTTGAATTAAAATTACCATCATCTCTCGTTGTCTTTAGGCCGCAATTCGAGTAGGACGAATTTTTTCCATATTGAGCAATTTAGAATTAGCAACTGTTTGTACACCATGTACAGTTACATGCTTCTTAAGCATAATATTCCATGCAAAATATACATGACCAACTTTACAAATTCTGTTCTCAAGTTCATTCTGGACCGTCGTGCAATACATATCGTACGGAAATATTTTTAATTTGGAATCCGTTTGAAGCATACTGCGCAAATTTAATGCTTTTGTGATGAATAATGGAGCAAAATTATAATTTTGCTCTTGTTTCGCTTCTAATACTCTTAATTCATCAGAAGTTTGTGACAGTCTGGTGGTGGTAGCAATATTTCATATGATATTAACACATTAACAGCAATTTCGATTAACACATTTCACAATTTGAAGACAATGTTGACCCATTCTGACGTGTTCTGCAAACCATTCCTTGTTTTTCGAATTTAGAGAATTAGCATCAATTTCAGAAGCATCCGGTTGGACATATTTGCAGTTGGATATCAATAATAACTTCATTCCAAATTTCTGCCAAAGTGTTAGCAGCAAACGCAAAATTTTCCTAATCCAGTTTGTTATCGATGGTTCGTCCTTGAGTGCCTAGATGACTGCCAAATTTTTCTTGTGGCAATATAACATCCGACAGTTTTTTGCTTAATGGTGCCATTCTTTTTACGACTCTATTATTTTCACTTCTACCGCATTTGTTGTAATAAAAATGGCATCTAAATTATATTTGATGAAGTGATGAATTACAACATCTATTACTTTTTGATTCTGGGGTTTTCATCTGGGCCTGTGTACATTTAAAATAAAAATTGGTTTAATTTTTCTGTTCATGGTGTTCATTGCCATCCTAAAAATCTAAAAATATAGTGACGGAATTTGTGCTAATCCAGAATTGGCCCAATTCCATTGAACAACAACGACCGTTGAATGAAACATTTTCTGACATAAAATGTTCTAACCTAATGAAGGTGGCACTTCTGATTGCATATTCCGATCAGGTATGTTCATTGCCATCCGAAAGATATAGTGGCTGAATTTGTGCTAATCCAGAATTGGCTCAATTTCATTGAACAACAACGAATGAACAAATTTCTGACAAAAAGTGTTCTAGAAAAAAATGAAGTTGGCACTTCTGATTGCATATTGCTCTCAGGTATGTTCATTGCCATCCCAAAAATATAGTGGCCGAATTTAGTATGGCAATGAACATACCTGATAGAAACCGGAAATCAGAAGTTCCAACTTCATTGGTTTCTAGAAAACTTTTTGTCAGAAATTTGTTCATTCGTTGTTGTTCAATGAAATTGAGCCAATTCTGGATTAGCACAAATTCAGCCACTATATCTTTCGGATGGTAATGAACATACCTGATAGGAATATGCAACCAGAAGCGCCAACTTCATTGGTTTCTAAAACACTTTTTGTCAGAAAATTGTTCATTCAATGGTTGTTGTTGTTCAATGGAATTGGACTAATTCTGGATTAACACAAATTCAGCCACTATATTTTTAGGATGGCATTGAACATACCTGATAAGAATATGCAATCAGAAGTGCCAACTTCATTGGTTTCTAGAACACTATATGTCAGAAAATTGTTCATTCAACGGTTTTCTTGTTCAATGAAATTGGGCCAATTCTGGATTAGCACAAATTCAGCCACTATATTTTTCGGATGGCAATGAACATACCTGACAGGAATATGCTATCTGAATTGATTATGGCTTGGATTTTAGAACATTTTCGTTCTATTGTTTAATTTGTTGTTCATCACAAATATTATTGAACGCTATACCGCTGTGTTTTGTTTCTTTAATATGGTATCTTTTAGGGGCTAGTTTGTTTTCCTCGATTTATACATGAAAATTAATGAAAATCATATTTCTATGGGCCTATTTAGACGTGTATGCACTACATGATGTATTTTCCTCGTCTCTTACCTCTTCGCCTATAAACTTATTTTGGAGTGGCGATATTTGTGTTGCGGAGAGGTAAGAGGCGAGGAAAATACATCATGTAGTGCATACACGTCTAAATAGGCCCAATGATAAGCACAAATTGCATCAGTTTACTAGAAATCGGATTCTATTTGTTTCGTCTTTCAGGCGAAATTTGATATTTTATTTTTCGATTTTTACGGCTCTTGGGCTAGCACTAATTTTTCCCGTGAGCCCTAATTAGCACAAATTAGGCTTAATCGGTATGCAAAGTTTAATTTTGAAATTTTAAAGTTTCCCTGCTGCAGTTACCCACACCCCTATTCAAAATAAATTTAGAAAATTGTCGGTTTTCTAGATATTCGTTGCATTGATTTGGATCTGAATTTTTTGCAAACTAGCCCTGCCCAAATGCAGTAAAATATTTTATACCTTCTATCGGCTACTGTCTTAAGTTAATAATTATTCAAAACTAGCAGAAGTTGCACAAACCTTCAAATATAATCAAAGAGCTCCAACTTCGATTTACTATCTAACCAACATATAAATAGTAATTGATCGGAGACAAATTAATTTAGATGATTCGGGATTATAGACTAACGCACAACAAAGATCTTTGTGTAGGTCAGAGACTGGCTCAAGAATATTACACAACCAATTTTAGCTTGTAGTGAAATTTGATTGGGAGAAACAGCAATTTGCTGATTTTGTTTCATTGTTTTACAACAAAATACAAACGGCAGCCATAAAAATTCAAATCGATTCGTTAGCTTTAAGGCTTTAAGTCAGTTCTTAAGAGCTTTAATTGCACTCTGTCTAGATTACATCCGTTAAAATGACCAAACATCGAAAGTTTCAGATATCCTTGTCCAAACTCAATGGATTGATCGATGTTTTGATGGCCGTTAACTGTGATGCAAACGATCAAAATCGAGTAAAACTTAAGTAAATAACAATTACAAGGGAGAGTTCCATGGGAATATCTCAATTATTAGTTTTCGTGAGGTGTACGAATTTTTAACATTTTTTAACTGCTACAAACCTAACGAACAAATTCGTGTGTGGTCTGTCGGGGACATGCTACCTAGTAGTTATTATATTCCCTTCTGCGTGTAATATGTACAAATAAAACGCATGTATATTTTTTTCCAGATATAATAAACTATTAATAATTTGTTTTTACTTTTTTTATCTTTCTTTATTTTTTTTTTTTGTTATTGAAAAATCCGAAATCGATAGTTTCATTAACAAGACCGCCTTAATTGAAAACGAAACCTTTTTTTAATATAAGTTTCAATTTCAATACCTCCAAATTATGAAACTCGCAAAACTTATGTACCAATCTATATTTCCCCAGTCAATTCAACAGAAAACAAACAGCAGTGTACTATACACTAAAATTGATTACATACCTTTCAATTTTTATTTTCATGCATCCAGGGCTGAACATTGTACCGCTAACACACCGCACACAACGGAGATGGATCAATTGAGCGCCAGTTTTTGAAAATTCAAATAAAAAATTGTAATAAAACCACATACATTTTTATACTAACTATATAATTTTTATCCCATTTTTTTCTTTGTTTTATTTCATTATTATTTTTTTTACTATACAGTGTGTAATTATTTATTATTATTAATATTATATTATATATAGTTATTAATTCATTTTAATAATACATAATTTTTTTTTTGTAGCTAAACTTGGTTTTTAAATTTTTTTAATTTTTTTGCCTTTTT